>NQVE01000218.1:292500-652500 GCA_003260385.1 Cuscuta australis
GGCCCTTTGTAGGAGTTTATAGCACCTTTAAGGAGGATTGGTTTGTGGTCCGAGCCACTCCTGCTAAGGTGGTTAAGAGTGATGTCATCAAAGAAGTTCATGGCATATGTGTTCACAAGAGCCCTATCCAGTCTCCTCCAGACCTTGCCTTGGGATCTTTTCCCATGCCACGTAAAAATTCCGCCCTTAGGTGAAATGTTATTAAGATCACAAGAAGCAATGCAAGAAGAGAAATCTTCCATACCTTTAAAGCTAGGCAAGATAGGTCCTCTGTGTTCATCTAGGCTGCAAATAATGTTAAAATCACCTCCAACAATCCACGGAGTATCTGAGGATGTATGGCTAATCATAGAGTTCCAGAGAGATTGGCGTTCCCCTTCAGTATGTAATCCGATTACAGCGCCACAAATCCCAGCTCCGGTAATAACCCCATTCCATGGCGCTGCTCCATCTGTGGAAGGGAAAGAGTCTCAAACTATACCAAACCCAGAAAAAAGTCCATCAATGGAACCGGTGGAGAAGATGGCCCTTCAAATCAGCTTTGAAGGATTCATATGTCCTCTCCAACACAAGACAGCTCCTAGATGGTGGAGGAGAACACGCCATAGCCACCCTTCCGAGCCGCAACACCACCTTCACTTTCAAAACTCAATCCAAGGTATTTGAGCTATTTCACTCACATTATAATAAAAACTTCTGCATTAGTGAGTGTGGGTACAAAAGATATCAAATATGGTTTGATTTGGATACAATAAATTGGTTGCTGGAATCTATCCCTAGAATTACAGTTAATAGATCCTGGGCTATTTTCTCCTTTGGTAATTCCGTACAATTGAAGTATCTTCTGGATCAAATAGAAGGGGTGACTTCATTAAAATCTTGGAGAAAAGAAGAGAAGGAAAGAGATTCATTTCAATTCCTCTTGGTCTTAAGAATGCTGAGATTAACTTGTTTTCCAAAGCCTTATCTTTCTTCATTGACAAGGTCTCTAACCCGGAACTTTCTAAATCACCCGATAATCTCAAATCTGCCCCTTCTGTACTTCAAGAACCAGTTTCATCTCCAATTTTTTCATTTGGAACTTCAGAACAACCCTCTAATAGCCCTCCCCAATTTGGTGAAGAAACTGCCACAAGGGCAATCAGCAAGCCAGAACCTGTTGAGAGCCAAGGAAACTCTTCTCCTAGCTCCTTGGTGACTGAGGGTGGTTATATTGACTCCTCGAAGGGAGTAGAGGAAATAGCAAACAGGAATCTAGTCCCTAAGCTCCTTTCCCCCTTCGCAAAGGAATTTATCCCCCAATCCAACTCTTTTAGCGCTCTATCGCATATTGGAACAGAAGAACCTGTTTTGGTTACAGAGGAAGATCCTTTCAAAAATTTAAATGAGAAAAGTTTGGTTCTTAGTTTTAATGCTCTTGAAGAGAGATTGTCCCCAAGTGACGAACCCATTTGGTACAACCATTCGGATGTTGAAGATGCCCCATTCTTTGTGTCAAAACTAAGGCCTTTAGCAATCGATCTTTCTAGATGCTCGAAAATCTCTATGGATCTACCTAAGGTCTTTAAACAAAGGAAACTCTACTCTCCTTCACAGATTGTTACACGTACTAAAGCTAAGGTTCTTTCCTCGTGTAATAGCATTCTCACTTCGGGCATGTACGTTTCAGAATTAGATGATAATTTTGTTAGTGATTTTGAAGGTGATCTAGATAAAATATGCCGACCGTTAAAAGGTCAAAATCAGATCGACTTTTCTCTCAAGGCCCCTAAACCGAAAAAGAAAGGGAGGCAGCGTACAAAAGCTCAAAAAAAGAAGAAGAAGAGTATGCATTGATACTTTCAAGGCTTTTGAAGATTCTGTTTGGGTTATTTTGCAGTTAGTTGGTTTCAATATACGCAGCACTCTTTTGTTATGGGCGTTCCGTCTTTGATCACTCAAGGTTTTAAAGTTGTGCCTACTACCGGGTGCCTTGGATAGAATGGCACTCTTTTGATATGGTTTCAATTTACTTTCAGAAGTGTCTTGATGCTACAAGAACCATTTTTGTATCAGTTATACCGATTGGATTAGATCTGGTGAGGCTGTGCTTTTACATTCACAGCGATGAATAATGGCATAACATTGGTGGCAGTTCGTACCATAGCCTGCCTGGCAGTAAATTCACAGCATCCTTTTGGCTTGCTTTGGATGGATGTCTCCAATGCACATGTATTTGTATCAATACAAATTGGTTTGGGACAAGAATGGCAGGGCACTAACCAATGATGTTCAGCATTCCTGGTCTTTTTTTCCTTGAAATCTCGTTTGAGTAGTTACACAATCATTACTCACTTTCTCTTGTATTTTGTGTGTGTCCACTTATGTATGTTGAGATTGCTCTGTATACTTTAGGACAGGCCAACTTGTAGGGGTCAGGGCCGCCCCCACCCTTAGTACTTTCTTTATTATTCAATAAATTATTTCCATAATATATATATATATATATATATATATATATATATATATATATATATATATATATATATATATATATATATATATATATATATATATATATATATATATATATATATATATATATATAGGATAAAAAAATGTCTTGCTAGGTTTCCGACCGCCACTATGGCGGTCCGGCGAACTTTATCCAACCATGTCCACATCTCTTCCTCAACGCACCTTCAGCGAAATTGGAGATACAGGAGATTTCAAACCTGCGAGCAAATTTAAAGGCCAACGAGCAATTTCCTTCACAGAAGAGGATGTCTTCTCGCTATCCTCTAAATTCTCTCGAACAATTGTTGGACGTTTCATCAAAGGAAGACCAAGCCTTACCTCAACTAAAAAGGCCTTTGAGCGCATAGCGTTTGAAAAGGATTACACGGTAAGTTTGCTTGATGAATCTCATATATTGATTAATTTTGAATCCGAGAAGGATTTCTTGCGATGCTTGCTGAGAAAATACTGGAAGATTCACGGATTTACTTTGAAAGTTTTCCGCTGGACACATGACTTTGACCCTAGTGTCGATTCCCCTTTTATCCCCGTTTGGATCAGCCTTGAGGGACTGCCAATACATCTATTTGATACTACTGCTTTGTACTCCATTGGAAATTTGCTTGGTAAGCCTTTAAAAACTGACTCAGCAACAGCAAGCCTTGCTAGGCCTTCTGTTGCGCGAATTTGTGTTGAGATTGATATCAGCAAAGAGCTGCCTCATTGTGTTTGGATCCACTTGGGCCAACTTTCATTCCATCAACCTATCACCTATGAAAATATATATATATATATATATATATATATATATATATATATATATATATATATATATATATATATATATATATATATATATATATATATATATATATATATATGAGTAAACATCAGCATCCAGAAATTCCACCACATTCAAATCTCAAGGAAATGAAAAGTCAGAGAGTAAAAACCCAAAAGGAGGAGACTATATGGACCTTCCAAAGTAAAAACCAAAGTACCAATGCAGGTCCCTCTTCCTCAAAACATCCTCCATCAACATGTGCAATATGTCCTAGCTTTGTGGTAATACCTTGTACCTGCTACCCAGCAGGAGCATCCCAACGCAGCTGTGAAATTACCCTTAGGTAATGGCATTTGTGAAGAGATGAAAAACCAGTGCTCTAAAACGGATAAGCTGCAACTCCAAAACGTAGGCTTGGAAACCAATGGGCAGTAACAAATAATAGGTAGATAATTCAAGAGATGGGTTAGAGAAATAAAATTACAGCAGGTCAATCAATAAGCATATTCTATCTCTTCATCGAAACCATAGTCAGAAAATTGAGACTGCTTCTTTTTCTTCTTCATTTTCTTTTTTTGAGTTTTGGTTAGAGGTTTGCTGAGGGGTTTATGATCTTCTATCTTGTTAGGACAACAAAGTTTGAAGAATTTGATAACCTCGTCCTCATGTGATTCTTGGGGATCTAACAAGTCTTCTTCTTCGACCCAGCCGATAGGATTAAATTTCCTTCCTTGCTCAAGGATTTTAGCCTTACTCCTCATAACAATTTGTGACGGTGAGTACGTCCTTCTTCCCTTTAGTTCCTTACGGAGATGGAGGGGGTGTTTGGAGCATCTTGAGAAGTCAATTTGCAAAGGTTTGAGCTTTGTGTCTATGAAAACAAAATCCTCCCCATCGGAGTGGGTATAGAGAATGGGTCCTTCCCTGTCCTTGGTGTGATCTTCCACTGCGTTGAGGGATAGAACCAAGCTTTGGCCATTGAGATTTGTAAAGGGGTCTTCTTCCGGCTCAGCAGTAGCTTTGAATCCTTGATCCTTAGTGAAAATATCAGCGTAGGAGTATACAGCGGGCACAAAGGTGGGAGCAAAAGGACTAAGGATTTTCCGTGGCAGAGGTGGAAACTCTTCGATTTGGCTTGTGGAAAGGCTATAATTAGGAGCTGCTTTGGTTTGGAAAATAACGAGTTGCTTGTTAGTTACCGTAGAGGTGGGATCTCCAACAAAGCCTTCTGAACTTGTGACATCACCACTTCGTTGGGTATTTACATCCTGTCCTGTTGTAGGTAGCGATGAAGCTGCACTTCCGGTGGGAGAATGGCGCAGAGGTTCCTGGGGTTCCCCAAGCACACACACCTTTGAGCTTTCCTCAAGGTTGGTAGCTCTCTTGGTGAATAAGGAGAGAGCCTTGGTGAAGAGATTTGGGCCATCAGCGAATGAATCAAAGGGGATAGCTAGGAAAGTACTGCCCTCTCTTCTAATCTCTTGGATTTTCACAAATTTACCTCTTTTATTGCTACCACTGGAAAGATAAATGGTCCTATTGTCCTCTGTTTTGGATACTTCCCAACAGTTAGGCTTCGAAAAAAAGGCAGAGAACCCAGGATCCAATTAACAGTTTCCAAATCAAACCAGATGCAATATCTTCTAGCTCCAAAATCAGAAATGCAGAAGTTGTGATTGTAGAAGGAATAAAAGAGCTCAAATACCTTATTATGTGTTTGGAAATTGAATCTAATCTTCCGGGTGTTTGCCGTAGAACACTCTTCAATTCCATTAAAGCATAATCTGGAGTAACTGTAAACATATTGGCCACGTTTTTCTTTAGGGAGGGGGTTCTTGAAGGGCCTTCCACTCAATCGTTGCTGAAAGTTGGTCTTAGGAAGATGAAATCTGCATTTCCTATGGAATGCTTCACATCGGGCATAGCGTGTAGAATATCTTGTCCGACCATTATATATTTTCTGACGATGAGGTATATCGCTAAAGGAGGAAGGTCGGTGATGAGACACAGCCCCAAAACCACCGCTTCTCCTTCTCTCTAGAAAAGCCATATATATATATATATATATATATATATATATATATATATATATATATATATATATATATATATATATATATATATACATATATATACATATACACACACGTATATGCATATACATACATACATACATACATATACATATATATATATATATATATATATATATATATATATATATATATATATATATATATATATCAAATGCAAGACCAGAGTTTGGGTCATGCTTCTATTTGGTTCTTGCTGGTAGTGAGCTTTAATTTTGTGTTTGACAGTTTATCGAGGACGCTTTGCAATGTCAGCTAGAAATCGGTTGAACAGACCTCCCGCTTTCTTAATAGGTTGTAAAAGCTTGTTCATTGGTACTAGAATTCTAGTTCCAACATCCAAGCCAATCACCACATTTACGGTAATTCGTCCGCTAAGCTTACTCACGTTTCCTTGAGCATCTGTAAGAGGACATCACATAAGTAGCACATACACAAGATTGTTGCAAAGAGAAGGTTCAGAAGCATAAAAGTGATGAAAATTAACACGTATTAATACCTATGGTCAACACTTCTTCATCGTCATTAAACCCTTCAGGTACGGGTATAAGAGATGGATCCAAATCAAATACGACATCAGAGTCATCACCATCTCCATAATCATGATTGTAGTGATTATCCTCTTCACTATAAGTTTCATCTATATCATGCACAGTAAATTCGTTTGGAGCTCCGCCTTCGTTTTCAAGCAAGTGCTGATACTCTTCAAAGGTACGCTTTGAACGAAACATTACTTCCTCAAATTAGATCTATGCGGCATAAACTGTTAGCTTCAAGGCATATCATGTAATATACATTCTACATGCCCTAAGTAATCAGTTCTGGCACTGCACTTAGGCTAGGAAATCCGGCAAACATAACCTACATCACCCAAGTAAGAACAGCCCCAACAAGCCGCAAGAACCAAAGTAACTAAGTGAGCCAAAGTGAGCCATCAAGTTGCCCAAACATTCCTCCCAAACCCCAACCGAAAGGGTCAAGCAGACCACGAACAAGGGCTGCTAACAATAGAAAGAACTACCACCATGCAGGTTAAAACAGCCCCAACAGTAAGGGGTAGCTCACTTGTTGTCACGACATTAATGGGATGACAATTTCAAAAAGATTCGTTGGAAGCGATATACATTGCATTATAGCTTAGGGTTGAGCTTAGATAGTGAGTTTTAGTATACTCAATTTAGAATATTGCCAATTCATTTGTAATATCCAAAAAAATATACATTAACCGAACCAAAGTCACTACCAACGAGAAGTCATAGGCAAAAGTTTTGAAAAAACACAAAAAGAATTAATCCCAAATGATGAAACTAGAAGTCATTCTGGCCATTACTTTTTTTTATCATTACCCGTCAGTCCCTTCATTTGGCGATTGTGAAGTACATGGAGAAATTTTGTCAAACAGGGACTTTTAGGAAGTGCTTGGAGATATTTGGGAAGTGCATGGAGAAATTGGTCAAACACGGACTTTTAGGATATCAAACAAACACAGACCTATGGAATTTGGGATCTTAACAAAATCTAAGTCCGTGATGTGCCCCTGTCCCCTGTCCCATAACAAAAACTGTGCATTATAGTTGTTTCAGGATGTACTAGCTGGATCCTCAGAAATCATGGAACCATCTTTTATCTAAAAGGGAAGCCCCTAACATTTCATTTATCTAAAAGGTGAAGCACCAACATTTCATTAGTCTAAGAGAGGAAGCACAACCGGCCTTCTTATAAATTTCAAATACATTATGTAAACATTCCCCCGTAAGTTGTATCAACTAGATAATGTATACTTTCAAGCCACACCATAAAAGCTTAGAACAGAGCAAACAAATGCCTCTATTCCATATATGAATTAACTATCCTCATTCCAGAAAACACAGCAAAGAATAAGAGATCAAAAAACAATGCCTATACATTTTATTGAGTATTTATATCAATTAGGAGTAAATATCTTGCAACTCAATAAGGCTGTACAGATTTTTAGGGTCTAAATTTTAAAAATTAGCACAATAGATTTTTAGACAATATAATTTCAAACAATCTAATTTCAAGACAATCTAATTGCAGGCCAAACGAATTGAATGCTAAGATGATACGCAAGATAGATTAGGTTTACATACATGGCCGGTGGATTGTGAAATTGATGCTGAAGGACTGATGCACACTGATGTAGGCCGGAGGAGATGTGCGCCAAAGAGATGAATGTTATGCGTGCGCCAGAGATAGAACGCGATGGTGCGCCACAAAGATGAGCGATTCCAGGGCTAGAGATCAGAACGAGTGAGAATGGATCGATAGATTAGGTTTACAGATTTTGGTTTGAGGAGATGAATTATTAGGCGGAATAATGGAGCGGAGAATGAAAACTTAAGCGCGAGATTAGATTTTTAGTGAATTAGAATAAGCGGGCTTAGATTTTTTAAGGTGGTTAGGGATTAATTTTAGAATTTCAATTACCAAAGTGTAATTAATTTAATAAATTAAATACATTTTATTAAATTAAGTATATATAATTGATTTGGCACACTTTATTATGTGGGTACATGAAATTATTTATAACAACTCTTTTAAGTGTGGAGAAATATTTAAGTGTTAAATTTTATTGCCACACTTAGTCAAGTGTGGCAAATTAAATGCGGTGAAACTCATAATTTCTTGTAGTGTATGTTCCTTTCTTTAGTGTTTTGGATTTTTGTGCTTTGGCCATGTGTTGGGGACGGCCACCCCCTTTTGTACCTTTCTCCTTTTTTTATGAATAAAAAAAATTTATATATATATATATATATATATATATATATATAATATATATATATATATATATATATATATATATATATATATATATATATATATATATATATATATATATATATATATATATTCATAAACTTTCTCTCACTACATCGGAATTCTCTCTACATATGACCGGAATACACGCTGGAGAGGGGCAACAGCCCCCTCCGCCCAAAAGCGTTAATATCCCTCGCCAGCAACAGGCTGGCACTCCTCAAGCCAAAAGCTTCCTGGCGGCAGTGACATGCTGCAACATCCCCAGCCAACAGATAGAGTAGGGAAGGCCAGTTATCAAGCATAAAGGTCTCCCATGTGTTAGCTTCACGAAGGAAGAGGTGGAAATCCTTGCTGAAAGATTTAACAGAGCTCTGGTTGGTTCCTTCTTCCATGGCAGACCTTCACTCCCTTTTATCCGTTCTCACCTGGAAAAGATAGGCTTCACAGACTTCTCAGTCACACTGCTAGATGAAACCCATGTGCTGCTTCATTTCACCAAGGATGAGGACTTCTTAAGGTGCTTCAAAAGATATGAATGGAAACTTGGATGCTTTGAAATGAAGGTGTCAAAATGGACACCAAATTTTGATCCCAGGTACGAATCTCCTTTCCTTCCAATTTGGGTGGCTATAAAAAACCTACCTATTCACCTACATGATAGAAAATCCTTGCTAGACATAGCCCAGGTGTTTGGAAAGCCCATAAAATTGGATGCCACCACTGAAAATTTTGGACGCCCATCTCTTGCTAGAGTGTGTGTTGAGGTTGTAATCTCACAACCACAAATAACCAAGTTCTGTGTCCAAAATGGAGAAATCCCATTAATTCTCTCTGCATACTACGAAAATGTTCCACTTTTCTGCCACGAATGCAGAGGTGTTGGAAGACACAATCATGGTTGCAAATTTTGCACCCCCCAGCACAAAAAACCCAGCTCCTAAACCTGCCCGGAATACCTTGCCGGAATCAAAACCAGCTGAAAGATTCCACTACAAGGCCATCAACAAAGGGCCAACTGAGAACTTCTACAAGGGCCCCATCCAGAACCCCACTCCAAAAAACACCACACACTATATCTAACCCACTACAGATTAAGCCTCTACCTCCCAAAACATCAGCGTGACCCCTCTGATCCCCACCCAAGAAGCCACTCCCATTCAAGCTACAAACCAAAACACTACAAAACAAACACCTGACCCCCCACCCCCAACACAAACTCAAACCCCACAGTCAGTAAATTCCCCTACCATTTTACCCACACCTGCTGAACCAGATGAAGATGCTGACCTGCTTTTTCATGATTTCATCTTCAAAGAATGCATCTCAATCTGGGACAAACACCAACCTAAAATCATAGCAATACCACAACCAGTCACAACCCTTCTGGATACCAACCAATCTCAGGATGATCTGGATATACCACTCTCTGCCCAAAACAATGTCCATTTCCTTTCTGATGAAGAGCAGACTTCTGAGAATAAAAACACCACCCACAAATTGCAGCTCCATAAACCCCCATTTAACCAACCCCTTTCTGCAGATCACACCTTCAGCAAAGCACCTCCCTCCTCCATCAGAAAATCAAAAAGGCTACAGGACAAATCCTCCTCAAACAGCTCACCCCCCACCCCATCACAATGAATTGCATCTTCTATAATGCCTGTGGTGTAGCCCCAAAATCCCAAAGGCTAGCACTGCTAATCAAACAACACAAAATACATATAATTACAATCCTTGAACCCAAAGCCAAGTCAACCAAACTCCAGCATTACCAACTACTTTTTGGCTTCACTCACTCAATCTTCTCTCCTGATAACAGAATGTGGATCATGTGGTCTGATAGCCATTTGCATCACATCTCTCATATCCACCTGGACCAAATCACCAACATTAATTTCATTATAAAACAAAACAACACACACATCCTCCACTCATCAGTTTATGGCAAATACTCCAAGATAGACAGACTTCCCCTATGGAACAACATCCATACCACAGCCATCAACACAGATGTTCCATGGATTCTAGGGGGAGATTTTAACTGTATTACCTCTGTAGACCATCACAAAGGCAAAAGTTCCCCTTGTCTGACTAGCATTGGAGATTTTGATAACTGTATCCTGAACTCCTCCCTCCTAAGTCCTGAATACTCTGGTACCCCATTCACTTGGACTGGCATCAGATCATTGGGAAGAACCTGGAGGAGAATTGACAGAATATTTCACAACCATATTCTAGCCAGCAATTTCAGTAGCATCTCCTCTGAGCACCTGGCCAGATGTGGTTCAGATCACACACCCATACTTGTTTCCCTTTACAACCCAATCTTTAAAGGACATAAACCATTCAGATACCTCAACTGCTGGAGCAACCACCCTTCCTTTGACAAACTCGTTGAAGAAAACTGGGGCAGATATACAGGTGGAGGAATGCATGGTCTGTCTCAAAAACTCCAATCCTTACAAAGAACCCTTTGCACCTGGAACAAGCACACCTTTGGCAATATATTCTCCAGAGTCAGATCCCATGAAAACCAACTCAAAGATGCTGAAACTAGCTTTGATACCCTCCCAACACCTGAAAACAGAGAGACAATGAATGCTGTCAGAGCAAACCTAACCCTAGCAGCACATGATGAATACCTATACTGGAAACAGAAGGCAAACCTAAAATGGGCAAAAGAAGGGGATCTTAACACAGCTTTCTTCCACTCCAAAGTCAAAGAAAAAAGACACCATCAAACCATCAGGAAAATCAAAAACCAGAGTGGGAACTGGTCAAGCAACCAGGTGGAAATTCAGGATATCTTTCACAAGCACTTTAACGCCCTATTTCAACATGAACAAACCCCTCTCAATAATTCCTTCACCATCAACATCCCTTCCCTCATAACCCCAGAGGATAACCTCCTTCTTACCCAACTCCCCCTAGAAGATGAAGTGAAAACAGCAGTCTGGGCTTTGAAAGCTGACAGTGCAGCAGGGCCAGATGGCTACAATGGAAACTTTTTCAAAAAGCACTGGAATTGGATAAAGGAGGATGTCACTAAAGCAACACAAGAATTCTTCCTTGGAATCAAGATGCCAAAACAGATGGCACTATCCACTATTATTCTCATCCCCAAGAAAGAGAACCCATCCTACTCTGAAGACTACAGACCCATATGTCTTTCCAATTTTGCTGCAAAAATCATTCCCAAAATCTTTGCAACAAGACTGGGTAACCTTCTTCCTAAGGTTATCTCTCAGGAGCAGGGGGGTTTTGTCAAAGGGAGGTCCATAAATGAACAAGTACTTCTAGCCCATGAGATGCTGCATGGTATTAACCATAACACAAGAGGGGGGAAACCTAATCCTAAAACTAGACATGTCTAAGGCCTTTGATAGAGTTTCCTGGGAATACCTATTGTCAATACTAGACAGATTTGGTTTTGACAAAAAAATTCCAACTTCTCATTCATAACCTACTACAAGCCACTCTTCTCTCCATCTCCATCAATGGACATAATACTAAACCTTTCAGCCCAGGGAGGGGACTTAAACAAGGAGACCCCCTCTCCCCTCTTTTGTTTATCATAGCTGCTGAAGGATTTAGCAGAACTCTCAATGCCTACATGCAATCTGGAAAACTTGAGCCCTACAAGATGGGAAGAAATCACATGAATATCCATCATCTAGCCTATGCTGTTGACCTCATCATCTTCCTAAATGGGGGGAAGCAAAATCTGACCAGATTCAGGACTTTTCTTAAACACTATGAGGAAACCTCAGGACAGACAGTCAATCTACAGAAATGCAATTTCTATAGCCCGTGTAAAACCCCCTTACATGTCTCCCTCATGCAACAAAACACACTAGGCATGAAAAAAGGAACCCTTCCTTTCAAATACCTAGGTGTCCAGATACACAGGGGGATCAACAGGAAGCAATACTGCACATCCCTCCTACAGCATTTTGAGAAAAAACTCAGTGGATGGGACAAAAATTTACTTAACCAAAGTGGTAAAGTGATCCTAATCAAGCATGTACTAAGCTCCATCCCCATCCATACTCTTGGATCCACACAACTCCCAAAAAGCATCATCCATATTCTTCACATGAAGATGTCTAACTTCCTTTGGGGGGGAACTAAAGATAAACACAACTACCATTGGATGGAATGGGAAAAGATCTGCTACCCTAAGGAAGAAGGAGGATTGGGACTCACTTCCCTCATCACACTACAGGAAGCTTATGGTCTTAAGATGTGGTGGAACTACCTAAAAAATGACTCACTTTGGGCAGCCTACATGAGAACCAGATATCCAAGAGGAATCAACATTCATCCCCAGGCAATTGATTCACCCACATGGAGAAGACTTTGCTCAATTAATGAAAAAGCACCACTCACATTAGGCATCACTGCTGACAACAAAGTTAAATGGAACACTAGGGAAATGGACTTCAGCATTAAACTTGCAACAAAAAACCTAAGACCCCACAACCCACCCATACCTGCAATGTCCTTCATATGGAACCCCACCCAAATACCCAAAGTCTCCACCTTCCTCTGGAAACTCTACCATAGTCTCCTACCGTACCCCCAAAAACTAACAAAGATGGGATATAACCTCCCATCAATCTGTTTCTTGTGCAGGTATAGTGAAGAATCAACATGGCACTCCTTACACGAATGCCCTTTCAGCAGAGAAATCTGGAATCATTTTGAGGAACTCTTTGGAATTCACAGAAGTGTCAACCATGGCATAAGAAGTTTCCTCTTAAACTGGTGGAATCAACTGAAAAAACACACAAAGGACTACAACCTAAAAGTTGCACTACCAGGATTTATAACGCACGCTATTTGGAAAGAGAGGAACTTTCGCATCTACAATGAGGAAGAACATACAACAGCCCAGATACAACACCAAATCATCAAACAAATTTACAAGTATAGCGCAATTAAAGGGAAAGGAACCAGTATCACTAGCCATCTACCAGTCACAAAGATGGGAGCAATACAGACCTTCAGATGGATTTTCCCAAAGCAAGGAATCTGTGTCACCACTAATGTTGCAATTTCCCATGATCGTATGGCAGCAGCAGCGATCATCCGGCAGAGAAACGGAAATTTCATTGGAGCATGGACAAAAATTTCGCAGGGTGAAACAGACCCAGAAGAAGGTGAGGTAAAGGCAGTAGCGCTAGGAGTCAAACGCAGCAAATTTCTTGGCCAACCTATTAATCTCTACATGGACTCAAAGAATGGGGTGAGAAAAATTAAAGAATCATCCAACTCCTCCCACAAAGAAATCATGGAAACAATACAGAAATCAGGGGGGAAAATAAGTCACATTTATCGGGAAGCAAATACTGCGGCACACAACCTCGCAAAGTTTACACTTACTAACGATTTCAGCACTTATTATTCTCAATTGGAGCATCTACCCAAAAATGTCAGGGGGGCTCTAATCATTGATGTATCTTCAGTTTTCTTCCGTATTAAATAATGATAAAATTTTCATTTAAAAAAAATAAAATAAAATGAGTATTAATAATTTTGTTGTGCATTGTTTTGCATTTATCAATCATTTGCCCTTCTTTCTTGCTTAGCAATTCATATGATGGATAGAAGTTGGATTCATATGTCGCGTACATCACCTGAGTTTAGTTCTGGTTTGGAAGAGTTTATTCGTTTCGCAGAGAAACATTCAAAAGAAGGAAAAAAGCTATATTGTCCTTGTAACTCATGTCACAACCATTTTATGGTTGATAGCGTTAAAGAAATAAGAATACATGTGTATCGCAAGGGTTTTGACCCAACATACCTGCGATGGAAATGGCATGGAGAATTAGAAAATCCTTGCAGCTCTAGCTATACTCATAATTACCAAGTCGAAGATGATATTCACAACATCCACAATCTTGATGTTGAAATGGAAGATGAGTTAGGGGCCACTCAAGATGTTCCTCCTGATAAAGTCGTCATTGATGAGGAGCGTAATATGTATGAGAGCTTAGTAGGAAGCTCAAAACGTCCGTTGTATCCTGGTTGTACAAAGTTTACACGTTTGAAGGGGGTTTTGGAATTGTTCAATTTAAAAGTAGCAAATGGGTGGAGTGACAAAAGTTTCACGTCTTTATTAAGTTTGTTGGGTGAACTTCTTCCAGATGGACACGAACTGCCATCGTCCACTTATGAGGCGAAGAAAATGATGTCTCCAATGGGTGAGGGCTACAAGAAGATACATGCTTGTGTTAATGATTGCATTTTATATCGAAATGAGTTTGAGGATCTCAATGAATGTCCCAATTGTTTTGCTCCAAGATACAAGGAGTCAACCAAAATGACTCATAACAAGGACAATATGAAAAAAACCAAAAAGACTCCGGTTAAGGTTTTGTGGTACCTTCCAATAATACCAAGGTTCAAGCGTTTGTTTGCTTCAATAAAAGACGCTAAGAATCTAGTGTGGCACACTGAGCAGCGAAAAGATAATGGCACCCTGCGTCATCCTGCCGATGCCCCACAGTGGAAGACGATTGACTACACATTTCCGGAGTTTGGGAACGAGGGGAGAAACCTTCGATTGGGATTGTGTACTAGCGAAATCAATCCTTTTGGAAGCTTGATTACGCAACATAGTACTTGGCTGGTACTGCTTGTCATTTACAATCTTCCTCCAGAGTTGTGCATGAAGCGCAAGTACATCATGCTATCGTTGTTAATACCTGGGCCTAAACAACCGGGTAATGACATTCATGTATTCTTAGCCCCAATGATTGATGACATGAAGGAAATGTGGATTCATGGTGTCAAAGTATTCGATGCTTATCGTCAAGAGTGCTTCACGTTACGTGCTATGATTCTTTGGACAATCAATGACTACCCAGCATACGGTAACCTATCTGGTTATAAGATTAAGGGAAAATATGCATGTTCGATATGTGAGGAGAATACTTCTAGTGTGTGGCTAAAGAATGAAAAAAAACAGTCTTTCTAGGTCATCGCCGATTTTTAAGACGTCAACACCCTTACCGTCGCATGAGAAAAGCTTTTAATGGTCAAGCAGAAAATGAGGTTGCTCCAAAAGTATTGAGTGGCAAAGCATTACATGAAAAGTTGAAGAACATAAACCATACATTTGCTAAGACACATAAAGTTGATCAAAACGGTCCTATTTGGAAGAAAAGATCAATATTTTGGGAACTACCTTATTGGGAGTGCTTATCTGTTAGACATTGTCTTGATGTGATGCATATAGAAAAAAATGTATGTGATAGTCTTATTGGCACCCTCCTAAATGTTCCTGACAAGACTAAAGATGGTGTTAATGCCAGAAACGACTTAATAGACATGGGCATTTGAACTGAGCTTGGACCGCAAGAAAAAGGACATCACACATTTCTCTTGGCCTCCTGCTTGCTACACACTTTCTAGAGAAGAAAAAATCACTCTTTGTCAATGTCTACGTGATATAAAGGTTCCACAAGGGTATGCTGGAAACATTAAGAGTCGTGTGTCGATGAAGGATTTGAAATTGAACGGTCTTAAATCTCACGATTGCCATGTTTTAATTCAGCATTTCTTGCCAGTGGCAATTAGATCAATATTGCCAACGAATGTGAGGAGGGCAATAACTAGACTTTGTTATTTTTTTAACGCCATTTGTAGTAAGGTCATTGATGCTGAAATGTTGGATCAATTACAAGAGGAAGTGGTAGTCACCTTATGTGAATTTGAGATTTTTTTTCCTCCATCATTTTTTGATATCATGGTCCATTTAGTTGTGCATTTGGTGAGAGAAGTTAAACTTTGTGGCCCTGTTTTTCTTCGGTACATGTATCCATTAGAAAGATTTATGGGTATTTTGAAAAGATATGTGAGGAACCGGTATAGACTTGAGTGTAGTATTGTTGAAGGATACTTGGAAGAAGAGATTATTGAATTTTGTAGCGAGTATTTGGATTTGGAGTTCATGGTTGGGGTACCGAAGTCTCGGCATGAAGGTAGAACTGAGGGGAAAGGAACAATAGGACATCACATCATCCACATTGACTATGAAATATTCAATTTAGAACAACTCTATATTTTACAACAAACAGATGATGTTCGTCCGTATTTAGAGAAACACATGTCTCTTTTATGACAATAGAACCCCGGGAAAATTGAGAGGTGGTTGACGAATGAGCACAATCGTATATTTCTAAAATGGTTTCAAGAGCATGTTCGCTAGCAAACAATACATTCTCCTGATAATGTCACAGAAAATGTGCGATCATTAGCTACAGGACCTTCGGTAAATGTATCTTCTTACAAGGGGTACTACATCAATGGCTATTATTTTTACACAAAACGTCAGGATGAGAAGAGTAAAGTACAGAATAGAGGCGTGTCATTGAATGCTTCTTCTCTACACATTCCTAGGGGTAAAGATTTGATACCGATCCGGTCATACAAAACATACTATGGCGTGATCGAGGATATATGGGAACTCGAATATACAACTTTCACCATTCCTGTTTTCCGGTGTAAATAGGTGGATATCAACAAGGGGATTAAATCAGATGACATGGGGTTTAAATTAGTGAATTTTCAAAAGTTGGGTCATCATGAGGAACCGATTATAATGGCCTCTCAAGCGATGCAAATCTATTACATTGTTGATCCTAAAGATAAAAATTAGTCTATTGTTCGACAAGGGAAGAGAGCATCATTTGAGTTGGACGACGGTTTATACGACGAAGCAACTCATATTTCAATGATTTCGCCAAACTCACAAGTTGATGATATAGGAGCAAAATACATTCGCGAAGATCACGAGGAAGGATTATGAATAGATGGGGGAAAGAAAAAGTTAAAATAATGCTTTAGGTATTTTTTTCTGTTTATATTGATCATTTTCATTTAAGTCATTGTTGTTTCACTTTTATTATACTTATGTTGTCTAAATTATTTTGAATTTGTGCAGGTATGGCGGACCAACGGAAGAGGAAAAAGGTTAGAGGTGCAGGGAAGTGCGAGAAGCTTTATAAGAGGAGGAGGGAGGGTCACCCGCCTATAGAGCTTGAGTGGGAGCGTGGGGAGCCTATACGTGGTCCGTATGTTTCGGAGTTTTCTGGGCTTGTAGGGTTTGAGGTTCGATCGAGAGTGCCGATTACTTATAAGAATTGGCATGATGTCCCGCAAGACCTGAGGGCCACGGTACTAGACGGGGTTCGGGTAGGTACCACTTATTTATCTAAATCTGCTATCTTTAACTGTTACATGGTTCTATATATAATAAGTTGTTGCTTCATTTTCTTGTAGGATATATATGTGATACCTCCCGTTGGGGCCCGACATGTTATGACAGTTGCCGCGGAGAGACTTCGCGCTTTCCGGACATATTTACGAAAAGCCTATTTGAAGGAAGGTGGGGATCATTACGGCAAGTATCCCCCTATTGATTATACCTTCGTAGAGCGAGAGCATTGGGAGGAGTTTCTGATCCAGATGGGGACTCCGGAAGCTAAGGTAAACCATAATTACCTTCATTGAATGAATTTATTAACTGACATATTAATTTATTTTAAACAATTGTTTTAGGCTTTTAGCGAGAAGAATAGGAATATACAGAAGAAGAATTCATATCCGCACTATATGGGCCGAGGTGGATATGCCATGCTCCAGCGTGAGTTTGCCTCTGCTTCTCAGGCCACCACTTCTGTTGATATCGCTGGTTCGTCTATCGAGACGAGTTCTCAGCTCAGACAGGAGGACTCTTAGTTGCGAGGTCACACCCCGGGGAGGCAGGCACAAGTTACGGACCCTGCACTGATGGAGATTCGCGATAGGATAGTAAGCATATAATCTACAATTACGTCAATATATTTGTTTATTATTTGCTTACAATTTCTTTACTTCTTTTCTTTCTTAATTGTAGGTTCAGCTGAAGAAAGAGGTCGCAGCCGGTACCTTTGTGCCACATGGGCACAATGATGTACTGACTAGAGCTTTAGGGACTGCCAAGCACCCAGGACGGACGAGGGGTGTTGGGTCATATTCGGGCTTACGTAAAGTTTTCAAAGGCAACATGAAGCCTCGTAACTATATGACTGAGGAGGATCTTTTGCAGCCTCTTCCTTCCCTTCTGCAGCAGTATGGACTATCTGTGTCTGGGAGTGCTCCAGAAGGGGCATCCATGTTGCAGCACACACCGTCTGTACCACCTCATTATGAGCAGCGTAGTAGCAAGGCGTCTACAGATTATGTTGACGTCGCCGGTGTCACTGAGGTACATATATTTTGTAATTAAGGTTTCAAGTTTAGTTTACGTTTACTTGTTTCTGACATTAGTTTACTAATTGTGTTTTGTAGGTTGCTCCTTGTTACTTGAGGATCTCTGATCTAGCGGATTACATAGTGGCACATGGATCGGTTTTCCCACGTGCACCGGGAGATATGGTGCACGGTGTTCCCCTCCTTCCCCACCAGGTTAAGGTCTCTGTGACCCTTGTGCTTCCTGGAATGGGTGAATATACCAATCCTTGTCTGACTGAGCATATGGAGACTATGGCCGATTGCGAGGGGAGCTTCGTTGCATGGCCTAAGTCGTTGGTGGGCGTTGGAGATGTAAGAAGTAAATAAATTTAGTTCTTTTTTATTCAACATCATTTAGGCTGTGTTTCATATATCATTTTTTTGAAAATATTTGTAGCCTCTGGTGCAGACGGCTCGACATGGCGACTTCTCATCAAGCAAATCTCGTCCCATTCTTGGCATACGTCCCACTGCTCCTAGCTCTCCCGTACAGGATGTTGTTGACTAGAGATCATACGTCGCATTCGGGCCGAGGTGCAGAGAGTTGTGTCAGTGGCTGACACACACATCTGCTTTACCTACCATCAGTGTTATTCTCAATCCTGAGTCCATGCTCTATCCGGAGGAGACGGAGCTGAGGATGCGTCCGGAGAATATACGTGAGTTCATGCGACGGGAGGAGGTCGGTCAGACCATCATCATTGTTTTCTTTAGGTATGTCAAGCACTATGTATGAATAAATTACTATTGTAATTATAATTATTTCTTATAATTGTAATTCTTGTTTACATGTGAAACTACTAGATTGTTGCACGATCATATGATGGAGCAGGGCATTGTCCAGAGAACATGGCATACGTGGTAAAATATGGAGATCGCTAGTATCTGGATAGAGCATTCGAGACCTATCAATCGTGACCCTGGATACTTATGCCGTTGTATCTACCGACACCGTATGTTTTCTAAATCATTTCCAATATGTATTTTGGTTTTTTATTTTAAGTTTGTGACTAACGCTTTTTCAATTATAGGCGACATTGGGTGTTAGTTGTAATATGTTTGTTTGAAAACAAAGTATATTTTCTAAACTCAATCAAGTCGACCGGAGGGCATAAGAAAATGAAGGTGAAGACTTTCGTCATCGAGTGAGTATTAAGATATTTATTTCTTATTAATGAAATTTTTTATTTGTTAAGATATTAATTTCTTATTAATGAAATTTTTTATTTGTTAAGATATTAATTTCTTATTAATTTGTTTTTTACATATATTAAAGGTCTTGGCGGTTACTTCGGGAACGACATATGTCTCAGCTTAAGGCTCGACCGGATTGGGTTGATGTTCCCGGAGTACCCCAACAAGAAGGGAACGTTGAGTGTGGTTATTATACAATGCGATTTTTTTGGCTCATCGTCAATATGTGTGCAAATTGTTCAGTACCGTTATCCGAGGTAAGTTTGTTTTAGTGTTTTTGAAAGTAATGAAATGTAGGGTAATGATTATTAAACTTTATGTCGTATGTTGTTTTCATATTATTGCAGGTATTTCAGTCTACCATGCCTTATACTAGAGCCGAGTTAGAGGTGATTAGTGAGTTTTGGGCGGGGGGTTTTCTCGATGAACTTGTGTAAGTCCCATTTGTGTTGTACAATGTAGTTGTTAGGCTTTTAGTTGTGTTGTTAAAACTTAGAAGAGTACGTAGTAGTTTTACTCTTATATTTTTTAACATGTACAAGTGGTGTGGATGCAAATGTTTAGTTTTTTGGTTTAATTTGTTTTGTGGCATTTGATTTGAGTTTTGTAAATGCATTTGTGTTAGTTACTTTTGTGTTGATGGGTTGAATTTTTTGCAAAGTTGAAATGGAGTGGATCGGGAACAAACAAAATTGGCATTTTTAAAATTTTATACCTTTTTGAATCGGTTATTTTGTAATAACCGATTCAAAAGCTACTCATTTGAATCGGTTATTACCAAATAACCGATTCAAAAGCTTCTTCCCAAAAATGGCGCATTTCTGGGAAGAAGCATTTGAATCGGTCATTTGGTAATAACCGATTCAAATGAGTAGCTTTTGAATCGGTTATTACAAAATAACCGATTCAAATGCCTCTACCCAAAAATGGCGCCATTTCTGGAAATGGCTTTTGCATCGGTTATTTGGTAATAACCGATTCAAAAAGCGTCTTCCCAGAATTGGCGCCACTTCTGAGGAGGGCTTTTGCATCGGTTTTAACAACCGATGCAAAAACTTACCTGAGTATTTGCATCGCTGGCTTTTGTATCAGTTCAAAACCGATTTAAAAGGGTCTAAATAACCGATTTAAAAGATTATTTTTGTAGTAGTGAGAGGCCGATTGATCGGCTTGGCGAGAGTTGGACGACGGGGAAGCCGAATCGGAATCGGAAACAATCATGGTGTCGAGAAAGGGAACTGATCTGAAGCAGAAGAAAAACGGGTCGGGTAACGGCGGAATCACTAACAGATGGCAATGGAGAAGGCAAAGGGAGAAGATTGGCGTCCAGCGGAGGTTTTAACAGATAGTAGGAAGGCGAAGCAGCAAGCAATAATTACCTTTTAGTGGAGATCGTGCCCAAACGTCACGCGAAACCTAAGGAACGGCCCGGATCTGCACTGGAACGCCCACGTGGACCTTGTAAACTCCCCATCCCTCAACGTGGCCCAGTCGAGGAATGAGGAGTTGGGGGGCTTGTGATGGGCCGATATCCAGCGCGCGGCCCAATTGAATCATTTAGTAGACTTTGGGTCAAGCGCACAGGAAGTACTTAGGCATGGGCCGGCCTATAATGTGAGGCCCGGTCAACTCCAATCAAGCACAGCTGGCAGAGCCAGTTGAGAGGAGAAGACGAAGCTGAATGGCGAAGACGAGGCCGGAAAAAGTGGATCGCGCCATTGACGGGATAGACTCCCTTTGATTATGTATTACGTTATACCTTAACTGTCTAGAACCTATGTATAAATAAAGGAGAATCGACAGGGGAAAACTCAAGCTAAATCAAGCTAATAATACACACCTAATTCTCGAATTCTTGTTTTTCATACTTTTCTTACGATCCGTTCTTTTAATCGGATCATTTGATGGATTTATTGTTCATATTTATTTTTAAAATTATTTTAAATTATTTTATTTACTTGAAAAAGTACACAAATAACAAATTTGTGTAGTTTGTATCCAAATTATTTGTGACTCTAGCATTATTCTTTCTTAAAATTGAAATGATATAAAGTCTTTTACTTTATCAATCCACATGGCAGCAAATCAATGGAGGGACCCCATGCCCTCTCATTTGCTTGGGGATCCGAGAAATGCCCAAAGATAAATTGATTGGAGATGAAAAAATTAAAAAAGAAAGTAAATATTCAAATTTTCTAATATGGTTATAGAAGAGGAGCAACAATGGAATAGATTTTATAAAAAAAATTGATTTTTTTAAATTTCCACATACGTGCCACAAAAGTTATGTCATGTGTCGAGTTTTTAAAGCTTCAAACCTCCTTCAATTGATTATACTCGTATTTTTTTAGCTCTCGTTCATTACGAGTAACTTTTAGAATCCAAATAAAATTTTTATTTAGCTTTTTCTCTTTATTCAAGACATCGATGTACACTCTCCGTCCCAAACCTAATCTTTCTACTTTTTTACTACGCCTTTACTCATCTACGGAGTATTAAGGTAAATAATACTCTCTCCGTCTTAAAATAAATTAATTGTTTATTATTCACAAGATTAAACTTCATAATCTTTCTTTTCTTATTTTCGTTAGCCATTTAATAAAATAATAGTATTGTCATTACTAATTTTATAAATTTTATGAAATAATTTTTATGTATGTAATTTTATTTTTTAATTATACACTATTTTTAATATAAATTGATTTGAAAATAGATTATATCGTAAACCAAAACAAATAATTTAAATTAGGACGGATGGAGGATGCCATTAACAATATTTCTTTCTTCTAAATACTCCATAAATTTCAACCACACTTCTTTACTTTTCAATAATCCGTTCTTTTCTTTTGCTTCATAAAATCAAACAAGGATGACGAATTCAACATAGAGGCAGTAACACTTCGAGAATGAATGAAAGAATAAATTACTCCGTAGTAAAACATCACCAATTCATTTCTAGTCTTCAAATTTTAGAATCCCCTAACATAACCAATAAAAAGATGTCTTGGGAAGTATACAAAAATGCAGTATAATCTCAACATTGCTTGAATTCGATGTTAAGATTACGCAGTTCTCCTGTGGTAGAAACAATGTTAATAGTAACGAATAATAGTACATTAGAAAGACAATAACCGTTTAAAGTTAACCAAGAGCAGTGAGATACAAATAGCAAATTCTCAAGAACATAGGAACTACATAACCAAAGTCAAAAGTATTCAATTTCTTTCACCATAGCTTTCTACATAAATTAATGTCTTGGAGGACCTCTCCGGCCATTGGGTCCCCAAGCTCCAGAATTATATGGATCACTATACAAACTACCCGGATAACCCACATCAAGACTCCCGCTCAACATTCCATATGGTCCAACACCTGAAAGTGGTGCAGAAAATGTGGTTACATACAACCAAATTTTGAATGCAGAAGTTGAAATCTTATTGACATTTATAAAATGAACATGATGTTTGTACCGATTCCCCGGGCTTTCCTCTCAGCAGCCATCTGCTCGGTTCGTAATGTTTCAAGTTCCCGAACCATGGAGAAAAAATCATTCTGCATTGCTTTGTTTTGCACCATGAGCTCCTTGTTTTCTTTCTTCTCATGCTCAAGTTCTCTCCTGAATGTTTTAAAATTTGAGTATGAAAAAATGTCCTCATTAGCATCCAATACATAAAATGCACGACTTCTGCAGAGAAAATGAAACGATAGAAAAAGATCAAACAAGAATACACACACACACACACACACACACACATGTATGTATGTATGTATGTATGTATGTATGTATGTATGTATGTATGTATGTATGTATGTATGTATGTATGTATGTATGTATGTATGTATGTATGTATGTATGTATGTATGTATGTATGTATGTATGTATGTATGTATGTATGTATGTATGTATGTATGTATGTATGTATGTATGTATGTATGTATGTATGTATGTATGTATGTATGTATGTATGTATGTATGTATGTATGTATGTATGTATGTATGTATGTATGTATGTATGTATGTATGTATGTATGTATGGTATTGTATGTATGTATGTATGTATGTATGTATGTATGTATGTATGTATGTATGTATGTATGTATGTATGTATGTATGTATGTATGTATGTATGTATGTATGTATGTATGTATGTATGTATGTATGTATGTATGTATGTAAACATTTCCCATTGACTTGGACCTTGCTCCATCAAGCTCTTTGTGCATCTCATCAACCTCAGCCTTCATGGCAGAAAGTTTCTTATTCTCAGAGTGCAGTTTATTAAGATCCTTTGTTAAACTTTGAACTTGGGTAGATAACTCATTTTGCAAAGCAGTTAATGTTTGGAGTTCATTTCTGAGAGACCCAACTTCTGCCCGCAGAGGTTCAGCAGAGTGAAGCTCTGTTTCTAGCTTCAATTCTCTGTCAATATACTCCCTTGCCTCAGCCTCATTGTCAGCATGCAGTTTTGAAATGGACTGGCTAAATCTTATAATCTTATCTTTCGTGGCAGTTAGTTCCCTTTCAAGCATCACATTCTCATCAAGTATGTATCTATTCTCGGCAAGAATACTCTCCATATCTCTGCGCTGAATTTCAAGTTCCTCTTCGAGGGCAGCAGGATGAGGAGGGAGGGGGGGCGGTCCTCTTTGCATAACAGGCTGTAGTGGTGTTGGACCATCACGGTATCCTTTAAAATTATCAGGTTGGCGTGGTGGCAGACGGCTTCGGCCAGACATGACTGCAATCCTGGAATGTGTCTATGAGTAAACGAACAAATTTTCTGATAGGTAATCATGTCCATGTTAAAAGATAAATAAGGTCTATATTTCATGCAAATGGAGTTCAAATAGAATGGCCAGAAATTTGAATAATGAATACTCCCTCCACCCCAAATTAATCGTCCTAGTTTGACTTCATGGAGTGTAAGAAAAGTGTTGAAAGTAAAAAATGGGCGGTTGAATTTTTCGACTTTGTGGGCCAAAAACACTTAATTCTTCTAAAGTTTCACAAGTATTAAGTTCAACGATATTAGAAATGTTATCTTTGAGACCGTGAGATCACATTTAAGCAAAAGTTGCTCAAAATCTCGGGTGAATTCTTCAACCGACTTACTTCCTAGCTTTAAACTATGAAGTTTTGCATGCTTGCAAGTAGTATGCGGGAAGAAACTTCTCCTTCATGAGACGCCTCATTCTTTGCCATGATCTTATCGGCCCTTTTCCACCACGTGGAAGGATACTTTCTGAACTTAAGGGCCACGATCTTCACCTTTTTTTGGTTCGGCACTTCTTTGAGGTCAAAAGGTTAGTGTGGTGAAAATGAAGATGCTTCGATGGATGAGCGGTTATACGCATATGGATAGAATAAAGAATGAAGATATGAGAGCTAAAGTTGGAGTGACACCTATTGTAGAAAAGATGGAGGAAACTCGTCTTAAGTGTTTTGGACATGTGGAGAGAAGACCAATAGAGCATCCGGAAGGGGTTGATCAAATAGTGAATAGACATGCGGCTAGAGGAAGAGGTAGACCTAAGAAGAGTTGGCACAAAGTGGTCAAGGGGCGCCTTCGCGTGAATGAATCATCTCACCACAGATATGATACACGATAGGGCCTAATGGTGTCGTTTGGTCCATGTAGCCTAACCCACCTAATGGTATAAGGTTTTGTTGTTGTTGCGGCTTCTTTGAAGTCGAAGACACATTCCACCGTTTCCAACCATTCAAGGAATTCGCCGAATTTTCCTTTCAATGTAGAAATATCAACTTTGAAATCAGCAACGAAGGTGTTCAAACTTTTTTTGCGAGGGTAGTTGTTAATAGTTCCTTCATTAAAAAAGAATGGATTCTGCATCTCAAACCTTTCAGGTTCTTCATCCCGATCACTCTCAGAGTCACTTGAGTTCATCATTTTACTCTTTTTGTACATGGACAGTCCAAAGAACTTGTCATCAGAGGGCCTTGTGGTCACATTTCGGCTGGTCCAAAGCGGCAATAGGACCTTCTTGAGCCATCTGTAACACAATTCTTAAATCTATGGCAGATTTTTTTTGGAAAGAGAGATTCACGGAAATGGAAGTGAAGAGAAGAGTGTAGGGTCCAATAGAGATGTAAAACACTCGGCTCTGATACCAAAGGTTATATACTATGGAGTACGCATTTTCCTAGGGCTTAAAGAAATATATAAGTTGAAGGAAATCAGGATTATGTAAAATGAAGGAATCTGAAATTGAGAGAAATAACCAGAGGGATAACTCTAAGTTAACTTAAGAGCAAACACACTTTTGAATTACCTCAGGGCTTTTATGTATTTTAGACTTCAATAATCTCAACTGAAGAATAAAAATAGACTCCTAATTCACACTCTTAGTTGCCAAACTAATGAGATAATTTAGGAAAAGAATAAAATTGCGTCTCACAAATTTAGAAATTCTAGACAAGGTAAAACTCAATGTTTTCAAGATAATGTTGTGTTTCATTCTCAAGATTGCATACATATTTATACTAGTACAAGGCCAATCATTAACACTATGTTTGGCTCAAGAATTTTGGAAGGAAAAGAAAAGAAAATGATTTTCTCTCATTTTCCTCACCAAAATGGAAGGAATTTGATTTTCCATCCACTTGGTACATTTTGCCTCCTCATTTTCTTTTTCTTCCACTTTTCCTTTCTTTTCCCCTCTAACCAAACAAGAAAAATGGTTTTCCACTTCATTTTGTTTTCTTTTCCCTTTCAAATTCCTCGAACCAAACATAGTGTAAATGATTGTTCAGTGTGAAAACAATGAAAATACTTACCTAATTTCCTGTTGAAATTTTGGCCAACACACTAGGAAATACAGCAAAGGTATTAGAATTCAAACAAATATAATACGGAGTAATAAAGACAAATTACTATTCACTCGAGACTTTAATGATGAACTCCTTTCTCAGTTTTCACTGTTGCAATGTTGCAATTTCTGCTAGATTTCTTCAATCAAGAAAGGGCTCCCATTAGTCCAAAAGTGCAGAACATCAATCCCAAATATATCAAAACACAAGTTGCACACATAACACTATTCATGAACAGTGTTATGATTTGTTATTATTCTCCTTTAGCATATTTTCAGTCACATGAACATTGGAAGCCATGATACTGATCACAAGTCTCAGCCAAGGGTATTATGAAGAGATAGATTTATTTTACTTATTATCTAGGTAGACAATAATAAATAAAAGGGCAGGATCCTTAGTTTTATTTTGGCAAATAAGGGAATTTAAATCAAAAGTGTAAGAATGGAAATTTTGGGCATTTTAGGTTCTGGAGATCCAACCCAAAATGTATCATAACACTCTGGAAATAAGGCCCTTATTCACTAACCACTCTCGGGACTAAGAAGGCTGTCCTTATATATATATATCACCTACCCAGCCCATTGACCTAGCCGGGCAGTACTGCCAAACCAATGATGCTTGAGTACCAAAGTGTTTAAAATAGCCAAGTTATTCAAACTCTCTATCAATTCGAAAGGTAGGCTCAAACTTAGAGTCTGATTACTATTTTTTGTGTCATATGGTTATGATTGAGTGGTGTTATCTAAAACATACCTCAAACAGGATGGGCTGCGCTGGAGTACATAAGGTATGTTAACTTGGGCTAGTCCACCCCATAAACCTAAGTTAGAGAACCCCTAAGTGCCAAAAGGAAATTGTGCAAGACTCCAAGGCAAAAAACATGGTAGCACTTTGATGTTGAGCTATTTTCCAAGAGCAATGACTGACATTGTTCATGATCTAGCCTGCAAACTCTGGTGTTTGAGACTTGACTGTGCCTCAGCCAAATAATGTCCCTATAGTAAGTTCATGACCTACTCTGACCTTGAACGCTTTATGTCAAGGACTGCATAAACTTTTTCTGAGTTTGGATTGATTCCCCGTAGCATGAACTTATCAAGTTTTAAAAGTAGAAATAATCCATCCGATAAGCATTGTTGATGATCGTGTAATTCACGCACACTCTCATGTGTTTTGGGAGCCAAAACAACACTAGCCAGCTACCCCAGATATTGGAGAAGCTTGATATCTTTAATTCTAGGAAGAACTTTCACCTATTTTTTCCATTGCAATAAAAGATTATGCTTTGGAGGAGAAAATGTTTTCTTCCAACTTTGACCTTACCTAATCTCACTTAGATCCAGCCTATCCAAACTAGTCCTCAGCTAAGCACAGGTGCCTACACTAAAAGTCTGTCCCTAGCATTGTTTAATAGCCTTGGAAAGATAGCTCCTCTCGAAATCACTGATAACCATAACATCAAACCCCTTTGGTTTCATGGTGTGAAGAACATCATGTGGAGGTTATCTATTGAGACTACCCAAGTTGTTAACATACATGGTAGCTACTCGGTCATATGCCAAATAGTGAGTACGACAAATATCTGCAGAGGATATGGTCAGTACACAGTCCCACTTCAATAAACTTCAATAAAAGAAACTATAAACTAACTAGACCATACCAGACATACCTAGTAAACCCACTCAGAAATAGAGTGTGGGCAGCATGAAATGTACATAGACCTTACCGAGGCAGGAAGATTTAATGTGCACGAAATGTGCATGTACTAAAACTTGGTAATCAATCTATAATAAATTCCCTTTTGGAGTACCATACCATACCCCTAAAGGAATTCGAATCCCCCCGAGGCAGGTAGATGAGGGTAAATCAAAAGTCAAAACTACTGCAAAAACATATCCAAACTTCAAATTCATTGGAATCTAGGATATGAGTTCTAAAATAAATACTAGGGTAAGTGTTTCCTCATATGATTATATGAATGCTAAAAAATTTGGTTGCTCTGTCTTCTCCCCCCCAGAGAGTTAGAACCTAACCTTGTGCTCATGCATATCAAGTACATGTCGTACATGTGCAAATCAATGTACACATGTACATTTACTTTTAACATGGCATACATGAGCATGGCGATGTAGACACGTGCATGTACAAGTATGACACATACATGCAAAAATATATATGTGCATGCATGAAATATACATGTGCATGAATGACATGAAATGTACAAGTAGATGAAATATACACATACAAGTATGGAATGTCTAGAGCAGCTTACCAAAAAAGGTTGTTACAATGTTTCATAAAAATATTGAAAAACAAGCTTATTTCAAAGCATCTTTTTTGGGACCAAACCACTTTCTAAAGTGCTATTTTAAAAAAAAACATATGTTTGACCATAACATCTCATTTTCCTTAAAAAAAGCTCTTTTGAATAACAAAAAACTGTAATAATGTGTCCGGGGCTTTAGGTGAGGAATGTTCAAAAAGGGGCATTGTGTATATGAGGCGTTTTCCCATCAAGGTATAAGGCGTAAGCCTCAAGGCGTAGTGAGGCAAAAGCCTCATTTTTAAATTTCCGAAATGTCCATAATACATTATTAAGACTGAAGGGAGAACACTATTAATAAGATAATTAATCCATGAACATTGATGAAGCATATTGTCATATTATAAAGTCTAAAACGCAACAAAGTCAAGCATGAGATAATACAAATTATTACCTGAAGGCGATGAACATAGATTGAGAAAATGAACAAAAAAACAAAAAAGACAGATAAACTAATCGCTCATGTGATATTTTTGTTACAAAAATTACACGACACATTTTGGTTATTCAATTTCTGTCCTCTCTGAGTTTTGGGTGTTGAATCTATCCCATATTTCAATGCTGGATTCGAGATTTAAACACTTAATAAAAAAACCTATAAAAAAATAATAATACTAAGAATTTACAAATAATTTCCAAGCATGTTACTAATAAAACACCTCAATTGCAGATATATTAAAAAATTGAAGCGTCAAATATCAAACCATCAATTTCAATAAAAACCAAACCTTCTTATAAAAAAAATAGATGACAACATGTATGCAGCAGTAGCACAATTGCATACTAATTCTACCTGCGAAACACAAATAGAATCGAATACACTGAAGCTTGAAGAAACTTACCGGCGATAGAGGAGAGGGATTAGGGTACCCGGAGCCGGAGTCGCCCGACAAGAAGATGACGACTACACGAGGAAAGTAGGGTTCGAACTTCAAAGGCACATTTTACTTTCGAGAGTGAATTGACTAATTTAATCTTTACTTTGGAAAACGATTACTCTTGTTCATGAAATACCTTTGAATATAGGGAGTACTAATCTCTAACTGGTAGGCTGTGCATCGGTCTAAGCTAGAACCGACCCGGACACGACCAGCACCGCTAGTAGACCGTAGAACGGACAAACAAAGTGTAAGACTGGACCAGGACTGGACAGATAAAACCGAACTGGTCCGGACCGGCCCGAATAAGAGGGAGTATGTAATTAATTAAAACTTTGAGATTTGCACTTGGGAGAATGGCAAATTGTCTAAAAATTAATAGATTTCCGAGTAAATTCCATATTTTTTTTTCAACTCCCAATGGGCAAACCACCAATCTTGGTGGGGTAAGGTCTAGGCAACCCTTACCGAGTTTTATTAAGATATATTCGTCACCACAAAGTGAGGGGAGAACCAAACCAAGGCGTAACGCCAGCCCCTCATACGGGAGACATGCCTTCCGGGGAGTTCAATAAGTAAAGAAAGGATGGGAAAGCCTAGAATAAGGCTTAACCAAAGCCACAAGAAGGTCCTAACTACCAACATACTAATCTAGGGCTTGACCAAAGCCACAATAAGATCTAAACATACGAAACCAAAACTACGGCATGACCAATGCCACATACGGTCAAAACAAATAACCAACCGAAACCAAAGCATTACCAATGTCACAAGATAAGAAGTGCACCATGGTAATGTGTCATTAAAAGGCCATGAGAAAGAAGAATTACAACACAAGAGGAGTGGTAATCATCTCCAAAGGGAGGAATACAAACCCATTCGAGTCAACCACTCCTCACTTCACAAACCATACATACCAAGACTAGGAAAAGATATTATAAGCGCACCTATAATATCCAACTTCTCCTTAGCCCCAGTAAAACCAGTAATGGTTTAAAAACCTCCTCACAAAAAGCAAACACTATCCCCTAGCAGATAGGAAAAGGAAATTGAGCGCACCCAATATCCAAGTTCTCCATATCCCTAGAAAGATATGACTGCATAATCAAGTCGAAGTAGAAGCAGCAAAGCTAGGAATGCGTTGAATATCATGTTGGCATAGCACTTGACAGTAAGCAGCAGGTAAATCAAAAATATCACCGAGCTCCCAACTTGGATGGAGTTGATTATTGCACCATTTAACTAAATAGTTTGTAACCATATTAGCCTCATGCTCACAGATATGTGCGATATAAGTACAACAAGATAACAAAAAAACCAACCTGCTGAAGTTGTTCATAGCAATTAGAGAAACAGCAAGTTTAAGAAGCTGCACCAGTTCCTCAAAGTCTGCCTCAAATTGAATTCTGTGTAAACCAGCATTTAAACACCAAGGAATAATAAATTGCTTACCTTTAAAAAAATGGTGTAATAAGAGACGTGGATGTATAATGTTTGAATTAGTAGAACAAACGGAATAGAAAAGTATTTTGACCAAGTGATATTTGCTACTTAAGTAGTTAAATTGTGAAACTGCAGAATGGACCCTATCGTTAATTATGACGACGATCATCACTCTGAGGATGAGAGCGTGCAACAGAACGACCACCAGAATATGAACATGAACCAGAACGTCCGACACCAAGAGGCGCCGAATGGTGGGCCTGTGGGGGTCCCACAGATCGACCGTGCAATGATGACGCAGCTCCTACAACAAGTTCTGATCATGAATCAGAATGTCTTAGCGCATGTTCGACAACCGGAACCGAGGATCACGCTTGAGAGACTGAAGAAAAACGGCGCCGAAGAATTCCTAGGGGAGAACATTGCCGACCCGCTGGTTGCGTTTAGATGGATAGAGCGTGTGCAACGCATATTTGAGAATCTGAAGGTTCCAGCTGGCGAGTGGGCCGATTTCGCGGTTATGCTTCTACAGAGTAATGCATACGAGTGGTGGAAGCGCACTGCTCGAAATGCAAATCATCCAGCGAAAGTGATGTGGGCGTACTTTGATCAAGTGTTCAAAGAGGAGTATATCCCAGAGTCGTTTGTGGAAGTGAAATGAGAAGAGTTTCTACAGCTGGCGATGGATACGATGAGTCTTCTTGAGTATCGACAGCTGTTCGATCATCTGGCTGAGTTCGGCCAGGATTTGGTGAACACCACCAAACGTCGTTGTGATAGGTTCGTGAAGGGCATGCGCCCGAAACTTCAGAAGCACATGTCTACTACATCTAGGCAAGACTTTGGTGTTATGTACGAACAGGCTAAGGAAGTGGTTCGAACTAAAGAAGGCGTGAGTCAAAAGAACAACCAACAATCAGCTAAGACAGCTATACATGCAGCTAGCACAAGCAAGACCCTTCCGGGAAAGAGAACTCCAAGTGGACCCGAGCTGCAAATCTCAAAGAAGGCCAACTCGCTACCCATGCAGTCGGTAGCTTCGACTAGCAAAGGCAAGCAACCAATGCATCCGTTGTGTTCTGATTGCAATCGTCATCACTTAGGGGAATGCTGGAAGAAGCTGGGGTGTGTATGGGGTGCGGTCAGTCTGGCCACTTCCGAAGGAATTGCCCGACCAATCCTGGTTTTCCATTCTCTACTGCGCCAGCACCGAGTCATACGCCTACTACTAGACCTGCGCAGAGCGAGCGTACGACCGCTGCATCTCAACGTCCACAAAGACCACAACAACCTGCTGCACAACAACAAGCTAGAGCTCCAGCTAGGACTTACGCCATGCAAGCAAGAATTGATCCTAATCCAGACGTCGACTATGGTACGTTCTTATATGCATTGTAGGTATAACCAACGTTATGTGATCCTAACTTAACTATGTTTCGTGAGTGTACCTTCTTATTTGATTATGTGAATGGTTGGAAATAGTAACAACGATTTCTTACGACTCCAAGTAATCCGCGTGAATTCAATGTCTTCATCTTTTTCAACGACAACGACACAAAGGAATTTTGAGGACGAAAAATTCTTTTAAGGGGGAGAGAAATGTAACGCCCTGGAAACCGGCTTAGTAGTTAGCCGTTAGTTTAATAAAAATAAATATATCATTTATTAACATCAAAATATGAATTATTTGTAAAGTTGACCATTTTAATTAAAAGTTAGGTTTTTGGGTAGATCTCGTGAAATGGTGACTAACGGTATATAATTTGTTAAATTTGTGCATACGTGTAAAGCGTGGTAAGTGAAATAGATTTTACACTTTTATAATAAATAAAAAGATATTGTAATATAATTTTATAATAAATATTAGTAATAAAGAGGTGGTGTCCGATCCTATTACCAAACCGATACAATATTAAGGAGGAGTCTCTTAATTTTTAAATCAAATCCACAAGTTGGAAAGGGGTCAGTTTCAAAGTATAAATCGCGTTGGAAAGGGTTCAGATTCCAAACCAAAGGAGTCCTCTTCGTATTTCTTCTTCGCCGCGCCACCAACTAGAGCAGACTAGGAGTTCGCAAGGCATCGCCAGAGTTGTCATTGGAGATTGGACAGGAGTCTTCGCTGGGAAACCTGCCGGAGCTTCGTCGAGGATTCGCCGGTGTAGTTTGATATTTCCAAGCCGATTCAAGGTGAGTGGTGGTTTCTCTCGTTAGAATTAACTTGTAGATTAGTATTTGTTAATATGTTTTCAATCAATTGATGTTGGATTTGCAATTTTGATATGTTGAATTGAATTATGAAATTGGAATCTGGGAATTTGGTTCTGCAATTGCTCTGACTTGCGTCTTCCGCTCGGTTCTACTCTGTTTTATGTTTCTTTTTCTCGGGTTTCTGTTCTGTGTTGCGTTCATCCCTGCCCTGTTCCTCTATTGGTCGCCGGAACTTGGAACACTGGCAGAGAGGTTTCCACCGCCGGGTCGGGTCTCTCAACCCGAGAATGAAGGAGAAGCTCTTGGCCGCTATTTCCCACGGAAATTGCCACTCTTCTGCTGGGTGTTCGCTGCTGTCGTTCCGGATGGAATAAAACCTCTGGAAGCCGCCGTTGAGTTCGTCGCCACCGTTGGGATGAACGCCGCCACTGGTGCCTCGCCTGAGATCGTCGCTGCTCGGATGAGGCTATCACAGAAGAGGATGCTGCGCAAATTTGATCCTTTGGTTTTGAACGAGGAACAATGGAAAATATAGTTTTCTAATTCACAAAGTGGCCACTTTATTCTTAGTTGTTTGCAATTCAACCCACCATACACTTAAACCTTAAAAAAATGTAAATGAAGTCCATTTATCAAACCAAGCCTGTTATGATAGTAAATTGTTCTTAGAAAGAAGGTTTCTCTCCTAAAACTACATGATGAACTGGACTTGTGGAAATAGACCACTTAGACGGATCTGGTGCCCAGTGAATATTAGAAACATAAATATGATAAGATTAGAAATAAGGTCATGCGTGTGGGTTTGAGCGAGAGCCTGGATTCCATTACTCCCGTAATTATGAGTTGGATTATATATATCTAGTAGGCAGATAAGGATATTTGTTAATTCTTCTGATATTGTTTGATTATATATTAATGAGTTCTAGTCTATGAGTTAGTTTTAGCGTTAGATACTTCCACTCTCCCTATTTTTACAGGTAGAGATCAAGGATTTGATGAGGAGCAGCCTGGAGGACAGTGAAGCGTGAAGCTGGTGGATGACCGAAGCTGTTTTATTTAAATTTAATATAGTTGTTGAATTTGTTTACTTAAATTACTAGAACGTTGAATGTTGTTTTTTAAGGCTTCCGCAACGTTTCAGTTATTTACTCCGATTAAACGGTTTATTGTTTTTCAATAAATATGAATGTTTGTTTTATTTCTAAATGTTTTAAAATTATTATGCATGTGAATACCAAATTAGTAGCAACCCGATTCGCTAACTCGTTGGTTTGGGTTACGCGGGTTGGGGTGTTACAGCTCTTGTTCTCTTGCTTTGTTCTTATATTTATTTCTCGCCTTGTATATTCAACAACTTGTCTAGTTCACGACGGTTTGGAATTATCAAAACCTTTCATAAAAACAAACACAGCTTTAGTACGAAAGCACGATAAACCCGTGTTTCAACAATTTGAGCACAACAACTACCGGCGGCTACATATTCCGCTTCGGTTGTGGATAACGCAACACTGACTTGTTTCTTGCTAAACCATGAGACTAGAGAGCTACCAAGTAAGTGGCAAGTCCGACTCGTACTTTTACAGTCCAATTTGCAACCAGCAAAGTTCGAGTCGGAATAGCCAACAAGATGACAAGAAGAGCCTTTTGGATACCACAGTCCAACGTTAACCGTGCCGACAAGGTATTTCATGATCCGTTTTACCGCCATTAAGTGTGATTCCTTCGGGCACGATTGATACCTTGCGCAAAGGCATACGCTAAACATGATATCCGGCCTACTAGCGGTAAGATAGAGAAGGGATCCGATCATACCTCGATACCTTTTGACTTCTACTTCTTTACCTTTCTCGTCTTTGTCAAGATGGTCAGACGTGCTCATCGGGGTCGCCATGGCTTTGGCGTTGTCCATTTCAAACCGCTTTAGGAGCTCCTTGCAATATTTAGCTTGGCAAATGAACGTGCCATCTTTCATTTTCTTGACTTGGAGTCCCAAAAAGAATGTGAGCTCGCCCATCATGGACATTTCGAATTCACTTGTCATTAACGTTGAGAATTCCTTGCACAAAGACTCATTAGTAGCACCGAATATAATATCGTCTACATAAACTTGAACCAAAAGGATGTTATTGTTTTTACTCTTGATAAAAAGTGTAGTGTCAACCTTTCCCCTTTGGAAGCCACTATCCAAAAGAAATTTACTCAAACGTTCGTACCAAGCACTGGGTGCTTGTTTAAGACCGTAGAGCGCTTTCTTGAGTTTGAAGACATGGTTGGGAAACTCAAAGTCTTCAAACCCCGGGGGCTGGTCAACATACACTTCCTCTTGAATAAAGCCATTGAGGAAGACACTCTTAACATCCATTTGATAAAGTTTAAAATCCATAGACGAAGCAAAAGCAAGAAGTAAACGAATAGCTTCTAAACGTGCTACGGGTGCATAAGTTTCTTCGAAATCAATGCCTTCTTCTTGATTGTAGCCTTTAGCTACGAGCCTAGCTTTGTTTCTAGTGATTATTCCATTTTCATCAAGTTTGTTACGGAACACCCATTTCGTACCAATAATTGTACGATCATCGGGCCTTGGCACCAATTCCCAAACGTCATTTCGCTTAAATTGGTTTAGCTCCTCTTGCATAGCCAAGATCCAATGTTCATCGTTTATTGCTTCGGAAATGGTTGTAGGTTCAATTTGAGAAACAAAAGCCATGTGTCCTACAGTGTCCCTAAGTGAGTTACGAGTACTTACCCCGCGGTTGATGCTGCCGATTACCTGGTCAAGTGGATTGTTCTTGTTCGTTCTCCAAGAGATGGGAAGCTCGGTTTCCTCTTGTTCTTGGGCTTCCTCGTGTTCTTCTTCGTCCGCTTGATCCTCATTTTCGACCATCACTTGAGGTGTTTCCTCAGGTTGTGGTTGCAGGTTGGTGTATAATGGTGTGTCTTCCTCATCGTCTTCAATGTGTATTCTTTCAAGTGAATCTGCAAGATCATCACAAATAGCCTTTCTCGCCAAGCGAGTATTATCTTCGAAAAACACAACATGAGGGGACTCCTTAATAGTCAAAGTGCATTTATTAAACACTCTATAGGCCTTGCTACGTAGAGAATAACCAAGAAAAATCCCTTCATCCGACTTGGCATCAAATTTTCCCAAGTTATCTTTGCCGTTATTATGAATAAAACATTTGCAGCCAAAGACCCGAAGATGGGAAAGGTTTGGCTTCCTCCCTTTGTATAATTCATAGGGCGTTTTCATGAGTATCGGTCGAATGACGGCTCGGTTTAACACGTAGCTCGCGGTACTCACGGTATCCGCCCAAAAATACTTAGGGATTTTTGCCTCATTGATCATAGTTCTAGCCATCTCTTCGAGTCATCTATTTTTACGTTCCACCACTCCATTTTGTTGTGGTGTACGTGGGGCTGAGAAGTTATGATCAATGCCAAGTTCGTCACACAAATATGAAAACAGATTTCGTTCGAACTCTCCCCCATGGTCGCTTCTAATGGCTACTATGGTTGTGTCTTTTTCATTTTGAACTTTCTTTAGAAAATTTTTGAAAACATGAAATGCCTCACTTTTGTGAGTTAGAAACAAGGTCCATGTAAACCTAGAGTAGTCATCAACAATCACAAACGCAAAGTAATTACCACCAAAAATTTTCGTTCTAGAAGGACCAAAGAGATCCATGTGCAAAAGTTGAAGCAGTCTAGACGTTGAAACAACGTTCTTAGACTTAAACGAAGCCCGAACTTGCTTCCCCTTTTGACATGCATCACATATGGTGTCTTTTTCAAACTTAAGTTTTGGAATGCCAATTACTAAGTCTTGTGAAACCAATTTGTTCAAAAGGTTCATGTTCATATGAGCTACCCTTCGGTGCCATAACCAAGTGTCTTCCTCTTTACTCATGAGGCACTTAGCAAAGCCGGAAGAAGATTTGTCTAAGTTAACCATATAGATGTTATCGATTCTATCACCACGTAGAATGACCTTATTGTCACTAAGGCGTTCTACTGTGCATGATTTTGAATCGAAGGTCACACGGTTTCCCTTGTCACATAATTGACTTATGTTCAAGAGATTATGTTTAAGACCTTTGACTAGCAAGACATTATCTATAGAAGAGTCTTCGGACTTACCTACCGAACCGATGCCGATAATTTTTCCCTTGTTATTATCTCCAAACACTACGTATCCTCCTTTAGCAGGTTTGATTTGTAGGAACTTGGATGCATCTCCGGTCATGTGCTTGGAGCATCCGCTATCAAGGTACCAAAGTACACTTGACGCTTTCAAGCACACCTACAAAAATGATTTAATAAGATTTAGGTACCCAAGTCTTTTTGGGTCCTTGAGTGTTAGGTGCAAAGTGGTAGTGTGATTCATTTTGTGCCCAATGCCTATGCCTGGTAAAGCAAACAGGAGCTATATGTCCTACCCTATTGCAATAGTGGCAAACTACGTTTGGGTTGTGCATCCTCCTAGGTGGATAATAGTTGCTAGGGGGCCTAACCATGTTCATCCTATTTTGAGAAAATATTGGTTTTTGAAAATTCTCTCTTCTAGGTGTCCTAGCATTATTTTGTCTATTTGAAAAATTATTTTTATGCACAAATTCATTTTGATAATTTTTCTTAGGTTGTCTAATATGCACATTTTCATTTCTAGGTTTTTGTCTAGGTTGTCTAGTGTCCTTAGGTTGACTAGATTTTCTATTATCCTGATTTTTACCTTTCTTATGTTGAGCCTTAGGAGGTTGTCTAGGTGTTTGCTCAACGTTTTTATCCTTAGATTCATTTATATCAAAACCTAATCCTTCCTTAGAAAAATGCATAGTGTCAAGGAGTAAGTTAAGATCTTTGTGTGGTGTATTGAATTTCTTAACCGTACTCTCAAGTTTCGCAACCTTTTCTTTTAAAGCTTTGCAAGATTCACATTCGCTTGAAGAGCTTTCCGGTTTGTCAGCTCTTCTTTTGCCATAAAACTTATTTTCTTGTTTCAACTTTTCATTATCTTTTTCTAGTTTTTCAAAATCATTTTCAAGAGTTTAAAGTCGTTTCTTTAATGATTTGTTGGTTTTAGAAGCGCTAAGAAATTCATCGTAAAGCTCACGAAGTGCTTCTTGCATCTCTTCAAAAGTGTAAGAGTCGGAAGAAGTGATACATACCTCTGGTACTTCGTCGACGTGGTCTTCGTGTGCCATGAGACAGAGGTTGGCAGCTTCATCCTCTTCTTGATCAATTGACTCGTCGCCGGAGTCACCACCCCATGAGATATAGGCTCGTTGTTTTTTGAAGCCGGGTTTGTCCTTGCCGTTTTTGCCTTTTGGACACCTCGGCTTGATGTGGCCTATCTCGCCACAGCCATAGCACTTCGGGGGACCATCGTGCTTTCTTCCTTTGCGCTCAAATTCCTTCTTCATGAACTTGTGGAATTTCTTGATGACGATTCCAAACTCGTTGTCATCATCGCTTGAGACTTCTTCCACCGTTTCCTTGGTTGCTTTGAGTGCTATACCTTTCTTCTTTTGTTCATCCAAAGACGGGGTTAGAATAGTTGATTAATAAGTTTTGAGGTTACCTCTTAACCCGTTGGTGGTGATGTTGGAGACTCCGATGGATTCGTAGATTTCGTCGGCCTTTGATCTCGATTCGGGTGTGAGACTCCGCAGGATTTTCTGTTAGACAAGGTGTGCAACTCTAGAGGGGGGGTGAATAGAGTTGTTGAGAATGATTACCGATTTTCGCAGGATAAATAAAATAAACGTAAGTGCAGCGGAAATAAAAGAGAGAAGGCAAAGAACACACCAATGTATACTGGTTCACCACCTCGTGGCTAGTCCAGTTCCCCGAGAGACTCTCTCGAAGCTACCACTACTTATTAAGCTTCAACGGGTGCTTGACAAACCGTTTACAAACCGAGTACTTGAATCTCACAAGCCTCAACACAACCGCTCGTAGATGTACCCTCTACAAGACTTCACAACCAAGACTTAAGTCACATAAGTCTTGAACAACAAGAAGAACAATCTTCTTCAACCTCTCAGCAATAACACTCACAAGAGTAGAAATGAGAAAAGATTAAGCTCTATGGATGACAAGAACACTCTCTTGAAAACACTTAGTTTTCTATCAAAATATATCAATTTGAGGAAGAAATGAATGGAGGATTATAACCTCAAGATTGGGGGATTTTAGGAGTGCTTGTTCATTCTTAAAATGACCAAGGAGTGAGGTTTATAAAGGGGTTGAAGGAATAAATCCGTTGGTCCAAGAAAAGAAGCTGGGATGAAAAATGCAGCATAATAATCGATTAATGCAGTGTCAATAATCGATTAATGCAGTCTGCGCAGAGTTCCTTCTACGCGGAAATAATCGATTAATGCAAAGGGATTAATCGATTAGAATGCTCTGTGTGAACTAATCGATTAAAGGCAGGAGGAAAATCGATTAGACCAAGGACCAGAACAATCCTTCGCAAGGCAAAACTAGATTAATCGATTAATCAAGAGAAATTAATCGATTAACTGGGTAAAATCGATTAAGGTGAGAAACTTAATCGATTAGATGCGAAATGGTTCACAAACACAAAGGGCCCAAGCCAGTTGCGATTGAAAGCAAATTGGATGAATACTCGTTGTTTGAGACAACGGGAATCAAGCAGCAACGCTCCTTAAAAAAAATCTCCTATTCAATGAATTTGAATAAGGGAGTAAAAGTGAGTCCAAAAATTATTTTGTGTGTCAAACGGTGTACACGAAAAATATTTGAATAAAATATTTTTGCTTACCAAAAATATTTTATAATATCAAAATAAATATTTGATAAATGTTTGACACACTTTTTGTAACTGGCTCAATAAAACTATTTTGAACAGTTAAAAAGATTTTTCAACTGACTCCAAAAATAAATATAATTTTTATTTTTACACTCATAAAAATAATTTTGGAGAGAAGATATTTTTGTCATCCTTACAATAATTCCTAAGACTCAAATAAATAAAAAGTCTTCGGAAATCTTCTACTCCTCCGAGTCCTCCGTTACGCGCTCCAAACGCGTCTCGGACTTCAACAAAATCCTGTGCACCCTCTTGAATACTTCAAGGAATGGCACTTCAAGTCTTCGTGATTGTCGTTGTAGAACTTTAATCTTGACTTGAATAAATTGTGTTTGTCAATTATCAAAACCTGTGAGTCAACACTAAACAACACAGAAAGGGTTGAACTCATGCATTCCAACAATTTCCCCCTTTTTGATAATGACAAACACATGGAGGATATGCTACCAATAAATAACAAATTGGACGCGAGTTAGGCTCTGATACCAATTGTTAGAATGAAAGACCAACGCTAGAGGGGGGGTGAATAGCGTTTCTTCATAGAAATCGCAGGAATTAAAAATTTAAAAGAGAAGTAAAGAGAAGAGTAAGAGGCACATCGAATTTACCCTATTTCACCACAACTTGTGGCTAATCCAGCCTCCCGAGAGACTCTCTCGAGCTACACTACTATCTCGTTAAGCTTAACGGTGCTTAACAAACCCTTACAACTTGAGAATTCGAGTCACACGAACCTCAACGAAACCTTCGAAGGAAACATCCCTTCCTTCGAATCAAGTGAGAGAAATACTTTCTCTCAACGTGTCTTAGAACACAAATACACTCAAGAATGAGACTCTCTTTTAGAGTAGATATTCAGTAAACTAAATACGCTCAAGAACAACTCAAACTTCACACGAATTGGCTCTAAAAAGCTATGAAAAGAATGTTGTTTGAATGCAATGAAAGTAGGAGAATTGTGAAGTGAATTGATGAGAAAAGCATACCCAAACACCCCTTTTTATAGTGCCAAAATAGGCTCCAACGGACCAATACATTAAAGGAGTGATTGGCTTGATTTATGGGATTGAATAAATTTGGGATCTGCAGGATATTGATTTCCCAGCGATGTAAGGACCTTACCCATCGCTGGTAGGCTAATTTTCCTTCAGTTTTGAAGCCAACGGTCACCAACCCATTGATGGGTACAAGCTTCCCATCGCTGGGTAGGAGGTTGACTTCCAAACAAGGAAAGAATCAACCTTAAATGACTTACAACGGTCATGAGTTTCCATCAATGGTTTAGCCTTCCCATCGCTGGGTTCCCATCGATGGGTTAAAGTCCCCATCGCTGGGTAAGGTCGTTCTGCCTTTGTGTTGATGTTGGACCAATGCTTTAACAACGATGGGTAGAACCTCCCATCGCTGTTTGGCATGGTTCTGGAAGTTGGTTTGGCTAAGGGACCGCTTACCCATCGATGGGAAGTTCTTCCCATCGCTGGGTGGGTGGTTAGCCAAAAACCTATGGTTTTTGCCTTAACCACGGCCTAGCCAACCGATGCAAAAACCGACCGAAAAATCCAAAGTTCTCCAAAATAAAAACCAAGTCTTTAAAACACTTATTTGATCTATTTTGCTAAGAAATCAAGTGAGACACTTTAAAAACCACATCATTTGAATAAAAACCACGGTTAGCCAAGTTTATGCCGTTTTGCGTGGTTTTTGCCAAACGACCAAAAACGAAAGGTGGTTTTCAAAGTGTTTTTGTTGGAGAACTGTTTAAACATTCCAAGAAGTAAAAACCAATCATAAAATGTTGAAAAACACTTGGTTGGTTCAGACCCTAAAAACCAACGCCGATAACCGAAAGCCGAACGCCGGTTTCTGAAAGCTGAACGCTGGATGGCTTGGTTTTTGTTTTGGGCGAACACCAAGTGTTTTTAATGTTTTAAACATGTTTGAAAAACATTTTTATGATGTAAGAAATGCCATGAAAATAATTTCAGCCTAAAGAGCCAAGGTGTAAAGATTGGGTCGGTCTTGATCACAAGTGAGACCGACTCAACGACACTAAGACTACGGTCTTCGTCTTTGGTCTTCGTTTAGCTCTTGTTCTTATCTTCGTTCTTCGACTTGTATATTCAATGTCTTATCTTGATCACGGCGGTTTGGCATTATCAAAACCTGTCATAAAAATGAACACGGCTTTAGTACGAAAACGTGACAAGCCCGTGTTTCAACAGCCATTCCTCACCAAAACTACCTATAATTGATTGTCACCCTTGGCTAAATCGATTATCATCTCACGTGAAAGATCTGCACCCATCAATAATCGATTTACACCATCTTGTAAATTGACTATTACCCCTTTCTAAAAAATCTGCCAAAATCTCTCAAGAAACTGAACCCTCCAATAATCGATTATCCTTTTTGGACAATCAACTATAACCCCTCCTGCAAATTAAAGAGACTTCGCTCCTCAACTTCAAGATTATTATCAAAACACCCAGAGCGTAGATATAATATTTGGTATCAGAGCGTCTTGTTCCTACATCCCAAAGGACCAAGAACACACTTCCACTCTTTCTCCTTTCCTTCATCCTAGCTACTGCCCTACCTTCATTAGTTCACTTCCTAGTTCAAAACATGTCTCACACCTCCCAAAACATCGCCAAGGAAGATTTAGTTGCATCCAATGCTGAACTCAAAGCTCAAGTTGAGTATTTGGCCAAACACGTGGCTCAACTTACCAAGTTGAAAATGAGCATGGTCCAAACTCAAGGTGAAAGAGAAGATGAGCAAGAAGAAGACTCCCGATTAGAAGTTCCTTCTCCCACCATGAGAAGAAACAACCAAGAGAAGTCTTCCTCTGACTTCAAGGTTGAAATGCCAACCTTCGATGGAAAAAAGATGACCCGGATGATTTAATCGAATGGTTAGAGATGACTGAACGCGTCTTTGACTATAATGAAGTGCCGGAGGACAAGAAGGTCAAGCTTGTGGCCTTAAAATTTAGAGGCTACGCATCCACGTGGTGGACTAACACTACCACCAAGCGCAAAAGAGAAGGCAAGGCTGCTGTTAAAACATGGACCAAGATGAGGGCTTTATTGAAGAAGAAGTTCATTCCCACTCATTATATAAGGGAAAACATTGCTAGCCTTCAACATTTAAGGCAAGGAAATCGGTCCGTAGTAGAATACAACCGAGAGTTTGAAGAACTCTTGATGCAGTGTGATCTCCAAGAGAATGACTCGCAAAGTTTTGTGAGAGATCTCTTTGGCCTAAACACCCAAATCGCCAACACCGTGGAGCTGCAAACCTTTAAGAGCCTTGAAGAGATAACCAAGTTAGCACTTAAAGTGGAAGCCCAACTCAAAAAGGGCAAATCTTCTTTGAGCCGTGGCACTCCCAATCACATCAAATTCCACCCCCCTTGAATCCCAATCACCAAGTTCATCAAATAGCTGAATGCAAAAGTGTTTTCGTTGTTAAGGCACTGGTCACTATGCTAGTGACTGCCCAAACAAGAAGATCATGGCTATTGTCGAATGTGAAGAAGAAGAAATAAATCCATTTTGGGTTCAAGGACAGCGGAACGAAGAAGAAGAAATCGTCGGCCCCGATGAAGGTGAACTTTTGGTCATTCAAAAGACCATTAGTCATGCGGCTACCCAGGATAATACCACACACCGAGAGAGTATTTTTCATACTCGATGCACCATTCAAAAAAAGGTGTGTTAGATGATCATCGATAGTGGAAGCAGTGCCAATGTTATCTCCAAAACAACAGTGGAAAAACTCAATCTAGAGACATTGCCGCACCCGGAGCCTTATGAGATTCAATGGTTGAATCTTGATGGAGTACATGTGAATACACGTAGCTTGATTTCTTTTAGAATGGGTGAGTCTTATCAAGATGAAGTTTGGTGTGACGTTATCCCCATGAAAGCTTGTCATCTCCTTCTTGGGAGGCCATGGCTATTCGATCGGAGAGTTATCTACGATGGGTTTGCTAACACATACTCATTCGTGGTGAATGCTAAGAAATTTACCCTTTATCCGTCAACACCAAAATCCCTATTGCCCCTAAAGCAATCCTATTTCGTACTGATATATCTAAGCTCCGGGTTTGTCGGTATTATGCTCGGATTTAAGGAACCTGCTCCTTGTTTTGCAGGAAGGGTGGATAATCGATTCTCCAAGTAGGATAATCAATTGTCAAGTGATTCAATTTCTCAGGAGGAACTTCAGAAGTTTCAGGAGAGGTAAATTATCGATATACAAGAAGTGACAATCGACAATTGAAGGCTGCAGATTTTATGGGAAAGAGTGATAGTTGATTGTCTTAAAAGGGATAATCGATTATTACTACTTGTGGGTGTTTCAAATGGAAGTGATAATCAGTTGTGGGGAATGATAATCGATTATTTGGTAGTGAAACTAGTCAGGAAGAAGGGTGTTTTTGTGGGGGGTATGGCTGGAAATATATGGAGATGATAATAATTGGAAGAGGAAACGTAAGTCAGTTAGGATTGAGATTTGGGAATCCGAAGGACTCCGTATTTTTATATAACTTAGGGGACTCTTCTTCTTCAATTCCCACAAGAGACGAACCAAATTGATGGGAGAGACGCCGAAGCTCGCCAGAGAGAAATTCACCGATAGACTTAGCCGGAAACGAGAAGAACATCGCCAGAGTCCTTTGCTGGAAATTTTACTCTGATTCAAGGTGAGTGATTTATCTCGCTAAAATTAATTCGTAGATTAGCATTTGTTAATATATTTTCAAATCAATTGAAGTTGGATTTGTAAATTCGACTGTGGAATGCGTTGTATTGAATTGAAAATTTAGAAATTTGGGTTGCAATTATACCCTACTATGTGTTCTTCGTTGCCATGTCCTGTTCTCTGTTTCGTTCTTTTCCCTACTTGGCGTACTGTTCCTCTTCTCTCTCTCTGCTCAGTTTCTCTTCTCTTTCTATCTATTCTCTGGTTTTGGGATCACTGTGAATATGTCTTCGCTGGCTTTGTCACCGCCGGATGTCACAGTTGGAGTACGCTGTTGTGACTGCCGCCGGAGCCTCACTACTATAAAGCCGCTGCGGGATCTGCTGCTACTAGTTTCATCTATGGAACGGAGGACGACTTGGAAATTATTTTTAGGAAGTAGCGTACAACTGTAGCGCCTAGTTGGGAATTGAGATTTTAGTTTTAAAACTTGCAATACGGCCTGAAAGCATTGACCTTCAAATCATGTAATAAACATAAAGTAAAATATTTGACTCCAAATTTCTAAACTAATGATTTAATGATATATTATATATGTGGAGCTAAAATTGAGAAGTAGGCCACCTTATAGTACAAGGCGAATTTGTGTTTAATCAGGTATTGTAAATCACAAATAGGATTGAGATTGGATATTAAGGTCATGCAGGAGACATCGTACACCTGATGGTTTCGTGGGTTAAAAACGTGCGCACGGTGGTCATTGACCCCTGGCGAGAGCCAGCGGGGGCTCAACTCCCTCCATTGCGAGAGCTTTGGAGTTATGAGTGTGGGTTTGTCCGAGAGCCTGGATTTCATTACTCCCGTAAGTATGAATTGGTTTATATTAGCACGCACATGGAGTAAATATGGATAAGAACTAAACTGAATTTAAAGGGTAAATAGTGGTACAAATGGATAACGATATTTGCTGATACTTCTGATATTCTTTGACTATTGATGGGATTAACCCGATCAGATGGCGGACCAAGAACGTAATATGAATCAAGAAGATATAACCACTCGATAATATTCTTTTATTGAGTAGTCAATTGTCTCTCTCTTTACAATGGCGGGTTCTCCCCCTTTTTATAGTATCTCTAATAATATAATTAAAATTATACAAAATGGAAAGGATTATGGAGATCGTGGGGTCGTGATTCCCTCTTTTCTGATCTCGTTCTCTTCCCACTCTGTCTATGACCCAATGACGTGGGCCACGTGTCCCACTCCCTTATTGATCCCATGACTGGGCCGTCTTTCTCTAGCTGCCATATGCGCACTAATGGGCTCGGCCCATTATCTCCATCTGTCCTTACACCTTTTGGGTTATTACAGGACTTTATTTGAGCCTGGAGTCGGGTCTACCAGACCCGATATCCATCACAAGCCCCCTAGTTTTCTGGCGACGTGTCGCTAGAAAACTAATGATGAGCCGCCTTCGGTCTTTGTGTCGGATTAGAAACGTCGCACTCGAGTACCTCGGGTCCATCCTTTTAACGGATAAAAACCCCTTTTGGACTCGTCTTCTTCTTCTTGCTACTGAATCTTAACCCGACCCGAATTCCGACTGCAATTTCCCAAATCCTTGTCCCTTTCTCCAAAATGGCTCCTACGAATCCTGAAACCTGGACCCATGGACCCTCCATTTTCAAGGAGAACGAACTTCGAGAGGTGGCCGTGCTCCTGGGCAAGGGCTTCCAGGTCCACCATCCCGATGCCGTTGGGGGGATCAGCTTATCCTACAATCCAAACCCCCAAAAATATATGGTCATGCAATACCACTCCGTGGAAAATGGGTTTAGGTTGCCCCTCCACGGTCTGCTTCGCGACCTCTGCCTCCATTTCGGATTTGCTCCGCGTCAATTGACTGCCAATGCGCACAAATATGTCGCGTCCTACATCTTGCGGTGCTGTGCCCTGGACAGAACCCCGAAACTGGATGAATTCCTTCTCCTCTTCAGTATCGGTGGTTTCCCCTTCTACAGCCTATATCCCCACAACCATTTCCCAATTTTTGAGAAGGTTGAGTTCAAGTATGAAAAATGGTCATTGAGATACTTCGTTATTGAGTTCCCGGCTCACAGCCCCCTTGATCTACCGGGTGTTGTCCTCCGCCGTTCCATTTCCCGGACGAAATTTGCTGCAGCAGAATTAGCGGAGGGAGTGTTCAACGCCTTGAGAGAAAAAAAGGTCTAATTTCACACCACTCCCTTTAAGACGCCCAACTGTACAAGAAGGCGGGTTTTTACCACCCCCTTGGTCCTGACCCGTTTCCATTTGAAGGTGTGCCTTCTCCTGAGAGATCGAAGTCTCCTTCTGCTGCAGAGTCCAACCCGGCTATGAGCTCTACCGGGAATCAACCCCAGGGCGATTCCACTGCCTTGGTTATTTGCAAGCCGGTTGCTGCACTGGAGGCTGTTCCTATCTCTGCCATTCCTGGGCTCAGGAGACCATCCCATCCCAGAAACAACCTAGGGAAGGAGTTACTGACGATGATTTCCTTCCCAATAAGCATAGGGGTGATGGCACTTCTGTTTCACCCAGCCCCCTGTCAACTTCTTCTGGTACTCAGAATACCACCTTTGCTGCTGCACCCGGAGGTTTAGAGCTACCCAATCCGGAGAGCCTGGATCATGAGGCAGATGAACTTCCAGACCAAGAACCACTTAAAAAACCAGCGGTGCAGCCTTAGCCTGATGCAAACAATTCCCTCCCTCAAACTGCATCTGCTCCCCAAGAACTGGAGGAAGAAGTTGAGGGGCAGGAAGAACCAGAGTCTTCTCCTACAGCAGAGAAGGAGATTGGAATTCAGAAAGTGCCGGACGCCCCCTCCACGGCGGAGAAGGAAGCTGAAGAGCAAAAAGATGCCGAGGTTCTTCCAGAGATGAGGAGAGAGACTGGTGGTCCCAAAGTGGTGAAATACAAAGTCTAGAGGAGGGTGAATAGACTTTGTTACAGATTTAAAATCTTTTTCGTTTCTTTTGAAAACGTGAAAATGAGTGTTAATCTAGAGTCCTTGTGAACTTTAGATTTTGTGTGCGGAATTTTGGTGGGTAGAGTGAGCAGTAAAGAATATGGATAGGTTAGTTTTCACAGTTAATATGATTGCAAGTAAGAATAGAGATAAGAGAGAGAGAGACACGCAAACTTTAACGAGGTTCGAAGGTGGGGTAATCCTTCTACGTCCTCAAAATCCACTATGTACTTGGTTGTTGAATAATGGACCAACAATTACACTTGTGTGAATTTTTGCACGGTATATCTTCACAAGACCAATGTTGCTACTGCACTCGTGCTGGCTTTGTTGTTCCTTCGAAGGTCAAGCTTCTTCAACAACTGCAAGATCCGAACAATAGGACTTGCAAGATCAACTTGTAAGAGAGTTGACCTATCCCCTTTTTAATCAATAAGTTTGATCAAAAGTAATATCCTTCAACGTGGTGTGGTGCTTGAGGCAAGGAAACCTTCAAGTGTTTATCGTATAGCTTTTTGGAAGGGGGGAAGTTTGCTTCTGATAAGGAGTTTAGAAATCTCTCTTTATCAAGCTTTCTGAGCTAATTGTGAATGAGATAGCTTTTGTGATTGCTTCGTTGTGTTGTTGTATCTCTTCTTCTTCTCTCCAGTCTTCCAAGGATGCTATTTATAGCTGGATTGGATAATCTATCCGTTGAATCATAATAGACTATCCGTTGCATTTGCTGGCTTCAATTTTGAATGAAGATTGTGATTTGAAGATTCTCTGTTGACGTGGGCACTTGGACGTACCCAAATGTTGAGAAAGGATTCCTTTTTTTTCACAAAATCCGTCTTCTAGCTTTTGTTCAAGAATTCAAGACTGTAGCACGTTACTCTGTTTGTCTTCTAGTGCTTGTTTAGGAATTCTGGGCAGGCTCTTTAATTTTAGATGCCCAGACTTTGTCTTCGAGCAATTTGTTCTTGAATCAGCATAATTATCTTCAATCTTGCCGTTGAAAACCAAGAGATTGATTTTTCCTTGCCAACGGTTAGAGTTTTCTTCATTCAGGACTTAGATAAATTTTCTAAGTCTTTTCTCACTTGTCTGCTTTCTGAGACTTCCGGTCTTCAGTGAGTCTTCCGATTCTTAGCTGACAAATCCGGATGAGTCATTTTCAGAATTCAGGATGAGAAAGAGATCCGCGCTAGCCTTCCGATTAGCCTTCAGCGGGTTGTAGCGAGACATCCGGTTCTTATGTAGTCTTCCGGATCAGAGAATTTTCATCTGATTGAGAAATCCTTACTTGTTTCTGATACTTCCGATCAAGATATCCAATTTTCATATCACTGAATTTGATTAAGTCTTCAGGCATCAAAACGCTTAAAGAGATACCACAGTTTTATTGGAAATCTCAAGAGCTCGGTTTTGACAGTATTTCTAAAAAGAAAAATTACATTGAATATTGGGGGAGGCTTAAAGTCCCTAATACACTCTAAATACATCATCATCAAAATCTATAATATTTTTCCCAACAATTTCCCCCTTTTTGATGATGACAAACAAGTGTTTAAGAGTTCCGGTCGCTGTACTGAGAAGTAATTTTATAAATTTCTTTTAGTTTCTCATAAAATACAGCTTTGTTAACAAATTACAATATTTCCTAAACCAAGTCTTGTCTTGAGATTTTGTGATATCTTCCGCCATTGACCGTTTTCAGCTTCAGCAAATTCTGCTTGGCAAAGCGGTTGGTGTTGCGTTTGATAGATCTTTAATATCCAAAGTGGATATTTAAGATCTTAGAAGCAACACATCTCTCAAAATAAGAAGAAAGATAGAAAGAGAGTGTTGTTCCAGAGAAGGTGTATGGTCTAATACTGAAAAATACGAGATTTCCACCATAGACCTTCTCTACTGCCGAGATTCTCACCATAGACCTTAAAAGTCTTTTCTTCTCAATAGGCTTCTTCCATTGCCGTCTATGAGGGTGAGATAGAAAAATTTCTCCATTGAGGGTATTTTTCTTGGTGTGTTCCTTAGACAGTGAGTTTGAGGACTTTTCATATTGAGAGAGTTGTTTGTGAAGGAAATGGATTGAGATATCTTGATTTAAATAGGGGAGGAGGAGGTTCACGGGTTCCATTAAGTGGGTAGTTGGAACGGTGAGAGTAAATGAGTTTCAACTTCCAAGAAGTTGAAAAGCAGAAGGAATCTTTTACCAGTTACCAAGGAATTGAAACTGTTTTAATTAGAAAATCAGTTTCGATTGGTTTGAGAAACGTAACTGTTTTGGTTTGGCTAAGCCCAAAAGAGTGGCCCAAAAAGAACAGAAAGCTACGTACTAAAGGGAAATTATTCCTATTGGGTTCTCAAGGCCCAAAATAAGAATATCATTTTTCATTCCCTATAGTTCTAATTTCTACTTAGGACGAGGTAGCACCAAAACAGATGAATATTTAAAAGAAAAAGTGGTACTATTTTTCCAAAGTCCTGTACATTTTTAAACATCCTAGGGACCAGTACTTTTAGAGTTGGTTGGAAATGAATTAAGGACTGAAGCTTAGTTTTAAGAAGGCAGATTTTGTAAGGTACCTGAATCGGAGATTTCCAATTTTAGTACCAAGACTGAGATATCCATCTTCCATTGCTTTGAGCTTATCAATAATTCATTGCCAAAAAAATTGTTAAAATTGTTAGCCAAAACTAGTTAAGTTTCCCCCTGAATTTCATTCCCCCTGAATGTACGCATAATTAAGCATAATAAGCGCAATTTAAAACCAATCAAGCAATGTTTAAACAAGGTGCTTTCATCAAAACAAATTAGTGTTTTCACATACTTTCCCCCTGTTTTGATGTAAAGAACCTTCAGTGTCTCTTGCGCTTTGAAGATCCGGCAACTTCACTGATGCCCTTCATGTTCCCACACAGTTCTTTGATGCGTCTTAAATTTTCACGTCTTTCTTCTGATTGAGCATCATTTGAGAAGTGGTCAACAACTGTACCTATAACTACTGTTCCGTCCAGTCCTGAGCTGGATAGAAGTTGTGCTGAGTTTTCCGGATTTCTCTGCTGTGCTTCAAGGATTAGATTTGTCAAGTTCAGATGAGAAGGAATATAAGATACTTCTCCTTCTTTGATTGCAATAGGGAGCTGTGGTATTGGAGATGGACTGTGTTGTTGGAGAATTACTTCCATCTTGCGGTTTCCAGAGTTTGCACCAACAAGTCTGAACAGCTTGTATGCTTCCTTTTGATTGTCAATGATCACTTTCAAGTAATCTTTGGTTACTACCTGATTTGCAGAAGCTACTGCTAGGGCTGATCTGATGTCCATTTGGAGAAGGGACATCTGTTTTTGGAGACTAATTGTGACACTTGCTATTTGCTCTTTGACTTTGTTAATCTCCTTGAGTTGAAGCTGACTGTCAGAGGCATATATCTCCATCGTGTTGCTCATAGTTGTACTCAATAGAGAGATGATCTCTAGAGTCTTTTCTACTGATTTGCTTATTTCCTTGAGATCTGTGTTGCGCTTCTCTTCAGATTTCTCTATCAGCTTGGTGTACCTGGCTTCCATTTGCTCTATCTCTTGCCTAAAGGAGGCATGTTGAGATGCTAGGGCTGATTCAATCAGCCCTTGGACTTTCTTTGTCCAGATTTCCGGTACTTCATCCGGAAGTGTAGGAATGGAAGAGCTATGAAAATGGAAGTTGGTTACCTGATGAGAGGATGGTGTTCTTTGGAATAGTTGCATAGGAAGAGATTCAGCATCTTCTTGTACATCTTCTTCATCAGTGATCTTCAGTGTTCTCTCAGACCCTTCCTCTGCTTCATCAAGTATAAAATTTGATATATCCCTAGAGAGAGAGTCTCTTTCTTCAGCTTCATTCTGTGCTTCAAAAATGGCTATTGGAGTTTTAGAGACCTCTAGTTCTGCCATTTGAGTTTGCTTCTCAGCTTCTCCAGAATTCCTTTGCGCTTCTACAGTTTGCTCCTCTTCATTTGTTCCTGGAAGAGTTGACTGTTCCAGAATTTCTGCTGACCTCTCCGGGATCTCAGTTTCAGTAGGATTGGAGATCTCACAAGGAGTTGTGAGAATCTCTAAAACTTGAGATTGGATCAGTTGCTGAAATTCTTCTTCTGCTGTTTTCTGGTTCTGTTCTTGTAGGGGAGAGGCTGCCTTTTGTTGAACAGCTTCAGTCAGAACCGTTTCAAAGGCAGGTGAGGTTTCCGGAAAGATTTGGAAATCCTCAACTGTTGCTTCCAAATCAGCCTGTTCTTCAGAAGTGAGAACCACTTGATCTTCTGTGGCTTTTGAGAAGACTGGCTTGCAGACTGCAGTATCTTCATCATCTGCTTCAAAGTCTGAAACTGGTGTAGTGGCCAAGTGTTCCAGATGCAGATCCTCATTGTTCCTTTGCCATACCCAGTAGTCATCCAAGATGTCTTCACAGCAGTGGTTGACTGGTAGTCCTAGGCATTTCTTGATAATCTTCTCATTCTTCAGTTGTTGCTCCCAATCCAACAATTGCTCTGCTGAATTTCCAACTTTCCAAGCTCTCCAATTATAGTAGAGCTGCCAGAATTTGTTTTCAGCATCATCTGGTTGAGGTTGAGGTGATGAAGTTGGAAGGCTTTGGACTTGAGGAATTTCTTCTTCAAGTTGTTGAGGGCTTCGGTTGTGGACAGGGGTTTCCTTAGCAGGTTCATTCTCCTTCAACTCATCTGGATTGACATTTCCAGATGTTGATGGAGAGTTGATCTTCCTCTTTTTCTTTCTTTGAAGTTCTCCATGGTCAGAGACTTCTTCTTCTTCTTCCAAATTGATCAACGCAAGGTTCTGTGGTGCTTCAGTGCTGATGGAGGGAGACACCACTTGCTTCCTTTTGGCAGTCTTCGTCATATGGATGAGTGGGACATTATCGGAAGAGCTTTCCTCAGCAGTGGCACTAGTGCCAGCTCTGTTTTCCCCTTTTGTAGACAGATAGTATAGCCAGTATCTTTCTTCATACTTCTTTCCTTTAGAAGCAATACCCATAGATCCCAAAATATGTCCAAGGTATAGTCCTTGACAGAGATATTTCTGGTTGGGCTTTCCCAAATGCTTTGAGATGGAATTGAAAAAGTGTGCAGCCCAGTTTACCTTAGTTTTGGTAATGAGAGAGTTGATGATGAAGGCTCTCTCCTGGGTGATGTCATCGGCATGACCTCCACTTCCACACTCGAGGCAAGAGATAACCAGTTCCAAAACCAACTTATAATCGTTGTTTAGATCTGCTTTCTTCGCAGGGCCAGAAGGAGTTCGCCCAGAAATTCCAATGATGTTCCAGTTCAGATTTTTGACTGGAAATTTCCCAACTTCAACTCCAGAATTGGGAAGGCGAAGCTTTTCTCCCAATTTCTTCTGCGAAAGCTTTACTTTTGTACCTCCAACAGTGGACTTGATGACTGGAAACGTCCTCTGTGGGTCCTTCTTTGAATGGGCAGTTTTGATTTCTCCATTTCTGTAGAATTCGAGAACTTCTTCCTCGAATTTGAGGCGAATCTCCATTTGAAGAAATTCGGAGAGTTCTTGAGCGGCTATCATTTGCAGATAGCTTTGGAAGAATGTTGGTGAGGAGCACTTGGCTTCTAACTTCTGGAAGTGGACATTTGCTCCGACAACCTTCATTTTCTCAGAAATTTGGGTGAAAATTTGAGAAATAAAGACTTAGGGTTCTTGCAAGTTCTTGAGAATTTTTCGCGAAGAAGATGACGAAGAATTTTTGAGTGGGCGGTTGAGATCTAAATAGTGGCGATTGGGTTTTAATGTGGGCGATTTATGCGGCTAGTGGCGATTGGATTTTTTAACTATTCCCAAGGCCACGTTCCCACCCATCATTTTGACAGACGTGGAAAGTGAACTACCACGTGCACCCCTTTTAGTCTAATTGAATTAGACCAATTTTGTGAAGCAAATCGGAAAACTTGGCTTCACTTAGTGGTTTGGTGAAGATATCCGCCAGTTGTTCTTCAGTTGAGATATACTCAATTTTGATATCTTTCTTTTCCACATGATCTCTGATGAAGTGATGCTTGACATCAATGTGCTTAGTGCGAGAATGATGCACTGGGTTTTGAGAGATGGCCATGGCACTTTGATTGTCACAAAAGATTGTCACTTCCTTTGTCTTGACTCCATAGTCCAGTAGTTGTTGCTTTAGCCACAAAACTTGAGCACAACAACTACCGGCTGCAATGTACTCTGCTTCTGCTGTTGATGTAAAAATGGAGTTTTGTTTCTTACTGAACCAAGAAACAAGATTTCCACCAATGAATTGACAAGTACCAGATGTACTTTTCCGGTCAACTTTGCATCCGGCAAAGTCAGAATCTGAGTATCCTACTAACTCAAATAAATTGTTCTTAGCATACCACAAACCCATGTTCTGAGTTCCTTTGAGGTATCTAAGAATCCTTTTAGCTGCTATCAGATGACTTTCCTTTGGCTTTGACTGGAATCTGGCACAAACACCTACTGCATATGAGATATCCGGACGGCTTGCAGTAAGGTAAAGTAGAGATCCAATAATCCTTCTGTAGAGAGTTTGATCGACATTCTTTCCATCTACATCCATATCAAGCTTGGTGGATGTGCTCATGGGGACAGATACGGATGACTTCTGATCAACTTTGAACTTCTTGATAAGATCCCTTGTATACTTCGCTTGGTTGATGAGAGTTCCTTCGCTTCTCTGCTTGATTTGAAGACCAAGGAAGTAGTTGAGTTCTCCCATCATGCTCATTTCAAATTTTCCTTGCATGAGGGTTGAGAACTTAGTGCATAGATCTTCCTTAGTTGAGCCAAATATGATGTCCTCCACGTAGATTTGAACCAATAGGAGATCTTCACCATCTTGTAGTTTGAACAATGTCTTGTCAATGACTCCTTTGGTAAATCCATTGCCTATAAGAAATTGAGACAATGTATCATACCAGGCTCTTGGTGCTTGTTTGAGTCCATACAACGCCTTTTTGAGTCTATACACTTGATCTCCCTTAGTATGTGACTCAAATCCTGGAGGTTGTTCTACATACACTTCTTCCTATAGGTTTCCGTTGAGAAATGCGCTTTTGACGTCCATTTGATAGACTTTGAAGTCCTTATGAGTAGCAAAGGCTAGAAACAGCCTTATAGCTTCAAGTCTAGCAACTGGAGCGAAGGTTTCATCAAAATCTATACCTTCTTCTTGACAGTATCCTTTTGCAACTAACCGGGCCTTGTTTCTGACAACAATGCCGTTTTCATCCATCTTGTTCCGGAAGACCCACTTTGTCCCAATGACATGTTGATGAGTAGGTCTGGGAACAAGTTTCCAGACATCATTTCTTGAAAACTGGTTGAGTTCTTCTTACATTGCATTGATCCAATCAGAATCAGCTAGAGCTTCTTCAATATTCTTTGGTTCCACTTGTGAGATGAAACAAGCAAGCATAGCTTCTAGATTCTGTTGGGCACTCCTTGTGCGAACACTAGATTGAATATTTCCAATGATCTGTTGAGGAGGATGATCCCTTAACCAACGAAGATTGTGTTGATTGGGATTGACTGGTTGATCTAGTTCAGCTTCTGGTTGAAGAACAAAAGTTGTTGGTGTTTCCGGATGGATTGGGACTGGGTCGCCATTTCCGGAATAGTCGCCGTTTGAGATATCCGGAATATTGGAAGGCTGGTCAAAATTTCCGGATGGCTCAGCACTGTCTGAATCCGGATTTCTCTGTGAAATCTTCAAAGGCAGACTTCTGAATGGAATGAATTCCGTGGGCTTCATTCTATCTCCTTCATTGACTTCTTCATCCTTGTCTGATAGATCCAGAATCTCATGATCATGCTTTGATGGTTTGTCAACCACATGTTTTTCATCAAAAATAACATGTATTGACTCTTCAGTGATCATGGTTCTTTTGTTGAAGACTCTGAACGCCTAGCTTACCATGGAATATCCTAGAAAGATGGCCTCATCTGATTTCTCATCAAAAGTGTTCAGATGATTCTTCCCGTTGTTTAACACAAAGCACTTGCTCCCAAAAATATGGAAATATGATATATTAGGCTTTCTCCCGTTCCACAGTTCATAGGGAGTTTTGTTGTGCCTTTTATAAATCATACTCCTATTTTGAGTGTAGCAGGCTGTGTTAACTGCTTCAGCCCAGAACCTCTTTGGTAAGGAAGCTTCTGCTAGCATGGTTCTCACTGCTTCCTTCAGAGTTCTGTTCCTTCTTTCAGCTACACCATTCTGTTGAGGTGTCCTTGCTGCAGATGTCTGATGAAGAATTCCGTTTTCTTCACAGTAGTGAATGATGATTTCATTCAGGAATTCTGTGCCTTTGTCAGATCTGATCTTCTGAATGGTCTGACTTACTTGGTTTTGAATCAGCTTCATGCAGTTGGTGAGTTTCCCTTGAGTCTCCTTCTTGACGTTGAGAAATATTGTCCATGTGTATCTTGAGTAATCATCAACTACCACAAGGACATATTTCTTTCCACTTAGACTTATTGGTGTAACAGGGCCAAATAAGTCCATGTGTATAAGACTTAATATCCTTGTAGTTGAGGGTGCCGATTTTGCCTTGAAGGTGGACTTGACTTGCTTTCCTTTTTGGCAAGCATCACAAATACTTTCCTTTCTGAATGCAGCTTTGGGAAGACCTTCTACTAACCCTTCTTTGGACAACTTGTTGAGAGTTTTGAAGTTGAGATGACTCAACCTCTTATGCCAAAGCCATAGAAGGTTAGTGTCACCTTTGCTGATTAGACATGCTTCCTTGACATCACTCCATATTACTTCATAGATGTTTCTGATTCTCTTCCCAGTGAGAATGACTTCATTTGTGGAGATGTTCTTGAGAGATGCCATGTCCTTGCAGAATTCCAAGGAGTAACCTTTATCACAAAACTGACTTATGCTAAGAAGGTTGTAATTGAGACCTTCAACATAAGATACAGCTTGGATAGTTAGTCCCTTGTACACCAGATTTCCTAGCCCTTTGGTAAGGCCAAAATCATTGCTTCCTCCAAAAGTAACTCTTGGACCATCATAGGGAATTAGATTGCTCAAAAGGCTCATATCACCCGTCATGTGTCTTGAACAGCCACTGTCTAAGTACCAGACACCTGGGTACTTAGTGGCTTCCTGCATTAGGAGGAGGAAGATTTTGGTACCCAATTAAGTTTGGGTCCGGAGTGGTTAATGGTGTGTGTCCCTACATCAAGTTTGAAGTTGCAGGGAATCTTCCTTGCAGCTCTAAACTTGTTGGGATTGTAATCATAGTTGTAGGCATAAAACTTCCTACGTGCAGGAGGGGTTATTTCTTGTTTCCTCCTAGCAAGCCTAGGTTGATAAGACCTATAATTTTGTCTAGGTTGTGCATAGTGTGTCCTGTGTCGGTTATAAGCATACTTAGGTGGCAAAAATAGCTTCTGGGGTGAAGGATGACTATATCTTGGCATAGTTCTCCACTCAGAATCTCTTGGAAAACTCCTGTCTACCCCATAATGGGTATAGCCTCGTGTATAATGGGAGTCGGAAGGTTTTCTTCTGAAATTATTTCCTTTTTGAGGTCTGTCCAGCTTCCTATAGTTCTTAGGAGGGACTACCTTTTTGGGAACTTCTGTTGGTTTTTCTTTTTCCTTCCCTTTCTGCTTATTTGGTTTAGCAGTAGGTTTAGGAGGGATGAAGGTTGTTTTCCCTTTCCTTTTAGAATTGGAGGGGTCAAACCCAAGTCCTTCACGACCCTTATGTTTGGTCGTTTCAAGAAGCTTATCCACTGCTTCTTTGGACTTAAGAGTCCCTAGTTCTTTGTTAAGGGATTTCACCTTTTCAGAGAGAGATTCATTTTCAGTCTTGAGTTGAGTGATCTCATTCAGTTGACTTTTCCGACCTTCAGTCAACTTGAGATTCTCTTCACTCAATAGTTTGTTCTCCTCTGTTAAGGAAGAATGTTTGAGATTTATCTCCTCAAAGTCTTTCATCATCTTTTTGAACTGGTCAAAAAGATTTTCAGAAGTTGGTATGCTTTCATAAGAAGATGAGCAGGAGGTCTGTGAGGTTACCTCTTGATCAGCATCATCTTTGGCCATTAGGCAGAGAGTGTCATCTTCTGACATAGTCCACCTATCCTCATGGTTGGACTTTTCAGCTCTGCGCTCCATGCAGATGAGAGCTTCATCATCCGAGCTTGAGCTGGATGACTCGTCACTTTCAGCAGCAACCATTGCCTTCTTTTTCTTCTCGATCCTTTCTCTTTCTCCGTACTTCTCCACTTTTGGGTACGGGCATGCTGACTTCCAGTGGCCGGGCTTCCTGCAATTGTAACACAAATAAGATTCAGGAGGAGAGTCACTTACCTGTGGCTTTCCCTTGGATGGCCTTCTGACTGAGTCAGCTTTCTTGAAGAACTTTTTGAACTTCCAGAATTGCTTGACCATCATGGCAAATTCCTCATCGTAGTTCTCCATTTTTGAACTTGATGGCTGACTGGAGGAAGGTGTGTCACAGTTCCTTGGGCATGTCCCTTCACTTGATGGTACTCTTGGAGCTGTCATCAGTGCCGTGGGGAAGGGAGTGACTTGTTCTTCCTTCTTCTTCTTCAGCTCGTGCTCATAGGTTCTGAGCTCATCAAGAAGACCTTGGACAGTGTAGTTCTCCAGATTTCTTCCTTCTTCCATGGCTGTGGCTTTGGTGTACCACTCAGTTGGAAGAGATCTCAGCAACCTTACATTCTTTTCTTTGGGAGAAAAAACGTGGTTAAGTGATGCAAGATCATTCAAGATTTTGTGGAATCTTTCATCCAGCATATCAAATGATTCTCCGGGAAGCATTTTGAAGCCTTTGAACTTCTCAAGCAGGACTTCTATCTTCTGCTTTCTCAAGTCCTCTGAACCCTCACATAGCTTCCCAAGACCTTGCCATATCTCCATGGTAGTCTTGAGGTGTTTAATTTTGGAGAAGGTGATGGGGTCAAGTGTCATGAAGATGGCTGCTTTGGCGACGTTATCCAGATTGTGCTTTTTGCAATCTCTATCATCCCATTTTTCCTTGGGCTTTGGAATGTATTGGACTACGTCTGGAGTTGCTGGATTCCTCTCAGGATTCTCCATTTGGATTTTCAAGGGTCCATCCTCAAGCACCATCCACATGCAATCATGTAGAGCGTAGAGATGTGCTTCCATCATGATCTTCCAATCATCATAACCTAGAAGAGAAAACTTGGGCAAACCGTGATCCATATTGTTCACCATTTTGATCGCTTCTCGTTAATGTAAACGTAGATAGTGAGAAGACTGCTCTGATACCAATTGGTGGTCCCAAAGTGGTGAAATACAAAGTCTAGAGGGGGGGGGGGTGAATAGACTTTGTTACAGATTTAAAATCTTTTTCGTTTCTTTTGAAAACGTGAAAATGAGTGTTAATCTAGAGTCCTTGTGAACTTTAGATTTTGTGTGCGGAATTTTGGTGGGTAGAGTGAGCAGTAAAGAATATGGATAGGTTAGGTTTCACAGTTAATATGATTGCAAGTAAGAATAGAGATAAGAGAGAGAGAGACACGCAAACTTTAACGAGGTTCGAAGGTGGGGTAATCCTTCTACGTACTCAAAATCCACTATGTAGTTGGTTGTTGAATAATGGACCAACAATTACACTTGTGTGAATTTCTGCACGGTATATTTTCACAAGACCAATGTTGCTACTGCACTCGTGCTGGCTTTGTTGTTCCTTCGAAGGTCAAGCTTCTTCAACAACTGCAAGATCCGAACAATAGGACTTGCAAGATCAACTTGTAAGAGAGTTGACCTATCCCCTTTTTAATCAATAAGTTTGATCAAAAGTAATATCCTTCAACGTGGTGTGGTGCTTGAGGCAAGGAAACCTTCAAGTGTTTATCCTATAGCTTTTTGGAAGGGGGGAAGTTTGCTTCTGGATAAGGAGTTTAGAAATCTCTCTTTATCAAGCTTTTTGAGCTAATTGTGAATGAGATAGCTTTTGTGATTGCTTCGTTGTGTTGTTGTATCTCTTCTTCTTCTCTCCAGTCTTCCAAGGATGCTATTTATAGCTGGATTGGATAATCTATCCGTTGAATCATAATAGACTATCCGTTGCATTTGCTGGCTTCAATTTTGAATGAAGATTGTGATTTGAAGATTCTCTGTTGACGTGGGCACTTGGACGTACCCAAATGTTGAGAAAGGATTCCTTTTTTTTTCACAAAATCCGTCTTCTAGCTTTTGTTCAAGAATTCAAGACTGTAGCACTTTACTCTGTTTGTCTTCTAGTGCTTGTTTAGGAATTCTGGGCAGGCTCTTTAATTTTAGATGCCCAGACTTTGTCTTCGAGCAATTTGTTCTTGAATCAGCATAATTATCTTCAATCTTGCCGTTGAAAACCAAGAGATTGATTTTTCCTTGCCAACGGTTAGAGTTTTCTTCATTCAGGACTTAGATAAATTTTCTAAGTCTTTTCTCACTTGTCTGCTTTCTGAGACTTCCGGTCTTCAGTGAGTCTTCCGATTCTTAGCTGACAAATCCGGATGAGTCATTTTCAGACTTCAGGATGAGAAAGAGATCCGCGCTAGTCTTCCGATTAGCCTTCAGCGGGTTGTAGCGAGACATCCAGTTCTTATGTAGTCTTCCGGATCTGAGAATTTTCATCTGATTGAGAAATCCTTACTTGTTTCTGATACTTCCGATCAAGATATCCAATTTTCATATCACTGAATTTGATTAAGTCTTCAGGCATCAAAACGCTTAAAGAGATACCACAGTTTTATTGGAAATCTCAAGAGCTCGGTTTTGACAGTATTTCTAAAAAGAAAAATTACATTGAATATTGGGGGAGGCTTAAAGTCCCTAATACATTCTAAATACATCATCATCAAAATCTATAATATTTTTCCCAACAGAGACTGAGACGCAGCAGAATCAGGAGGAGCAGCGGGAACCGGAGGAACGACATCCCGCCACCGCACCTTCGGCCGTCAGTCTCCCCATCCGGCGCAAGTTCACGCCGCAAACTTATCTTGTTTTTATAGAGAGTTGGGCAGGCTTCTCCCGTGGTTGGAGGTCCTTACAGGCTTCCCATTGGACTATCGAGGCTAACTTGGAGAAGATGAGGGAATCAGTGCACGAGCCTGCGATTCCCCAGGCTCGCCCCGACTTGCTTGCCCTCAATGCTTTGCACTTCATGGAACAGGTACTCTGTCTTTTTCTAAAATTTCTTTATCTCCTTTTAGGTTAGTTCTTTTCTTTGAATTCCCTTTCCTTCTTTTAGGCCCAGCAATCACTCCTCACTTTGACTGAGGAGTACCTGGGTGGAGCATCAGGGAACTACCGGGCTATAGTGCTCCTAAAGGAGAAGGAGTTGGCTGCCAGGGCTTTACAACAGAAGGTTGACTCCCTGGAACAACAAGTCCAAGTCCTATAGGAAGAGAATGCCCGGCTCAAGGCATATGGTTCAATGGAGCTGACAGCTGAGAGGTCCAAGGTCAAGTCCCTGCAGGAGCAAATCGCTGCTTACCAAAGGGGGACTCAGGATCTGGAAGCGCAATTTGACAGACTCCGGGCACAAATCTCCATCCTGGAATCAAGGGCCTCAGCTTCAGAAGACAAAGTGGGAAATCTAGAAGCTGGATTGGTTGAAAAGGAGTCCCGGATCTCTGAGCTGGAGAATTCCCTCCAAGAGGCCAAGCATGAGAGTTCCCGTTCCAAAGAATTCGCACTGAAACAGATGGAAGCGCGACGGCTTACCCTTGAGAAACTAAAGGAAGAGAGACAGACTGCAAGCGAGCTCCGGTTAAAGATGGATGAACTGGAGAAGACAACTGCTGCCCATCAAGAGGAGGTTGCCACTCTGACTGCCCGCGCTGAAGCCCTTTATGAAGAAGGGAAATTTGACATGCAACAATGCATCTACGAGGCAGTTCAGAGTGGTCTCCTGGAAAACCGATCCTTGGACAACTTCATCTCTTACTATAGGTTACCTCTTCCTCTTTCCCCCCCAGCTTCTCGTGCAGATCCGGGGCTTTGACTTTATCCTTCTCTGTCGCATGTTGTATTTTGCTTTGTAACATTTAGATGGTAGTTAATTGATAACACTTGATGTATTTTGTCCGCATAGACTCCTTCTATTGATCTGATTGTTTCCCTTTTGGAACTCTTGTTTCGCCCTAGGACTTAGCAGATTTTTTTTATCCGCCTAGGCTTTGGGCTTAACTGCATTCGCAAAGTTCTGTTCTTCTTGTTTACCATTGCGCTAAGTGACAGGCCCACCTTAATTACGCCGGGCCCAATTCACCCTAGCCCAATAATAAGATGACGCAACCCTAGCTCTCCTCGGGAATCCGCAATTGCTTCCCAATCGGATAAGCACTTTGACTCCGCGTCCCTTGCACTTTCTCCTCTGGGATTACTCGCCTATTTAAGGGACTAGGCTGAACCCTTTCACCATCACAATCAATTTCTCAACATGGCTAATAACGCCAACAGAGTTGTCTTTATTGATCTCACTATTTCCGATTCTTCTTCTGATTCTTCCTCGTTGGCATTCCCTTCACTCGGGGCCCCAACGCCTGAGCTCTCTTCTGGGCCTTCTCTTACCTCTGAACAATCAGTGACTTCTCCCTTACCCAAGGAGGAGAATCATCCTCATCTTCCCCAACAGGAATCAAGGGATATTCCTCCGGGTTCCGGTGTGCTTCCTAACGGTGCCAGGACGGAAGTCTCTTCCGGCTGTCCTGGCACGTCTCGTCCGCAAAAGAGACGCAATCCCCACTCAGGAGCTTCCCGGCTGGTCTCTGGTGCGAGGCCTTCCTCCCAGGGTTCTCCCCTTCCTCAGCAGTCATATGCACAACAGCCTGAGGAGTGGGGGGACTACGACATGGGGGGAAACAGGCTCCCATTTATACGCAGGGAAAAGGATGGACCTTCCGGGATCCGCCTCCTCCTCCCGTATAAGCTGGTGGTCCCGAAGTGGTGAGATATAAAGTCTAGAGGGGGGGTGAATAGACTTTGTTACAAATTTAAAACTTTTTCGTTTCTTTTGAAAATGTGAAAATGAGTGTTAATCTAGAGTTCTTGTGAACTTTAGATTGTGTGCGGAAGTTGGTGGGTAGAGTGAGCAGTAATCAATATGGATGGGTTAGTTTTCACAGTTAATATAATTGCAAGTAAGAATAAAGATAAAAGAGAGAGACACGCAAACTTTAACGAGGTTCAAAGGTGGTCTAATCCTTCTACGTCCTCAAAATCCACTATGTAGTTGGTTGTTGAATAATGAACCAACAATTACACTTGTGTGAATTTCTGCACGGTATATCTTCGCAAGGCCAATGTTGCTACTGCACTCATGCTGGCTTTGTTGTTCCTTCGAAGGTCACGCTTCTTCAACAACTGCAAGGTCCAAACAATAGGACTTGCAAGACCAACTTGTAAGAAAGTTGACCTACCCCCTTTCAATCAATAAGTTTGATCAAAAGTTGTATCCTTCAACGTGGTGTGGTACTTGAGGCAAGGAAACCTTCAAGTATTTTCACTATAGCTGTTTGGAAGGAGGAGAAGTTTGCTTCTGGATAAGGAGTTAAGAAATCTCTCTTTATCAAGCTTTTTGGGCTAACTGTGAATGAGGTAGCCTTGTTGTGGTTGTTTATCTTATCGTTGTCGTTGTTCTTTTCTTCCCCAGTCTTCCAAGGATGCTATTTATAGCTGGATTGGATAATCTATCCGTTGAATCAAAATAGACTATCCGTTGCATTTGCTGGCTTCAATTTTGAATGAAGATTGTGATTTGAAGATTCCTCATTAGAATGGGTGTTTGGACATACCCAATTGTTTAAGGAGGGATTCCTTTTTCCATAGAATCCGTCTTCTAGCTGTTGTTCAAGAATTCTGGACTGTAGCACTTTACTCTGTTTGTCTTCTAGTGCTTGTTTAGGAATTCTGGACAGGTTCTTCAATTTTTAGAGGTCCAGACTTTGTCCTCGAGTCATTTGTTCTTGAATCAGCATAATTATCTTCAATCTAGCCGTTGAAAATCAAGAGATTGATTTTTCCTTACCAACGGGTAGAATTTCTTCATTCAAGACTTAGATAATTTTCAAAGTCTTTTCTCACTTGTCCACCTTTTGAGAATTCCGGTCTTCCTTGAGGCATCCGGTTCTTAGCTGACAAATCCGAAAGAGTCATACTCAGTCTTCCAGGTGAGAAAGAAATCCGCGCTAGTCTTCTGACTTAGAGTTCAACGGGTTGTAGTGAGACATTCGGTTCTCATGTAGTCTTCAGGATAGGAGGATTTTCGTCTGCTTTGAGAAATCCTTACTTGTCTCTGACATTTCCGATCAAGATATCCAATTTCCAAATTACTGAATTTGATTAAGTCTTCAGGCATCAAACCGCTTAAAGAAATATCGCGACTTTATTGGAAATCTCAAGAACTTGGTTTTAACAATATTTCTAAAAGGAAAAAATTACATTGAATATTTGGGGAGACCTAAAGTCCCTATTACATTCTAAATACATCATCATCAAAATGTATAATATTTTTCCCAACATAAGCGGAGATAGGCCTGGAGTCCTTCGCTCATGCCCTAGCGCCCTCTCTGTCCGCCTTCATGGGAATGACTGGATGGTATCCACGGGGGTGGCTTTTAATCCCCAACCCGTTGGTACCATTCCGCTTCTTGTGAATGTCATGAAGTGTCTTCGGCGGACACTCTCCAGACCTCCCTGCTCAGGGGTTCTTTTCTGGTTCAGGCAGAGGAACAATGGTCAGCAAACGCACTCCTCTAGATTTCGGAAGTGCCAATTCGCCTTGCCTTCAACTTTTTCCAGTGGTAGGATAGAAGTAGATCAGGGACAAAGTTCATTACTGTAACCCAAAAGAATGTAACCTTCCATTTGAGTTATTTAATGAAAGTCTTTATCTCCTGTCTCTTTTTTGTTTTGTTGTTTGATCAGGGATAAGGCCCATTACTGTAACCCAAAAGAATGTAATCTTCTGTTTGAGCTATTTAATGCAAAAACCTTTATCTCCTGTCATTTAATATTATTTTATTGCACGTGGCGTCATCTGCATGGAGTAGAAGTCTAAGTTTATTTAGCTCCTTACCTTCCAAGGATGACGTCTTTTCCCAAGCACAGATGGGCCCAATTAACTAGCCCATGCACTTAAGTGGCGAGAAACCCCTAGTCAAACATGGGAAATCTTCGACCGCTTCCTTCGCCAATCGCTTAGTCTTTCACGTCTTCCAACCGCATTCATCACTTCCCAACTATCCCTTCCCCTTTGACTATAAATGGGAAAGGACAATTAGCTGCCAGTCCATCCCTTTCTGACTTCTCCGCCATGGCAAGTAAGTCTGAGAGTAAAGTCGTCATCGACTTAACCCTCTCTGGGACATCTTCTTCTTCGGATGATGATTTCTCCGTCTCTCTAGCCCAATCCAACGACATGGCCGGGTTGAGTCCTTGCGAGTTCTCAAGACTCTACCCGGCGCCTCGCCTTCCTGCACCATCCCCTCCTAGTCCACCCAGGCTTCCATCCGGGAGGATAGACTGGGACTCTTTGACCCTCCAAGACTTCGCCTTGTACCAGTGGATGTGCAGGGCTAAACTCATACGCTCTTTGCCAATTGTCGAGGTGGAACCTTCATGTGAAAGCCGAACTGCTTCCCCACACCTGCTGAAGTCTTCCAACAATGGTTCTTCATTGAAGGGAGGAGCTCCCCGTCCTGGGACATGGGAAGACTATGACATATGGGAAACCGCTGATTCATCAACGTGTCCCTCGTCAAAGAGAAGGAGCCCATGGAAGGGTTCCCCACCTCCTTCTTGTTGACTGCATGGATGCAATAGGCCCTCCTTCAGTTCCTAGCCTCCTGCAAATCAAACTTCTCTTCTTTGTTTTATATCAAGGGGCATTCACTTGTTTGGTCCAGGGATCTTCCCTGTATCCAAACTAAGGAATGTTCCTTAATTTCAAAGTAGGAATCATCGCTGTAATTCAAAGATATAACCTCCGAATTAGCAATCGATGAACTCCCTTAATTTCTTTTCTTGTTTATTTTACTAGGAACCTTTATTGTGAACCAAAAAATGTAAACTTTGGCCCATTAATATGGTCCTTAATAGTCATTTCTTTGCACCTCTTCGAATGCAAGTACATAATTTATTTTCTATATAAAATCTCATCTCTCGGAGTTTGGGCATGCCAGGGGCACTTATCTCATCTGCCCCTGGCCCCCCTTCCTCCGGGTTAAGGCATAATCTTATCTACCTTGGATGAGTTGAGCTCCAACCCTCGAAGTTTGTTTGCTCGGTTGATCTATGCTAGTGGAATACTAAGCTTCAGCCCTCGAAGTCTGCTTGCTATTGTTCTTGAATTCCAGGTTGTAATGGCCCTCAAAGTCCAATCCCAACCCTTCCTTCATTTTCGACGTAGGCATAAACTTCTCTACCTCCGGAGGGGCATAAACTTATCTACCTCCCCTATTTTTAGCAGGTGGCATAAACTTTTCTACCTCCCTGTAATGCGGGTCTATATCGCCCGGGGGTGCTTCCCCCCCCTTTTATTTATTTTTAAAGAAATCTATAGAACAATGAAATTGCAAAGGCACTTGGCTTTAAAAGAAAAGAAAAATTTTACTGAAACAAACATCTTAAATTAAAAATAGAGCGTTTTTACAAAATGATTTCACTGATAAAATTTGACCAAGTGCTCTACATTCCATGTCCTATCAATTTCTTTCCCCTTGGGAGTCACCAACTTGTAGGTACCTGGGCGAACAACGGCCTTGATGATATAAGGTCCTTCATACTTCTTAGCCAGCTTCTCACCCTTAGTTGGTTGACTTTTCTCTCGTTTCCTCATAACGTAATCCCCCACCTGGAACGCCCTTGGTTTCACCTTGCTATCAAAGTAAGATTTCACCTGGCGACGATAATTCTCTGCCCGGATCCGTGCTTCATCCCTTCGTTCTTCTACGAAATTCAGCTCTACGGCCTGATTCTGTTCGTTCACCTCCGGGTCATATTCCATTTCTCTCCTGGTGGGGATTACTACCTCAGCGGGAGCCCGGGCTTCAAAACCATAAGCTAAGCCGAAAGGAGTGTCACCCATGCTTCTCCTTGGAGTCGTCCTGTATGTCCACAGGATTCTGGGTAGTTCATCTACCCATTTGCTTCCTTCTGAAAGTAGCTTCTTCTTTATTCCGTGTATGATTGTTCTGTTGGCGTTCTCCACTTGTCCATTAGCCTGAGGGTACGCAACAGAAACCTTTGTGTGCTGAATTCTCCAAGTTTTGAGGAAGTCTTGAAACTCTGCTTCCTCAAACTGCGTTCCATTGTCAGATATGATCTGCCTCGGGACCCCAAACCTGCAGAGTATATTCGTTCCGACAAAGTCGATCATCTGCCTTCCGGTAATCCCGGCAAGTGGCTTAGCTTCTACCCACTTTGTGAAATAGTCTATCGCCACCACAATCCACCTTGCCTGCCCAGCTCCTTTTGGCAGGGCTTCCACAATATCAATCCCCCATCTTGAGAAGGGAATCACAGAGATGATGGGTGTGTAATTCGTGGCCGGCCTCCCGGGTATATTCTGGAATTGTTGGCAGGTCGGGCACTTGCGTACATACTCTTCGCAATCCTTCCTCATCGTTGGCCAGAAGTATCCCTGGATAATAGCCCTTCTGGAAATGGAGTAAGGACCCCGATGTGCAGCACATACTCCTTCATGTATTTCTTCCATTAGTGCCTTTGCCTCTGCTGCCCTGAGGCAACGGAGTAAAACACCGTTGTAAGATCGCTTATAGAGGACTCCATCCTGTACCTTGTAGGTAGGTGCCCCCATTCGCAACAGACGTGCTTCTTTAGGATTTTCTGGGGCTTCACCGTCCTCAATGTATTTGGCCAACCGGTCCAGCCATTTCGGGGGATCAGCTGATACCCAGATCACCTCATTGCTGTTAAGACTCGGGGTTACCAGTTCCTCGACGGTTGCTAATTTGCTTATGTATTCCGGTGACTCTGCGCTGAGCTTGGATAGAACGTCAGCTTCTGCGTTCTGGGCCCGGGGTATATGTTCAAGCTTAAACTCAAACCTCCCCAACATCTCTAAAGACAAGTCCCGATACCTCTTCATCCTTTCTTCCTTTGCTTCAAACTCCCCTGTGATTTGTCCCACCACTAATCGGGAGTCGCTGTAAACCTGAACCCTGGACACTCCCATCTTACTAAGAATCTTCAATCCGTTGATTAGGGCCTCAAATTCAGCTTGTAACGCCCCAAAACATACCCTAGAATTATTAATGAATTATTAATTAATTAATCAAATTTGTTTTGATTAAAAATAAATTGTTGTTGGGCCTTGGGCCAAAATAAAATATGTTTTGATATCCAATATCATGATCCGGATAAATCTCATAGAGATTAATCCAATATGTTGACTTACTGTGTGACCTTGATTGGGAACCTGAGTACAGACCCAAATCAAGGATAAATTAAGAAATTTATTTATGATATGAACTTTGAAATGATTTATTGAAATAAATCATGAGAATAAATAATATGAATGAAATGTAAGAACCTTTTTGAGTAAAGGTCAATTAAATCAATTTTGACTCTGTCAATTTTGATAGAGTTTAAATGTATGACCACAACGGTGCAAACAGATTTCAATTCGGAGAAAGTTGGACCAAAAAGTGTTCCCCGACAGGGACCAAATTAGTCCCAATCAGGGACTTACGTTTGCAGCCCGTAGAAATCGCCGCTCCCTCCACTGAGACGCCACAACAGTAGAAGAGGGAGTCATCAACCATGTCTTCATTCCATTACTCCCTATTTAAACCCCTCCAAACTTCACCATTTCTTCACCATTTTCCTTCAAATAAACTCTGAGAGAAAGCTGTGAGTGTGGAGAACGAAGTTGTGCTATCAATTTGGTGTGAAGTCGCCGGAGCAAGCTACAGTCCTCGCCGGAAGTTTCGCCGGAAAATTCTCAAAACCTTCGATAAGCTTCGAGGTAAGCCCGTAGATATATCGAGTGACTAGAATGTTCATATAGATCGTTTCTACGTTCATAAACGGTCGTTTGGTTGAGTTTTGTCTTTGACATGCTTGAAGAACCAAGAATCATAAACCATTAAATTGATGTTAAAACTATGAATTAATGATGCCAAAATGATCTATGAACCTTGGAGAACATCTCCATATAGTTTTGTTGAAGTTTGGTAACTAAAAACGGTATTTTCGAAATTGGACCCGAACGAAGAAGAAGATGAACAGTAACCAAAAACCAGGCTGTCTGGATCGATCCAAATGGGTGGATCGATCACCTGGGCATAATTCCTCTACATATGGATCGATCTAGAAGCTGGATCGATCCCCTGAATTTCTGATCCGAAAATTTGTCTGAAAATGTTATTTTTGAGCTCTAAAATCCTATGTTTGATAACAATTGATTATGATCATTATAAAAATGATTTTTCACATTAAAAGTAATATTTTTAACAAATAAAATGTTATGTGATGCATGACGGTAAGTTAGGGTGTTAACACCCGAAACTAGGCCGCAAATTGTTATTGAATTGATGAATGATTATGGTAATGATTACTAGTTGGTGATTATGATGATTAAATCTTGATAAATGTTTTGATTAAAAATGGTAATTATGAATGATTAAATCATAATGAATATATTGATGATTGTGAAAATAATATGTATTGTCAAGGGTATCTAGAAGACCTCTAAGATATACCCATATTAATGTTGATTTGAAAGGTATCTAGAAGATCTCTAAGATATACCCATATTAATGTTGATTTGAAAGGTATCTAGAAAAACTCTAAGATATACCCATATTAATGTTGATTTGAAAGGTATCTAGAAAAACTCTAAGATATACCCATATTAATGTTGATTTGAAAGGTATCTAGAAAAACTCTAAGATATACCCATATTAATGTTGATTTGAAAGGTATCTAGAAGAACTCTAAGATATACCTATTTAAGTTAGGCCTTGCGGGTATGAACCCCGGTGGCTAGGGTTAAAACGTACGTACGGGATCCAAGAACCAAACTTGAGTACCTACTCGTTTGGGGGTACCACCCACCCAACAGTGAACACTACGCTGTCGGTTTTTGGTTGGCCTTAAGTGAAGGTAAGTTTAAGATTTCCAAAACCCTTTTATCTTAAACTAGGCCTAGCTTAAGGATTATTAGGAGTACTCTGTATACTGGAATATAGTTTAATTAGTTAAGCTAGAATTCTTTTAAGGGTTACAAATATTAAAATGATTGGCCTTAGACTAAGAATAGTTTAAGGATATTGTTGAATGACAAATGAAGAACATACATGTTGAACGATTGAATAATGAATGTTGAAAGTCAAATATTGATTATTGAATATCTGAACTGAACATTATGTGCATGATATCAAATGATTTGATTGTGAATTAAGATACAATTTATATGGATGTTCGACGCATTAGATATGCTTACTCCGCTTTACCGCTGAGCGTGTAGTATGTTTTATTTGCTACACGCAGGTTAATAGAAAGAATGATGTGACGTGATCCTGGAGGCGGACGGAGGCGAGACTGTCGGAATGGGTGTGATGTTTTGAATTAAAGAACATAAATAAATTATGTTTGTAATTATGATTCGTTAAGCTTCCGCAATATTGAAAACTCCGTACTGTTTATATTATGAAAAATATTATTATGACAAATAAAAGTGTTTGAAATGTTTTAAATTTTTACGATTACCAAGTTAATACTTTGTCCGAAAGGGGCTGCAGACCTGGACGGATTAGGGTGTTACACAGCTTCATTGTTGGATACGCGGAACTGAAATCTGATGGCGTAATAAATCCGGAATGTTTCTGGGGTGATCAAGACGATCCCTGCTCCGCAAGATCGAGACCGAGAAGATCCATCAATGCTCATTACCCACCAGTCCTTTTCCACCCGGGTTTCAACCTGGGCTCTTGTCATTTCTCTAGCAGTGCACTCAACTTGAAAGTCGGCGAGTGTTTTCTCTTTGAATACCGATTCTGTTCATACGCGAATAAAGAAAGAATCAATGAGACTCTATACCAACTACTGTCAGTTGAACAATTCGTTATCCTTTACTTTGTATCATGACTTATTTGATCAGCTTAGAGGATCCATTGTATTCTCTAAGATTGACTTACGGTCAAGATACTATCACATCTCTGTTAAGAATGATGGACAAACTGACGATCGAGAATCGCTACCCTTTACTACGTATAGATGATTTGTTCGAAGAACCTGTTTGTTAAAAGCTATAGAAATCTCGACCTTGTTGAATGAAATGATGCCTTGCTATGAAACGACTAATGATTTAGTTGTTTATCATAAAAACGTCGATGTAGTCTGAATAGACAAAATGAAGTAAGTGATTAAGATAGTTGACTCGTTCGTATACCCTTTTGACGTGAAAGATTGCGACATGGTGATAATACAAAACAAAATGTGAAACAGTGACACCAACAGTGAAAGACTGAAGAATGAAGAAAATGTAGCTCGTACTAGCTATACAGCCAGGAGAATATTTATGGATAATATCATTGCAACACAAAATACAACTTGAATTACAAAAGGAATGTTACAAATGCAATTCTAAGTCTAGGTTTCCAGGATTCACAAACTCATCGTAACTAACCCCTGGTCCCGGGAAAGCTTTAGCAAACTCTAATTTGTCTAAAAGCTCACCAACAAAGAAAGAATAAATGAAAAGTTTCCTCTGACTCAAAGCCATGAAGTTCTGCCTCACTGCATCATCTAGAAATTTGAGTAGGTTATTGAAATAACCGTCAATGTTCAAGACACCAATGGGTCTATTGTGTAACCCTTCAGAAGCCCACGAGATCAAGGTGAACAAACCTTCCATAGTGTCAACTCCTCCAGAAAGAATGATGAAAGCTTCCACGGCATGATTCATCTCAAAATATTTGTAGTAATTGCTGGAAACTGTGTGCTCTACGCCGTATGTAGGTCCATAGACCCGTCGTGTTGCTATGTACCCAGGAATGAAACCTCTAACGAGACCACCACTGGTAAAGACTGTTGAAGCAACAGCTCCTTGTAGGCCAACGTTGCCTCCTCCATAAGCAAGACTAATTCTTCGCCTTATCAATTCTCTTCCTAAATCTACTGCAGTAGCCATAAACTTTGGATTTCTACCAAGAGAATGACTGCCAAGAAGACCAACGAATCTTATGGTGTAAGGAAATGTTCGAGAAGTTCCTTCCATAATGTGAGAATGTGAAACACCCTTTCAATAATCGTGATATATATAGTCTTTGAAACCTGACCATGGATGGAAAGGTAATTATCACCAGCCAAAATATGTACAGTAATGGACTCAAATTACCTGCATACGAGAACGTACTCGCTAATGCTATAGTCTGCTGACGATATGACATATTGAGACCAATGAATAGTTAGATTCGCTGTCCTGAAATACGATCAAATCCGAGACGAAAAGTCAAAACGACTATTTCCTAGGACAATGACTCCTTGAGTAACTTCCAAAGAGTGAAACATTGAATAAAGAAAATCTACGATTAACAACGATAAGTCGCAAACACTATCCTTGTATCTTGTGACTCACATCCTTGAATGACTCAACTTGTTGTATTAATTACACCCTTGAAATACCTCGCTTGATCAATCTTGAAAAGATTGAATTCCATTCTTTGAAAACCGAAGATGTTCATGATACCGATCTTTGAAAACTATACCCTGTGGAATACGTGGCTCGATCACAATAGTAAAACTACCCTGACTTGAAGTATTATGTTGAATCTCTCTTTGTGAACCACAAAATGGTTGATGCGATTATCAATGATCTCATTTGACCAAACAAACTCCGTTATGACCCTACTAAGGGAATGTATATGCAACAACCAGAGAAGAAATGACGCCACAAGGATCAAGCTGAATCATTCAAGTGAAGATTCCGAACCTATATGCGATGTTGGTGTAAAAACTAGTAAAGATTCCCCACTCTATGAATTCATGAATTGAATCACGTACTGAAGATATTATCTTTTTCACTCGAAATGAAATCAACCATAGTGTTACATCAAACCTGTCATTATCAAGAATGTATCTAGATATATTCCAAACTCGATGAAGAAAATTGAATACGACGAGACGTATATGAAACGCCACTCTAACATTATCACCTGTGGATACGAATTAATGCAAAGACTCATTAACGATAATGAGATCTACCATGAAGTAAACGAAGAAATGTTTTGGTATAAGGTCGATAAATGACAAGCTACTATACAACGAGTAGTACCTCCTCACAATGTATGATAAATCCCATATCCTGAAAATCTTGGACCACGAAAAGCCATTAGATATTACTTACAAGTCGTTGCTGAACTGTGAACGATGTGAAGATGTTTTGATGATTTAGAAGATTACGGTATGACACATGAATTAAACAACCTCCAAATCTTCCACTACAACTATCACGAACTTGAAACTACAAATGCTACTAAAGGACTTTCAATCAAAGAAAGAATGTTGTTGATTAATCGAGACTTGTGAATGAACGAATTGAGGTGCAAATATGTCAAATATGCTCCAAAATACAATGTTATACCCTGTAATGGAACTTGGATATGAGTGTTAAATCTGAACGAGAATCTGCAAAAAGGATCATTGGATAGCTTGCTTAATCTAAGACTGTTAGCCACTTGAAGAACGAACGAGTTTAATAATACCGAAAGTTGGGATTACATAACCATGTGAATGTGAAACGGTCATGATCAGTGAGATCATTACGAAACGTTGAACATTGAACCTTAGAAAAATTTCGAGGACGAAATTCCTTTTAAGGGGGGGAGAAATGTAACGCCCCAAAACATACCCTAGAATTATTAATGAATTATTAATTAATTAATCAAATTTGTTTTGATTAAAAATAAATTGTTGTTGGGCCTTGGGCCAAAATAAAATATGTTTTGATATCTAATATCATGATCCGGATAAATCTCATAGAGATTAATCCAATATGTTGACTTACTGTGTGACCTTGATTGGGAACCTGAGTACAGACCCAAATCAAGGATAAATTAAGAAATTTATTTATGATATGAACTTTGAAATGATTTATTGAAATAAATCATGAGAATAAATAATATGAATGAAATGTAAGAACCTTTTTGAGTAAAGGTCAATTAAATCAATTTTGACTCTGTCAAAGTCAACCACCCAAAAATATGATGTCGGAAAAACTATTACAAATAAATATAAAAATTATATCGTTGGATAGAGTTTAAATGTACGACCACAACGGTGCAAACAGATTTCAATTCGGAGAAAGTTGGACCAAAAAGTGTTCCCCGACTGGGACCAAATTAGTCCCAATCAGGGACTTACGTTTGCAGCCCGTAGAAATCGCCGCTCCCTCCACTGAGACGCCACAACAGTAGCAGAGGGAGTCATCAACCATGTCTTCATTCCATTACTCCCTATTTAAACCCCTCCAAACTTCACCATTTCTTCACCATTTTCCTTCAAATAAACTCTGAGAGAAAGCTGTGAGTGTGGAGAACGAAGTTGTGCTATCAATTTGGTGTGAAGTCGCCGGAGCAAGCTACAATCCTCGCCGGAAGTTTCGCCGGAAAATTCTCAAAACCTTCGATAAGCTTTGAGGTAAGCCCGTAGATATATCGAGTGACTAGAATGTTCATATAGATCGTTTCTACGTTCATAAACGGTCGTTTGGTTGAGTTTTGTGTTTGACATGCTTGAAGAACCAAGAATCATAAACCATTAAATTGATGTTAAAACTATGAATTAAAGATGCCAAAATGATCTATGAACCTTGGAGAACATCTCTATATAGTTTTGTTGAATTTCGGTAACTAAAAACGATATTTTCGAAATTGGACCCGAACGAAGAAGAAGATGAACAGTAACCAAAAACCAGGCTGTCTGGATCGATCCAGAAGGCTGGATCGATCCCCTGAATTTCTGATCCGAAAATTTGTCTGAAAATGTTATTTTTGAGCTCTAAAATCCTATGTTTGATAACAATTGATTATGATCATTATAAAAATGATTTTTCACATTAAAAGTAATATTTTTAACAAATAAAATGTTATGTGATGCATGACGGTAAGTTAGGGTGTTAACACCCGAAACTAGGCCGCAAATTGTTATTGAATTGATGAATGATTATGGTAATGATTATTAGTTGGTGATTATGATGATTAAATCTTTATAAATGTTTTGATTAAAAATGGTAATTATGAATGATTAAATCATAATGAATATATTGATGATTGTGAAAATAATATGTATTGTCAAGGGTATCTAGAAGACCTCTAAGATATACCCATATTAATGTTGATTTGAAAGGTATCTAGAAAAACTCTAAGATATACCCATATTAATGTTGATTTGAAAGGTATCTAGAAAAACTCTAAGATATACCCATATTAATGTTGATTTGAAAGGTATCTAGAAAAACTCTAAAATATACCCATATTAATGTTGATTTGAAAGGTATCTAGAAAAACTCTAAGATATACCCATATTAATGTTGATTTGAAAGGTATCTAGAAGAACTCTAAGATATACCTATTTAAGTTAGGCCTTGCGGGTATGAACCCCGGTGGCTAGGGTTAAAACGTACGTACGGGATCCAAGAACCAAACTTGAGTACCTACTCGTTTGGGGGTACCACCCACCCAACAGTGAACACTACGCTGTCGGTTTTTGGTTGGCCTTAAGTGAAGGTAAGTTTAAGATTTCCAAAACCCTTTTATCTTAAACTAGGCCTAGCTTAAGGATTATTAGGAGTACTCTGTATACTGGAATATAGTTTAATTAGTTAAGCTAGAATTCTTTTAAGGGTTACAAATATTAAAATGATTGGCCTTAGACTAAGAATAGTTTAAGGATATTGTTGAATGACAAATGAAGAACATACATGTTGAACGATTGAATAATGAATGTTGAAAATCAAATATTGATTATTGAATATCTGAACTGAACATTATGTGCATGATATCAAATGATTTGATTGTGAATTAAGATACAATTTATATGGATGTTCGACGCATTAGATATGCTTACTCAGCTTTACCGCTGAGCGTGTAGTATGTTTTATTTGCTACACGCAGGTTAATAGAAAGAATGATGTGACGTGATCCTGGATGCGGACGGAGGCGAGACTGTCGGAATGGGTGTGATGTTTTGAATTAAAGAACATAAATAAATTATGTTTGTAATTATGATTCGTTAAGCTTCCGCAATATTGAAAACTCCGTACTGTTTATATTATGAAAAATATTATTATGACAAATAAAAGTGTTTGAAATGTTTTAAATTTTTACGATTAGCAAGTTAATACTTTGTCCGAAAGGGGCTGCAGACCTGGACGGATTAGGGTGTTACACAGCTTCATTGTTGGATACGCGGAACTGAAATCTGATGGCGTAATAAATCCGGAATGTTTCTGGGGTGATCAAGACGATCCCTGCTCCGCAAGATCGAGACCGAGAAGATCCATCAATGCTCATTACCCACCAGTCCTTTTCCACCCGGGTTTCAACCTGGGCTCTTGTCATTTCTCTAGCGGTGCACTCAACTTGAAAGTCGGCGAGTGCTTGCCTCTTGATGGATGGGCGCGGCCTGAACTCCATGTTATACTGACTGATGAAGACTGCCCACTTGGTCATCCGGGCAGATGCCGCGGGTCTTCGGGTAAGTGACGCCAAAGGCTCATTCGTGAGCACAACAATCCGGTGAGCCTGAAAGTACGGAGTTAATCTCTTCGCTGTCCAGAAGACCGCCAACATGGCTTTTTCCGGACGGGAATACCTTAACTCTGCATCTCTCAAGGTTTTGCTGATGTAGTAGATCGGATGTTGGGCCCCGTGCTCTTCCCTTACGATCACAGTACTTATAGCACAATCTGCAATTGCCAAGTATAGAGTCAAAACATCTCCAGGTTCCGGTTTAGACAAAACCGATGGGCTTGAGAGATATCTCTTTAGTTCTTCGAATGCTTCTTGGCATTCCTGTGTCCATTGGAAGGCCGCTCTCTTCTTGATCACCGCAAAGAATGGGTGCGCCTTCTCTGCCAACTTCGAAAGGAAACGATTCAAGGCCGCCAATCTCCCTGTTAGCCGCTGAACTTCCTTTGCTGTCTCCGGGGGTTCCATCTCCATAATGGCTCTTACTTTCTCCGGGTTTGCCTCAATTCCTTTCTGGCTAACCATGTGCCCAAGGAATTTTCCACCCTGAACAACAAAAGTACATTTCTTCGGATTCAATCTCAGATTTACTTTGACCATGATTTCAAAGACCTCCTCAAGGTCCCGGACATGGTCTCGGGCCTCTTTGGACTTGACAATCATATCATCAACATATGCTTCCATGGTCCGCCCTAAGATAGCCTTGAACACCTGAGAAACCATCCGGGTATATGTTGCCCCGGAATTTCTCAGCCCAAAGGCCATCACCAAGTAACAGTACAGCCCTTCTGGGGTCATAAACCTTGTCTTTTCAGTATCGGCCGGATGCATCCGAATCCGATGGTAGCCACTGAAAGCGTCCATGAAGCTCATTAACTCTGACCCGGCAGTCTCATCCACCATCTGATCAATGTTGGGGAGAGGAAACGGATCCATGGGACATGCCTTGTTCAAGTCTGTGTAGTCGATGCACATCCTCCACGAAAGGGGCTTAGGCGCCAGTACTACATTTGCCAACCAATCCGGGTATTGCACCTCCCGGATGTGCCCGATTCTCTGCAAGGTTGCTACCTCCTTCTTCACGAAATCTCTTCTTTCCTGCGACAAATGCCTCTGTTTCTACTTCACTGGTTTAGCATCCCGCAGGACATTTAGGCGATGAACTGCAATCTTGTGATCCAGCCCTGGCATATCAGCTGGACTCCATGCAAAGACCCTCCTGAACCTTCTAAGGAATGAAATCACTCGTGATCTGAGTTCAGCCCCCAGGCCCTTGCCAATCCTGACCAACCTTCCCGGCGTGCCTGGCTCCAATTCCACTTCTTCAATGTCGCCAGCAACTTCTACTCTAGGACGTTTTTCCTCAGCCCTCAGGAGCTGCGCAGTCACTTCTCCCACTTGGGTATCGTACTTGACCGGCTGTTTGGTTGCCTTCAAATACCATGCCCGGGACACTCTCTAAGATCCCCTGGCAATTCCAACTCCAAAGGGGGTTGGGAATTTTATGCACAGGTGACGAGGTGAGATGTGTAACACCCTAATCCGTCCAGGTCTGCAGCCCCTTTCAGACTAAAGTATTGATTTGGTAATCGTGATAATTTAAAACATTTCAAACATTTTTATTTATAAATAATATTCCATACATAATTGTAGAAAATGCGGAGTGTTTAATAATAATGCGGAAGCGACTTTTAACATGTTTCATAACAACATAATTATTTATTTTGTTCAATGATCCACCACGACTGTCTCGCCCCTTCTGCTGCCAGGAATCAGCCAATCATTCATTCTACCTACCTGCGTGTAGCAAATAAAACACACTACACGCTCAGCGGTGAAGCTGAGTAAGCATATCTAAAGCATCGAACATCCAAATAAATTGAATCTCAATTCATAATCAACCATTTGATATCATGCACACAATATATGATTCAAACATTCATGATATTCTCAATATTTTATTTCAAGTCATTTGATATTCAATATCTCAACCATGCTCTTAAATCATTCTGAATATAAGGCCAAATCTTTATAACAAGCTCTTAGCTGTTCCTAGTCTAAGGCAACATTTCTAACCAGGCCCTTAAACTATAAATAGTTTAATGCAGAACACAAGAATCGATAATCCACCCTATGAGTCATGTGGATTACGTACCAACCGAACAATGATTTGTCGGGTGGGTGATATCCGGTCTGGATCCCGTACGTACGTTTTAACCCGAAATATGAATTGGTCAAGTAGGTATATCTTAGAGTTCTTCTAGATATCCTTAATAATCATCATCAATATACAAGTGGGTATATCTTAGAGTTGTTCTAGATATCCTTAACAATACGATTCATTAATTCATTATTTTCACTTTAACAATTCATGATCATCATTCAAAACGTTCATCATCATTAATTCATTATAATCAATAATCAAACAATTGTCATAATGCATAATAACAAATAGCGGCCTAGTCTCGAGTGTTAACACCCGAACTTACCGTCATGCATCACATAATGTTTATTTGTCACAAACATCATTTTTATTGTACAAAATCATATTTTTATGGTTTATAATTATTTGGTAACAGAATAGGATTTTAGAGCATATTTTCAATAATATTTTCAGAACAGGATCTAGAATTGAGGAAAATAATTTAAAATAATCATTTAATTTATAAAAATTGATTTATATAATTTTAAATAATCCATTAATTCATAATAATCGATTTTTACCATTTAAATAATCAATTAATTCATTATAATCGATTTTTACAATTTAAATAATCAATTAATTGATTTTAATCGATTTTTACAATATAAATAATCGATTAATTCATAAAAAATCGATTTTTACAATTTAAATAATCCATTAATTCATAATAATCGATTTGTACAATTTAAATAATTAATTAATTAATTTTAATCGATTTTTACAATATAAATAATCGATTAATTCATAAAAAATCGATTTTTACAATTTAAATAATCCATTAATTCATAATAATCGATTTTTACAATTTAAATAATCAATTAATTCATAATAATCGATTTTTACAATTTAAATAATCAATTAATTCATAATAATCGATTTTTACAATATAAATAATCAATTAATTCATAATAATCGATTTTTATAACATAAATAATCGATTAAATGGTACTGACTTCGAACCACTGGTCTTAATAAAATTCTAATCGATTTTTAGTAAGTAAATAATCGATTTTCGGCTACTGTTCATCATCTTCTTCCTCGGGTCAGTTTCGAGTATTATGGTTTTAAAACACCAAACTTCAATTAAATTATGTAGAAATGTTCTCCAAGGTTCATAGATCATTTTAGGATCATCAAAATATATTTTTAACATCAAATTCAATGTTTATGATTCTTGGTTCTTCAAACACGTCGAACACAAAACTCAACCAAATGAACCTATATGAACGTAAAAACAACCTATATGAACATTCTAGTCACTAGATATATCTACGGGCTTACCTCGAAGCTTATCGAAGGTTTTGAGAATTTTCCGGCGAAACTTCCGGCGATGATTACTCCCCACTCCGGCGACTTCGGCGGCAACTAACAACACCAGACTTCTCCCTTCACTCTTATGACTACAATGGTATAATTTTCCAGAAGATTGGTGCAGAATTGGTAAGGATGGAGTATCCTTATATAGAAGAAGAGAAGGGGAAGAGGACACTGGCTGACTCATTTCTGCGTATGAAAGTCGCGTAGTGGAGGAGGCTGCGCCGATCGGATATTTACACGATTCCTCCCTGATTGGGACTAATTTCGGTCCCAGTCGGGGTACTCTTTTTGGTCTAACTTTCTCCGAATTTAAATCCATTTGCACCGTTGCGATCAAACAGTCGAACTCTATCCAACGATATAATTTTTATATTCATTCGTTATACTTTTTCCGACACCACATTTTTGGGTGTTTGACTTTAACAGAGTAAAAATTGGTTTAATTGACCTTTCTCATAAAAGGTTCTCTCATTTAATTCATATCATTTGTTCTCATGATTTATTTCAATAAATCATTTTAAAGTTCATATTATAAATAATTTCTTTATTTATTCTTGATTTGGGTCTCTACTCATGTTCTCAATCAAGACCACACAAATACTCAACATATTGGATTTATCTCTATGAGACTTATCCTGATTTGTGATATTGGATGTCAAAACACATTTCATTTCGGCCCAAAGCCCAATAACTATTTATTTTAATCGAAACAAATTTGACTAATTGAATATTTATTCATTAAAAATTTTAGGGTATGTTTTGGGGCGTTACATTTTTCCCCCCCCTTAACGGAATTTCGTCCTCGAAATTCTTCTAAGGGTCAACGTTTAACATTTCGTAGTGATCTCATTTTATCATGACCGTGTCATGTTCATTTGGTTAAACCATATTTACGTCATTATCCAAATGGATACGTATTCTCAAACTGTCGATGTTATCAAACTCGTTCTTTCTTCAAGAGATTAATAGGCAAGGCATCCAACAATCCATTTCATAGGTTCCCGCTCAGATTCAACAACCATAACTTAAGTTCCTTTGCAAGGTATAACATCGTATTTTGGAGCATATTTAACATATTTGCACATCACTTCGTTCATTCACAAGTCTCGATTGTACGTCATTACTCAACAACATTCCATCTTTGATTGAAAGTTCTTCAATAGCCTTTGTAGTTTCGAATCATCACCTTCACAATAGGTATAGTTCGGGATTTAGAGTTTGTTTCAAAACATCTTCACATCGTTCACATAGTCCATCAATGACTCGTAAATAACATTAAATGGCTTTCATCGGTTCAGAATATGGGATTTGTCATCATTTATAAGGAAGTACTTTCGATTGATTGTACAGTACCTTGTTATCATCGATTTACATCGAAACATTTCTTCATTCACTTCATGGTAGCGCTCATCTATCATTTAATGAGTCTTCGTATCCATAGGTGATGACGTTTGAGTTGCTTCTCATGTACGACTTGTCGTATTCAAACTTCTTCTATTAATTTGAAAACATATCTAGATATGATAGCGACATATTCGATATTAGCACTATGGCTGATCTCGTTTCGAGGGAAGAAAAAAAATATCTTCGGTATGTGATTCAATTCACGAATTCATAGAGTGAGGGATCTTTACTAGTTCTTACACCAACATTGCATATAGGTTCAGGATTTTCGCTTGAATGATTCAGCTTTTCTTTGTGACGTCATTTCTTCTCTTGTTGTTGCATACACATTTCCTTGTCAGGGTTATAATGGAGTTTGCTTGGTCAATAAGATCATCGATAATGATCTTGAGAGATTACATAATTGTATTGATTGTTTTGTGGTCCACAAAGAGAGGTTCAACATAATGTTCAAGTCAAGGTAGTTTTACTATTGTAATCGAGTCACGTATTCCACAAGGTATAGTTTTCAAAGATCGGTATCATAAAACATCTTTTTGTTTAATGAAGAATCGTGGTTTTATTATTTTGATACAAAGAATGGAATTCAATCTTTTCAAGATTGATCAAGCGGGATGTTTCAAGGGTGTAGTTAACACATCAAGTTTGAGTAATTCAAGGATATGAGTCATAAGATATCAAGATAGCATTTGCAAATTACCGTTACTAATAGTAGGTTTTCTTCCTTCAATGTTTCACTCTTTGGAAGTTACTCAAGAGGTCGTTGTCTTAGGAAATAGCCGTTTTGACTTTTTGTCTCGGATTTGAACGTGTTTCAGCACAACGAATCAAACTATTCAAGAGTCTCAATACGTCATATCTTCAGCATACTATAGTATTAGCGAGTACGTTCTCGTCTGCAGGTAATTTGAATCCATTTTACTGTACGTATTTTGGCTGGTGATAATTACTTTTCCATCAATGGCCAGGTTCTAGAGACTATATATATCACGATTATGGGAAGAGTATCTCACATTCTCACATTATGGAATGAACTTCTAGAACACTTCCTTACACCATAAGATTCATTGGTCTTCTTGGCAGTCATTCTCTTGGTAGAAATCCAAAGTTTATGGCTACTGCAGTAGATTTAGGAAGAGAATTGATAAGGCGAAGAATTAGTCTTGCTTATGGAGGAGGCAACGTTGGCCTACAAGGAGCTGTTGCTTCAACAGTCTTTACCAATGGAGGTCTCGTTAGAGGTTTCATTCCTGGGTACATAGCAACACGACGGGTCTACGGGCCTACATACGGCGTAGAGCACACAGTTTCCAGCAATTACTACAAATATTTTGAGATGAGTCATGCCGTGGAAGCTTTCATCACTCTTCCTGGAGGAGTTGACACTATGGAAGGTTTGTTCACCTTGATCTCGTGGGCTTCTGAAGGGTTACACAATAGACCCATTGGTCTCTTGAACATTGACGGTTATTTCAATAACCTACTCAAATTTCTAGATGATGCGGTGAGGCAGAACTTCATGGCTTTGAATCAAAGGAAACTTTTTATTTCTTCATTCTTTGTTGATGAGCTTTTAGACAAACTAGAGTTTGCTAAAGCGTTCCCGGAACCTGGGGTTAGTTACGATGAGTTCGTGAATCCCGGAAGACTAAACTTGGAATTGCATTTATAACTTTGTACACGTAATCCAAGTTGTATTTGTGTTTAAATAATATTATCCATAAACATCAATGGTTAGTCATATGCGAGCTACATTTGCTTCATTCTTCAGTCTTTCACTGTTGGCGTCATTTATTCACGTCAAACGAGTCAATTGATTTGTCTAGTCAGCATCCCTATGTTTCACTTAGTCAATTCAGACTACCTCGACGTTTTTGACGATAAACAACTAAATCATTAGTCGCTTCATAGCAAGGCATCAGTTCATTCAACATGTTCCAGATGTCTATAGCTTTTAACAAACAGGTTCTTCGAACAAATCATCTATACGTAGTAAAGGGTAGCAATTTCCGATCGTCAGTTCGTTCATCATTCTTAACAGGGATGTGATAGTATCTTGACCGTAAGTCAATCTTAGAGAATACAATGGATCCTCTAAGCTGATCAACTAAGTCATGATACGAATTAAAGGATAACGATTTGTTCAACTGATAGTAGTTGATATAGAGTCTCATTGATTCGTGTATAAACAAAACATGTATTCTCCTAAGGAGGAAACACTTTATCAGATGATTCTTTGTCAGGCAATCTTCATAATTGAGTTTTTTTTTCAGTTTTGACGAAAACACATTAAATACGGAGTTACGAATATTGGTCCTTTATAGGATCAAGATTGACAGAGTTTTCAATTTCTTGGAACGGTGAAATATAAGGAAGTTCATATCAGAGGGGGGACATACTTTCGGTACGTTCCTTCAGCTTAGATGTTTCTTTTTGGGTATCGCACGAATAGACTTCACACTTGAGATGTTTTCGTATATATATTCGAGATGAACTTGGTCGGTTTAGAAATCAGCTTTGCTTTTACCTCTATAAGGTTACCATCATTGGTCTTCAGTTGAGGAATTCTTCATCACAAGTTGACAACATCAACGACGTTCAGTCAGTTAATGCATACTAAGGATAATGTTGATTTTCCTTGTATGGTACTTCAACGATGTTTTACAAAGAATTGTCGCTTAACGAACGATTTCAATTCACATTAAGGAATCGCATAATGCGTCCTAATGAGTCAAACAATAGTATCAGATACTTTAGATAATAGAGTTTATTGATTCTAAACGTTCATGTTTGAATCAGCTATTAGATCGCCTTGAGTCCACATGAGGATCTTTGACATCAGCTTCACAGATGTTTCTCAACATATATCAACACGAATCGTTCTTCAGGTTCATCTCACTTTCGTGCGACTTTTCTGGTACAGATCAACTTCGTCATTCACGATGCGATGCGTACGAGGTTTATACATTTTTTTATTCTTTTGTTTCTTTACCGAATACGAAAACTCGACTTGAGTCTATGCTCGATATAATTTCAGTACTAATCAATTGTTATTTAATGAGAATTCTAATAGAGTCATTATTTACCAAGTAAATTCTCATACCTTTTTCCTGGAGCAGAGGGATGCGAGAGTCGTGGATGTGATTGACAATATTTTTTTTTTAATTCATATTTTGATCCGAAGATCGGTTTTAAAACCATTTTCTCCGATACCAAATTGTAACACCCTAATCCGTCCAGGTCTGCAGCCCCTTTCGGACTAAAGTATTGATTTGGTAATCGTGATAATTTAAAACATTTCAAACATTTTTATTTATAAATAATATTCCATACATAATTGTAGAAAATGCGGAGTGTTTAATAATAATGCGGAAGCGACTTTTAACATGTTTCATAACAACATAATTATTTATTTTGTTCAATGATCCACCACAACTGTCTCGCCCCTTCTGCTGCCAGGAATCAGCCAATCATTCATTCTACCTACCTGCGTGTAGCAAATAAAACACACTACACGCTCAGCGGTGAAGCTGAGTAAGCATATCTAAAGCATCGAACATCCAAATAAATTGAATCTCAATTCATAATCAACCATTTGATATCATGCACACAATATATGATTCAAACATTCATGATATTCTCAATATTTTATTTCAAGTCATTTGATATTCAATATCTCAACCATGCTCTTAAATCATTCTGAATATAAGGCCAAATCTTTATAACAAGCTCTTAGCTGTTCCTAGTCTAAGGCAACATTTCTAACCAGGCCCTTAAACTATAAATAGTTTAATGCAGAACACAAGAATCGATAATCCACCCTATGAGTCATGTGGATTACGTACCAACCGAACAATGATTTGTCGGGTGGGTGATATCCGGTCTGGATCCCGTACGTACGTTTTAACCCGAAATATGAATTGGTCAAGTAGGTATATCTTAGAGTTCTTCTAGATATCCTTAATAATCATCATCAATATACAAGTGGGTATATCTTAGAGTTGTTCTAGATATCCTTAACAATACGATTCATTAATTCATTATTTTCACTTTAACAATTCATGATCATCATTCAAAACGTTCATCATCATTAATTCATTATAATCAATAATCAAACAATTGTCATAATGCATAATAACAAATAGCGGCCTAGTCTCGAGTGTTAACACCCGAACTTACCGTCATGCATCACATAATGTTTATTTGTCACAAACATCATTTTTATTGTACAAAATCATATTTTTATGGTTTATAATTATTTGGTAACAGAATAGGATTTTAGAGCATATTTTCAATAATATTTTCAGAACAGGATCTAGAATTGAGGAAAATAATTTAAAATAATCATTTAATTTATAAAAATTGATTTATATAATTTTAAATAATCCATTAATTCATAATAATCGATTTTTACCATTTAAATAATCAATTAATTCATTATAATCGATTTTTACAATTTAAATAATCAATTAATTGATTTTAATCGATTTTTACAATATAAATAATCAATTAATTCATAAAAAATCGATTTTTACAATTTAAATAATCCATTAATTCATAATAATCGATTTGTACAATTTAAATAATCAATTAATTAATTTTAATCGATTTTTACAATATAAATAATCGATTAATTCATAAAAAATCGATTTTTACAATTTAAATAATCCATTAATTCATAATAATCGATTTTTACAATTTAAATAATCAATTAATTCATAATAATCGATTTTTACAATTTAAATAATCAATTAATTCATAATAATCGATTTTTACAATATAAATAATCAATTAATTCATAATAATCGATTTTTATAACATAAATAATCGATTAAATGGTACTGACTTCGAACCACTGGTCTTAATAAAATTCTAATCGATTTTTAGTAAGTAAATAATCGATTTTCGGCTACTGTTCATCATCTTCTTCCTCGGGTCAGTTTCGAGTATTATGGTTTTAAAACACCAAACTTCAATTAAATTATGTAGAAATGTTCTCCAAGGTTCATAGATCATTTTAGGATCATCAAAATATATTTTTAACATCAAATTCAATGTTTATGATTCTTGGTTCTTCAAACACGTCGAACACAAAACTCAACCAAATGAACTTATATGAACGTAAAAACAACCTATATGAACATTCTAGTCACTAGATATATCTACGGGCTTACCTCGAAGCTTATCGAAGGTTTTGAGAATTTTCCGGCGAAACTTCCGGCGATGATTACTCCCCACTCCGGCGACTTCGGCGGCAACTAACAACACCAGACTTCTCCCTTCACTCTTATGACTACAATGGTATAATTTTCCAGAAGATTGGTGCAGAATTGGTAAGGATGGAGTATCCTTATATAGAAGAAGAGAAGGGGAAGAGGACACTGGCTGACTCATTTCTGCGTATGAAAGTCGCGTAGTGGAGGAGGCTGCGCCGATCGGATATTTACACGATTCCTCCCTGATTGGGACTAATTTCGGTCCCAGTCGGGGTACTCTTTTTGGTCTAACTTTCTCCGAATTTAAATCCATTTGCACCGTTGCGATCAAACAGTCGAACTCTATCCAACGATATAATTTTTATATTCATTCGTTATACTTTTTCCGACACCACATTTTTGGGTGTTTGACTTTAACAGAGTAAAAATTGGTTTAATTGACCTTTCTCATAAAAGGTTCTCTCATTTAATTCATATCATTTGTTCTCATGATTTATTTCAATAAATCATTTTAAAGTTCATATTATAAATAATTTCTTTATTTATTCTTGATTTGGGTCTCTACTCATGTTCTCAATCAAGACCACACAAATACTCAACATATTGGACTTATCTCTATGAGACTTATCCTGATTTGTGATATTGGATGTCAAAACACATTTCATTTCGGCCCAAAGCCCAATAACTATTTATTTTAATCGAAACAAATTTGACTAATTGAATATTTATTCATTAAAAATTTTAGGGTATGTTTTGGGGCGTTACAAGATGACACAGTCCAAATCTTCCAATCCGGGTATGCCCAGGATAATGTTTGTGTTGGAGATTATCCCCACCACAACAAACTCCATGTCCAACTTCCGGGTAGCCTTAGTATCCCCTATCTCAACCGGGAGGGTTATCACCCCCTCCGGTTCAATAGAGTCACCGGTGAACCCGGTCAGTGGAGTCTTGATGGGTGATAATTCATCCCTTGTCAAACCAAGAGCCTTGTACGTATCCATATACATGATATTAACGGAGCTTCCCGTATCCACAAGGGTTTTGTGGATCAGTAAGTCCATTATATCAATAGTAATCACTAGGGCATCCCTATGGGGGACCCCTGTTTCTGGGAGATCAGCATTAGAAAATACAATTGGCTCGGTTTTCAGCTTCTTACCATCTGGGACCAGCACCTTGTTGACCATCGCCGCGTTAGCCCACTTCTTCCGGCTTGTGGCTGAGTCTCCGCCAGTATTCCCTCCAATGATGAAGTTACACCGGTGGTGTCTCTTCTGGCGATGCGGTGTGGGTTCCGAATCCTCCTCTTCGTCTTCAAGCCCAATGTGGCGTTTCTCCCGGGCCTCAGCCTGGGCCACTTCTTTATCTCTGCGCTTTCCATTCTGAGCATTCCCGGGATTTCCCGCATCACCATCTTGCACGAATTTCTTTAGATGACCCTGGCGGATTAGCCTCGCCATCTCATTCTTCAGAGTATAGCAGTCTTCCGTGTTGTGATCATTCTTGCGATGGTAAGCGCACCATTTTCCAGTGTCTTCCACATTGCAGACCTTCTGAGAGTTGGTTGGGTAAGTCATAAGTCCTTGCTGTGCAGCGTGGGCCATGACCTCGGCCACTGGCAATGTGAAGACTGGATTGGCAGATTTATGCTTCTCCGAGGTCCCAGGACTTGCGCCCTTTGGGCCATCCGGGAAGCCCTGCTTCTTATTCTTGAACAGCTTCTTATTTCCCGTCTTCTCTTCTTCTTTAGGAGTCTTCTCTTTCTTCTTCTCCTCCTTTCTTTCTTCCAGGGTCACATACCTCCCCGCCCGGACCATTGCTTCTTCGAAGGTATCCGGGGGATGAGTAGTAAGATCGGTGTGAAGGAGTCCATCCTGTAATGCCGCTGTGAACATAGCCAACCTGGAATTATCATCGGTTCCTTCAACCTCCCTGGACTCTTTCCTCCATCGGATAAGGAAATTCTTCAAGGATTCTCCATGCTTCTGTCGCACCGAAGCCAAGTGAGTAAAATGCTTTTTGGGACGGCAGTTCCCGGCGAAATGCTCTAAGAACCGTAGTCCCAATTCATCCCATGTCCGGATCGATCCGGCAGGGATATGGTTGACCCAATCCGCGACCTTGCTGTCAACTGTCTGCAAGAAGCACCGGCACATGAGTGCGTCACTAGCGTCTACGGCAATCATCACTTGGACATAATTGTTTATGTGTTCCTGGGGGTCTGACTCCCCATCATAACGCTTAACAAACGGAATTTTGAATCCCTGCGGATATGGTTCCGCAAAGATCTCCGGGGCTAAGGGAGTATTCGTACGGGTAGTGAATACTCGACCCTTGTTTCTTGTTTATCTTCCTCTGCATTTCCTGGATCTGCTGCCTCAGATCTTGGAATTCACCAGCTTCCGGAACCGGCGGCCCCAGACGCCATGGTGCTGGGACCCTGGCTTGGCTTTGAACCTCGTCCTCCTCCAGATTCCTCAATGACCGGACCAGCACTTGGCTCGCGCCACGGCCGTTTCGCTACCGGGGTTCGCGATTGGAAGATGCCACCTGGCTGACCTGGGGTCGTATCCAACCTTGGGGTGCCTTTTCCGGGTTCTTCCTCAGCCTCTCACTAACGTGAGCTTTCTAACGAGATATCCTTTCAAAGACAGATGCCCGCGGGTTCTCGTTCCCATCGCCGAAGATCCGGCTTGCATCCTTAGCCCGACCTTCATTCACCTTGTTATTCCGGGTCAATTCCTCCGCCCGGCGTCTGTCAATGGCTTGCCTCTCCCTTTCAACCTCCTCCGGATCATGGAGCTCTTGGAGGATAGGAGAACTCGCAGTACGCAGGACCTGGCGGGGTTGCCTGGCAGGGATGTCCTGGGTACCGGTCATTGGAGGATAGGAGAACTCGCAGTACTCACAGTATTTATCTCAATGAAAGCACCAATGATGGGATTAACCCGATCAGATGGAGGACCAAGAACGTAATATGAATCAAGAAGATATAACCACTCGATAATATTCTTTTATTGAGTAGTCAATTGTCTCTCTCTTTACAATGGCGGGTTCCCCCCCCTTTTTATAGTATATCTAATAATATAATTAAAATTATACAAAATGGAAAGGATTATGGAGATCGTGGGCTCGTGATTCCCTCTTTTCTGATCTCGTTCTCTTCCCACTCTGTCAATGACCCAATGACGTGGGCCACGTGTCCCACTCCCTTCTCGGACTGGGTCACCTTTATTGATCCCATGACTGGGCCATCTTTCTCTAGCTGCCATATGCGCACTAATGGGCTCGGCCCATTATCTCCATCTGTCCTTACACCTTTTGGGTTATTACAGGCCTTTATTTGAGCCTGGAGTAGGGTCTACCAGACCCGATATCCATCAACTATGTATTAATGAGTACTAGTCTATGAGTTACTTTTAGCATTAGGTACTTCCACTCTCCCTTTTTTTACAGGTAGGGATCAATGGTTTGATGAGGAGCAGCTTGGAGGACAGTGAAGCGTGACCCTCGTGGATGACCGAATCTGTTTTATTTAAATTAAATAAGTTTGTAGGATTTGGTTATTTAAATTACCAGAATGTTGAATGTTGTTTTTTAAAGGCTTCCGCAACGTTTCAGTTCTTTACTCCGATTAAACTATAAATTGTTTCCAATAAATATGAATGTTTGTTTTATTTCCCAAATGTTTTTAAATTATTGTGCATGTGAATACCAAATTAGTGACAACCCGGCTCGCTAACTCGATTGGTTCGGGTTGTGCGGGTTGGGGTGTTACAAATAGTTTAATACGAAAGTAGGTACACAATTTTTGAAGTACTTAAGAAAATCGAAACACTCCATAAACATAAATTTTACTATAGATTTTTAAATGAAATGGATAAAGCATTCAAAAGTTAAAGTTATATTTATTAGAAAATAAAGATAATTAATCTCACTCATATATTTTTTCTAAAAATGAGTAAATGAGTGGAGTTTCGTAACATAATGGCAAGTCATTGTCTTTGTCTATGTTTGTACTTTTAAATGATTTTTAATTATCAAAAATCATTTTACACATTTATTTTACTATTAAAATATGTCTACTTCTTTAAAAAATATTTTTTTCAAAAATTAAAAATATTAAAAATATTAAAAAAATAAAAAATGAGGGAGTCATGCCTTGCACATGGAATGAAAAGTGGTGTAGAATGACCATGAAATGCCATGATTTGTGTGGCATTTGCTGACATTGCTAGGCAAGGATTGCCTTGCCATTGTGAATGCTCTAAATACCCCAAGTAATTTCTATCCTATTGTCACGCTTCTAACATTAAGTAAACAGTACTTCAGAATATATAACATTAAAGTTTACATATATTACAAAAATTATAAATTTGGTTCCTTTTTAAAAAATTGGTGCCTTTTAAATACACCTTTGTATCCTATATTGAAATTTAAATAATTAAAAACATTATAAACTTAAAAACTAATCTAATTATTTTGACATATTTACAAATCACAATCTTACAAAATAAAATAGCAAATTCAATTCGATATTCACAATAACAAATTCATAAGAATAAATTGTAATATTCACAATTCACAAATATAAAAAGAAATATTTAGTTTAGATTAAATTATGTCAAAAAAAATAGAAAATTAAAGCAACGAATTATGACAAAAAAAACAGCAAAGGGGCAAAAATGAAGATTGGGTTTGAGTTTAGGAAAAAATAGCCTACACTAGGGGGATCGAACCTGGGTCGTCCATGCAAGTCAAACGCGGAGCTTTCCACTCCCTCAACATGTCCACGTTGTTTCATTTAGCGTTTTGTAAATTATATACTAATTATACAAATACTACTAAAAATTTATATATATAGGTAAAAAAATTTAAAATCTTCGTGGGGTCGCTTGACCCTGTATGACTCAACGTGGGTCCGCCCCTGGTAGCAGTAGGGGGTACCGTTCAAATGGAATAGGGTACTAATACAATAGTGTTTAGGCTGTTTCTCTACCTTAACGGTCGGTACCTGTGTGTGTGGTCACGGTAGGAGTTACCGCCATAGTGCAGAAGGAGTTAATCTTCATTTTTACGGTCGGTGCCTACATGTGGGTTACGGTAGGAGGTACCTGTTGAAACACGTGCTTGTCACATTTTCGTACTAAAGCCGTGTTCGTTTTTGTGACAGGTTTTGATAATGCCAAACCGCCGTGATCAAGACACAAATTGAATATACAAGGCGAAAAATGAAGATAATAACAACAGCTAAACGAAGACCAAGAACGAAGACCATAGTCTTAGTATCGTTGAGTCGGTCTTTATTGTGATCAAGACCGACCCAATCTTTACACCTTGGTTCTTTAGGCTAAAATATTTTCATTGCATTTCTTACATCATAAAAATGTTTTTCAAACATGTTTAAGTCATTAAAAACACTTGGTGTTCGCCCAAACCAAAAACCAGGCCATCCGGCGTTCGGCTTTCAGAAACCGGCATTCGGCTTTCAGAAACCGGCGTTCGGCATTCGGTTATCGGTGTTGGTTTTTGGCGTCCGAACCAACTAAGTGGTTTTCAACATTTTATGATTGGTTTTTACTTTCTGGCATGTTTAAACAGTTCTCCAACAAAAACACCTTGAAAACCACCTTTCGTTTTTGGTCGTTTGGGAAAAACCACGTAAAACGGCATAAACTTGGCTAGCTTTTTACCCAAATGACGTGGTTTTTAAAGTGTCTCACTTGATTTCTTAGCCAAATACATCAAATGAGTGTTTTAAACACTTGGTTTTTATTTTGGAGAACTTTGAATTTTTCGGTCGGTTTTTACATCGGTTGGCTAGGCCGTGGTTCAGGCAAAAACCATGGGTTTTTGACTAACCATCCACCCAGCGATGGGAGGAACTACCCATCGATGGGTAAGTGGTCCTCTAGCCCAACCAAGTTCCAGAACCATGCCAAACAGCGATGGGAAGTTCTACCCATCGCTGTTAAAGCCTTGGTCCAACATCAACACAAGGCAGAACGACCTTACCCAGTGCTGGGGACGTTTACCCATCGATGGGAACCCAGCGATGGGAAGGCATAACCATTGATGGGGAGGCATGACCGTTGGAAGTCATTTAAGGTTGATTCTTTCCTTGTTTGGAAGTCAACCTCCCACCCAGCGATGGGAAGCTTGTACCCATCGATGGGTAGGTGACCATTGGCTTCAAAACTGAAGGAAAATTGGCCTACCAGCGATGGGTAGACACCATACATCCTGGGAAGCCAATATCCTGCAGATCCACAATTTATTCAATCCCATAAATCAAGCCAATCACCCCTTTAATGTATTGGTCCGTTGGAGCCTATTTTGGCACTATAAAAAGGGGTGTTTGGGTCTGCCTTTCTCATCAATTCACTTCACAATTCTCCTACTTTCATTGCATTCAAACAACATCTTTTTCCATAGCTTTTTAGAGCCAATTTGTGTGAAGTTTGAATTGTTCTTGAGTGTACTTAGTTTACTTAATATCTACTCTAAAAGAGAGTCTCGTTCTTGAGTGTATTTGTGTTCTAAGACACGTTGAGAGAAAGTATTTCTCTCGTTTGATTTGAAGGAAGGGCTGTTTCCTTCGAAGATTTCGTTGAGGTTCGTGTGACTCGAATTCTCAAGTTGTAAGGGTTTGTTAAGCACCGTTAATCTTAACGAGATAGTAGTGTAGCTCGAGAGAGTCTCTCTGGAGGCTGGATTAGCCACAAGTTGTGGTGAACAAGGGTAAATTCGGTGTGCCTCTTACTCTTCTCTTTACTTCTCCTTTAAAGTTTTTTTTCCTGTGATTTCTTGATCAAACGCTATTCACCCCCCCTCTAGTGTTGGTCTATTATTCTAACAATTGGTATCAGAGCCTAACTCGTGTCCAAACTTAACCGTTTGAGAGTAAAGCGATCATGGGTTCTTCTTCTGTAACACCCTAATCCGTCCAGGTCTGCAGCCCCTTTGGGACTAAAGTATTTAACTTGGTAATCTTAAAAATTTAAAACTTTTCAAACACTTTTATTTATCACAATAATATTTTTCATAACACATACAGTACGGAGTATTTACCAATATTGCGGAAGCGAATTTAATTTTGACATATCATAAATCATTTCAAACTTGTCACATCCATCCCGACAATCTCGCCCCATCTGCCGCCAGGATCACATTAATCGTTCTGTTTACCTGCGTGTACCAAATAAAACACACTACACGCTCAGCGGTAAAGCTGAGTATGCATATCTAATGCGTCGAACATCCATATAAACTGAATCTAAATTCATAATCAAATCTTTTGATATCATGCACACAATGTTCGTTTCAGACATTCACAGTTTTGATATTATTCAGTTCATATCAACACATTTTATTCAATTCAGATACTATTTCAATAGTGCTCTTAAATTATTCTTAATCTAAGGCCAGATCATAACAACACTCTTAGCTATTCTTAGTCTAAGGCCAGATCATAATAATGCTCTTAGCTATTCTTAGTCTAAGGCCAAATATTAATAATGCTCTCAGCTATTCTTTGTCTAAGGCCAAATAATAACTTCCATAACCAGATTCTTTTAAGTCAATTATTGATCAGACACTTAAACTATCATATATTTAAGGCAATTGATTTCGGACACTTAACTGTAGTCAGTTAAGGCAATCAGACACTTAAACTATCATTAGTTTAAGGCAAACGATTTCGGACACTTAACTGTAGTCAGTTAAGGCAACAACAATATAGCGATTGATCAAGATTGGACCGGGCACTTCCAAACGAGTAATCCTCTAGCTTGGTCTACGAATCTCGTTTATGCATTTTTATCTAATTCATCAAATATTCATGTTTCACAAATCCATACTAATATGAGATCTATTCTAGAGGTCTTCTAGATAGCCTTAACATCAATTCTCTAAATGTTACGATGGGGGCAGAGTGTTGGGCGGTTAAGAAGACTCATGTGCATCGTCTGCATGCGGCGGAGATGCGGATGTTACGATGGATGTGTGGGAAGACAAGGTTGGATAGGATTTCGAACGAAGTTATCCGACGTCAGGTAGGCATGGCACCAGTGGAAGATAAGTTGCGGGAAGCAAGGTTGAGATGGTTTGGCCATGTGAGACGGAGGGATGCTAGCGCCCCTGTACGGAGATGCGAGAGGATTACGGTTATCGGGGGAAGTAGGGGAAGGGGTAGACCTAGGAAGAATTGGAAGGAGGTGATTAGGTAGGATTTAGGACTTCTCGACCAGACTGAGGATATGGCCCTAGATAGGAACCTTTGGAAAACTAGGATTAGAGTAGCTGGATAGGAGCTCGGTGTTGTAGAGGTTGTTTTGTGGTGTGTTGTATTTGTTAGGAATCTTCTGCTATTGCTTGTACGTGTTGCTTGTACTTGGTACTTTATCTGTGTTATACTGTGTTCCCTTCCATATTTTTGTGCAGGTGGAGTCGAGGGTCTCTTGGAAACAACCTCCCTACTTCCGAGTAGGGGCAAGGTCTGCGTACACACACCCTCCCCAGACCCTAGTGTTGTGGGATTCACATGGGTTGTTGTTGTTGTTGTTGTTGTGAATACCTTAGAGTTCTTCTAGATACCCTTAACACTACAAATCATTTCATAATTATTAATGTATTCATTTTATTCATGATTCAATCATAAATACTTATTTTAATCAGTAGGTTCAATACTTATAATCATCCATAATATTCATTTATCATAATCATCAATTAACACAACAATTGATAACAAATAGCGGCCTAGCTTCGAGTGTTAACACCCGAACTTACCGTCATGCAACACATAACACTTTAATTGTTAAAAACATCATTTTTATTATGGTAAATCATTTTTATAATGATCATAAAAATTCATATCGGTTATGAATTTACTCTTTATTTACTTTTGATTTGGGTCTGTACTCAGGTTCCCAATCAAGACCACAAAAATAGTCCACATATTAGATTTATCTCTATGAGACTTATCCAGATTTTGATATTAGATGTCAAAAGAAATTTCATATCGACCCAAAGCCCAACAATAATTTATTTTAATCAAAACAATTGTGATTAGTTTATTATTTATTCATTAATAATTCTAGGGTATGTTTTAGGGCGTTACTTTTCTCCCCCCCTTAAAAGGAATTTCATCCTCGAAATTCTTCTTAGGTTCAACGTTCAACGTTTTTTAATGATCTCACTTATCATGACCATTTCATATTCATATGGTTATGTCGCTATCTTTCGGATACGTATTCTCAAGTCATTGATTTCACCAAACTCGTTCAATCTTCGAGAGATTAGCAATTTTCGATTAAGTAAGGTCTTCACTGATCCTTTGATGACAAAAGTTCCTTCATAGTGTGTAGTATTGCATACTTGACATACATAACTTCGTTCAGTTACGAGTCTTATCTAAACGTCTTGGTAAACAGAATCGATTGAAAATTTCTTCAATACTCTTGAATGGTCTATGATAAGCACAATTGGAGGTTGTTTCAATTCATACGTCGTAACGTAGTCTTTCAATTACTCAAGGGGTTGTTGTCTTAGGTCAATAGCCAATTTGACTTTTCGTCTCGAATTTGAACGTACTTCAGGACAGTGAATCTAACTGTTCGTGAGTCTCAATATGTTATATCGTAAGCAGACTGTAGTATTAGCGAGTATGTTATTGTCAGTAGGAAATTCGAATCCATCTTTGTTGTACAAATTTCGACTCAGGATAACTACCCCTTTTCAAAGGTCAGGTTTTCAGATCCTATATATATCACGATTGTGGCAAGAGTACCTCACATTCTCATATTATGGAAGGAACTTCTCGAACTTTTCCTTACACCATATAATTCGTTGGTCTACTTGGTAGTCATGCTCTTGGTAGAAATCCAAAGTTCATGGCTACGGTGGTGGATTTATGAAGGGAATTGGTAATGCGAAAAATTAGACTTACCTATGGAGGAGGCAACATTGGCCTTCAAGGAGCTGTTGCTTCAACAGTCTATACCAATGGTGGTATAGTTAGACGCTTCATACTAGGGTACATAGCAGCACGACAGGTCTGTGGTCCTACATACGGTGTAGAGTACACCGTTTCCAGCAATTACTACAAGTATTTCGAGATGAATCATGTGGTGGAGGCTTTCATCATACTTTTCGGAGGAATTGATACTATGGAAGGTTTGTTCACCTTAATTTCGTGGGCATCTGAAGGGTTGCACAATAAACCCATTGGTCTCTTGAACATTGACGGTTATTTTAATAACCTAATCAAATTTGTAGATGACGTGGTGAGGCAGAACTTCATGGCTTCCAGTCAGAGAAAACTTTTCATCTCTTCTTTCTTTATTGATGAGCTTTTAGACAAGCTAGCGTTTGCTAAAGCTTTTCCGGGTCTTGGGGCTAGTTATGACGAGTTTGTAAATCCTGAGGCATTGGACATAGAGTTGCATTAGTAATATTACTTTATTTAATTTCAGTTGAATTTATGTTGGAAATAATATTGTCCATGAACATTATGAGTTAACCATAAATATTATTCTAAGTTGCATGGCCAGTGCAGGTCAGAAAAATATCTATTTTCAACATCAGAACGCATCATCTAAATATCAACATTTTCTCAATATGGGTCAAAAAGATTTCATTATACAATGGTTTCAACATACGTAGGTTCAAGAAAATATGAATATTCTTGAGATACAAATTGAAAGATAATTTCTTGTTTACATAAGGTTTCTACATTATTCAATATATCCTCGAGCCCTTGTAGCACCCTAGGATCTTCACAGAGTATCATCCTTGGGTTGGATTCTTTGAAATGTTTCGTGTTTTAGAACGTTGACTTGTTCCTGAGCGAACAGGTTGATTTTGGACAGAAGTAACTGAATATGATTTAGGGTTAGAAGGACATTCTCGTTTGGAAATGTCCAGGTTTACCACAACTTAGAAATAATCCTTGCGCACGCCAGCAATCTCCTGGATGGTGTCTTTTACAAACGTTACACTTTGGATGTTTCCATACTCTCATTTTGTTCATGGATGACGTCAATTGAATTGTCATTGATTTTCCCTTTTTCGAGTGTAATACACTATCAATTTCTTGCAGGGATCTCTTCCCACTTGTATTTGGTCGTTCATTTAAATTGACAACCTCAGTCTTCAGACTTTCATAGTAATGACTTAGATCTTTATCGGCTTTAGAGATTAGGTCGTATGCCTCAATGAAATACATAGTTTGAATAGTAGATACATGCGGCCTGAGATCAGGTCGAAGTCTTTTGCGAAACTCCTCAATGCGGTCAGCCGCTGTGCTCACCAGTGTGGGTGCAAATTGAGCGAGGTGGACAAATTTTTGTCGGTATTTAGGGAGTGTCATATCTCCTTGCTTCAATTGAATAAATTTGGCACGCTTCTCTTCACGGAATCGGGCTGGGATATATTCCTTCTTGAATGCCCAATCGAAGAATTCCCAAGTCCAAGGTTTGGGTGTGTTTGGATTTTCGTCAGTACGTTTCCACCATTCGTAGGCTTCTTTGCGGAGCAATTGAGATGCAAATTTTGGATGATCAACGAGAGGTATGTTCAAATTTTGTAGTACACGAGCGGTCTGCTCGATCCATTCAAGAGCAATTTGGGGTTCGGCAGTTAGATCTCCCAGAAACTCCTCAGCACCATTATCTTTCAGGGTTTTGAAATTGATCAAACGAGGTGGTGGTGGAGGTGGTTGAAACACAGGGGCATTGGTCATTTGTTGCAAGAAGTTTACCATTAAGGTAGGTAGCATAGCGTCAGGTTGACCTCCAATATTTTGATCGTTTTGGGGAACATGATGTGAGTTCACTTGTTCAATTTGAATAGGAGGTGTGAAACTAGATGCTTGAGTATGAAAATTTTCGTGCCCATCACTTGGCACTTGATTACTTTGATTGTGAGCGGTTTCTTGACTCATTCTACAATAATAGAAATTTCTTCATTAGAATTCTCTACTTGAATAGGCGAGTTGACAACGGATATTTATTGAGACTATATCGATGTTTAAGTCACTAATTGTGTCATAACAATGTGTCACTTCATTCAACAAGATTGAGCTATCCATAGCTTCTAGCGAGTAGGTTCCTTTGAATTTGGCCGAACAAGTTGTCAATACATAGTAAAGGGTAGCAATTCTTGATCGTCAGTTTGTCTGTCCTAACAGAGATGTGATAGTATCTTTGACCGTAAGTCAATATTAGAGAGCACAATGGATTCTCTAAGCTGATCAAATAAGTCATAGATACGAGATAAGGATAACGTCAATTTCCCTGTAGGATATTTCAACAAAGTTTTGCAAGGAATTGTTGCTGAACGAACGATTTTGATTCGTATAATATAATCGCATATTTACGTCGTAATGAGTTAGACATCAGAATGGGATACTTTTAAACAACAGAGTTTATTGATTCTAAACGTTCGTGTTTAAATAAGCAATTCGATCATCTTCAGTCCACATGAGGATCTTTGACAGCAGCTTTGCGAATGTTATTCAACATTAGGCGTTTCTTCATAGTCGTCTCACTTCTATGCGACTTTGCGAGATAGATCAGCTTCGTCAATCGCAATATGATAGGTACGTTGATAACGTATCACATTTTTTTTATATTCTTTCGTCTCTTCACCGAGTACGAAAAATCTACTTGAGTCTATGTTCGATATAATTTCACTACTAACAACTATTATCTAGTGAGAATTTTAACAAAGTCAATATTTATCTAATAAATTCTCATACCTTTCCTGGAGCAGAGGGATGCGAGAGTCGTGGATCTGAGTGACACATTTTTTTTTAATTAAAATTTTGATCCGAAGATTGGTTTTAAAACCATTTGCTCCGATACCAAATTGTAACACCCTAATCCATCCAGGTCTGCAGCCCCTTTGGGACTAAAGTATTTAACTTGGTAATCGTAAAAATTTAAAAATTTTCAAACACTTTTATTTATAACAATAATATTTTTCATAACACATACAGTACGGAGTATTCAACAATATTGCGGAAGCGAATTTAATTTTGACATATCATAAATCATTTCAAACTTGTCACATCCATCCTGATAATCTCGCCCCATCTGCCGCCAGGATCACATTAATCGTTGTGTTTACCTGCGTGTAGCAAATAAAACACACTACACGCTCAGCGGTAAAGCTGAGTAAGCATATCTAATGCGTCGAACATCCATATAAAGTGAATCTAAATTCATAATCAAATCTTTTGATATCATGCACACAATGTTTGTTTCAGACATTCACAGTTTTGATATTATTCAGTTCATATCAACACATTTTATTCAATTCAGATACTATTTCAATAGTGCTCTTAAATTATTCTTAATCTAAGGCCAGATCATAACAACGCTCTTAGCTATTCTTAGTCTAAGGCCAGATCATAATAATGCTCTTAGCTATTCTTAGTCTAAGGCCAAATCATAATAATGCTCTTAGCTATTCTTAGTCTAAGGCCAAATCATAACTTCCATAACCAGATTCTTTTAAAGCAATTATTGATCAGACACTTAAACTATCATAAGTTTAAGGCAATTGATTTCGGACACTTAACTCTAGTCAGTTAAGTCAATCAGACACTTAAACTATCATTAGTTTAAGGCAAACGATTTCGGACACTTAACTGTAGTCAGTTAAGGCAACAACAATATAGCGATTGATCAACACTGGATCGGGCATTTCCAAACAAGTAATCCTCTAGCTTGGTCTACGAATCCCGTTTATGCATTTTTATCTAACTCATCGAATATTCATGTTTCACAAATCCATAGTAATATGAGATCTATTCTAGAGGTCTTCTAGATAGCCTTAACATCAATTCTCTAAATGTTACGATGGAGCAGAGTGTTGGGCGGTTAAGAAGACTCATGTGCGTCGTCTGCATGCGGCGGAGATGCGGATGTTATGATGGATGTGTGGGAAGACAAGGTTGGATAGGATTTCGAACGAAGTTATCCGACGTCAGGTAGGCATGGCACTGGTGGAAGATAAGTTGCGGGAAGCAAGGTTGAGATGGTTTGGCCATGTGAGACGGAGGGATGCTAGCGCCCCTGTACGGAGATGCGAGAGGATTACGGTTATCGGGGGAAGTAGGGGAAGGGGTAGACCTAGGAAGAATTGGAAGGAGGTGATTAGGCAGGATTTAGGACTTCTCGACCAGACTGAGGATATGGCCCTAGATAGGAACCTTTGGAAAACTAGGATTAGAGTAGCTGGATAGGAGCTCGGTGTTGTAGAGGTTGTTTTGTGGTGTGTTGTATTTGTTAGGAATCTTCTGCTATTGCTTGTACGTGTTGCTTGTACTTGGTACTTTATCTGTGTTATACTGTGTTCCCTTCCATATTTTTGTGCAGGTGGAGTCGAGGGTCTCTTGGAAACAACCTCCCTACTTCCGAGTAGGGGCAAGGTCTGCGTACACACACCCTCCCCAGACCCTAGTGTTGTGGGATTCACATGGGTTGTTGTTGTTGTTGTTGTTGTGAATACCTTAGAGTTCTTCTAGATACCCTTAACACTACAAATCATTTCATAATTATTAATGTATTCATTTTATTCATGATTCAATCATAAATACTTATTTTAATCAGTAGGTTCAATACTTATAATCATCCATAATATTCATTTATCATAATCATCAATTAACACAACAATTGATAACAAATAGCGGCCTAGCTTCGAGTGTTAACACCCGAACTTACCGTCATGCAACACATAACATTTTTAGTTGTTAAAAACATCATTTTATTATGGTAAATCATTTTTATAATGATCATAATCCATTGGTATCAAAAATAGGATTTTAGAGCTCAAAAATAGCAATTTCAGACAAATTTTCGGATCAGAACTTCGGGGGATCGATCCAGCCCTCTGGATCGATCCAAACTATGAAAAATCACTCCCAGGGGATCGATCCAAGCCCCTGGATCGATCCAGACAGTGTTGTTTCATCCACTGTTCATCTTCTTCTTCGTTCGGGTCCAATTTCGGAAATACCGTTTTTAGTTATCGAACTTCAACGAAACTATATAGAGATGTTCTCTAAGGTTCATAGATCATTTTTGCATAATTAATTCATAGTTTTAACATCAATTTCATGGTTTATGATTCTTGGTTCTTCAAACATGTCAAACACAAAACTCAACCAAACGACCGTTTATGAACGTAGAAACGATCTATACGAACATTCTAGTCACTAGATATATCTACGGGCTTACCTCGAAGTTTAACGAAGGTTTTGGATATTTTCCGGCGAAACTTCCGGCGAGGTTTGTGGTTAGCTCCGGCGACCTCTCACCAAATTGATAGCACCACTGTACTCCTCTCTCAACAAAGAACAGAATAGAATAAAGAATGTAGAGGTTTGGTGAAGAAATGAAGGAGCTTGGGTTCTCTTATATAGGAATGGTGATGGGGAAGGAGCCAAATTTACGTTGCTTCCTTTCCCTGTGTAATCGGCTGAGTGGAGTGTGCGGCGATTTGTAGGATTTTACACGCCACTCCCTGATTGGGACAAATTTGGTTCCAGTCAGGGTACACTTTTTGGTCCAACTTTCTCCGAATTGAATTCTGTTTGCACCGTTACGATCGGACAGTTAAACTCTATCCAACGATATAATTTTTATATTTATTGGTTATACTTTTTCTGACATCATATTTTTGGGTTTTTGACTTTGACAGAGTAAAAATTGATTTAGTTGATCTTTATTCAAAAAGGTTTCTCACATTTAATTCATATCATTTGTTCTAATGATTTATTTCAACAAATCATTTCAATATTCACATTCTAAACAAATTCTTTATTTACTCTTGATTTGGGTCTGTACTCAGGTTCCCAATCAAGACCACACAAATAGTCCACATATTGGATTTATCTCTATGAGACTTATCCAGATTTTGATATTAGATGTCAAAACAAATTTCATATCGGCCCAAAGCCCAACAATAGTTTATTTTAATCAAAACAATTGTGATTAATTGATTATTTATTCATTAATAATTCTAGGGTATGTTTTGGGGCGTTACATCTTCTAGAAATCTTTGTGCAGGGATCGGATGAGAATTTATATCCGCTCAACCAACTTCCAATTGTGGTTGGTCATCAAGAATGGCGAAGAAACGCCAATGAAGAAGGTTGGTGAAAAACTCGTCTCAAAGACCGAGGACCAAATTTGATGCCGAAGACATCAAAAAGGTGGAGAACTACACTAAGGCAATCAACATGCTTTACTGCACAGTCAACCCCGATGATTATCGTAAGATCTCTTGCTGCACCACCGCCAAAGAAATGTGGGACAAGCTGGAGGTCACATACGAAGGTACGGACCAAGTTCGGGAAGCCAAAATTTACTTCCTAACGCAGGAATACGAGATGTTTAGGATGAAGGAAGGCGAAAAGATCGATGACATGTTCGATCGGTTCTCCAAGATCATCAACGATCTTCATGCCCTCAAAAAGACTTACGCCAACAAGGATCTTGTGAGGAAAATCCTGCGGAGTCTCACACCCGAATGGAGGTCAAAGGCCGATGCAATCTATGAATCCATCGGAGTCTCCAACGTCACCATCGATGGATTAAGAGGTAATCTCAAAACTTATGAATCCACTATCCTAACCCCGTCTTTGGATGAACAAAAGAAGAAAGGTATAGCACTCAAAGCGACCAAGGAAACGGTGGAAGAAGCCTCAACCGATGATGACAACGAGTTTGGACTCATCATATGAAGAAGGAATTTGAGCGCAAAGGAAGAAAGCACTCTACGGTCTTAAACAAGCACTCCGTGCTTGGTACGAACGTTTGAGTAAATTTCTTTTGGACAGTGGGTTCCAAAGGGGAAAGGTTGACACTACACTTTTTATCAAGAGTAAAAACAATAACATCCTTTTGGTTCAAGTTTATGTAGACGATATCATATTCGGTGCTACTAACGAGTCTTTGTGCAAGAAATTCTCAAAGTTAATGACAAGCGAGTTCGAAATGTCAATGATGGGAGAGCTCACGTTCTTTTTGGGACTCCAAGTCAAGCAAATGAAAGATGGCACATTCATTTGCAGAACTAAATATTGCAAGGAGCTCCTAAAACGGTTTGAAATGGACAACGCCAAAGCCATGGCAACCCCGATGAGCACGTCCGACCATCTTGACAAAGACAAGAAAGGTAAGGAAGTTGAAGTCAAAAAGTATTGAGGTATGATCGGATCCCTTCTCTATCTTACCGCTAGTAGGCCGGATATCATGTTCAGCGTATGCCTTTGCGCGAGGTATCAATCGTGTCCGAAGGAATCGCACTTAACGGCGGTGAAACGGATCATGAAATACCTTGTTGGCACGGTTAACGTTGGACTGTGGTATTCAAAAGGATCTTCTTGTCATCTTGTTGGCTATTCCGACTCGGACTTTGCCGGTTGCAAATTGGACCGTAAAAGTACGAGTGGGACTTGCCACTTACTTGGTAGCTCTATAGTTTCATGGTTTAGTAAGAAACAAGTCAGTGTTGCGTTATCCACAACCGAAGCGGAATACATTGCTGCCGGTAGTTGTTGTGCTCAAATCCTTTGGATGAAGCAACAACACGTGGACTATGGCCTTAGTTAAGTCATGTTCCACTTTGTTGTGATAATACTAGCGCCATAAGCTTGACGAAGAACCCCGTTCTTCACTCAAGGATGAAACACATTGACATTAGGCACCACTTCATTTGAGATCATGTTCTCAAAGATGATGTCGAAATTGAGTTTGTTGAAACACACAACCAATTAGCCGACATTTTCACAAAACCTTTAGAGAAAGAGTCGTTCTTCTGCATTCATAGTGAACTCGGAATCCTTGACTCCATGATGATCTAATTTGTGCATTTTATCATTTCTTTATCTTTGTTTAAACAGTTACTAACTTGAGCGTCGGAGGGTTTTCTAACTCTTTTTTGCAGGGACGGTTCGAAGTGAAGAATTCTGGAAGTCAGGGGGAACCAGCGATGGGTGGGTTATACCATCGCTGGGAGGGAAGTTTATTTTTTTTAGAACCCCTCTTCCCATCGATGGGAACTTCTTCCCATTGATGGGTGATTGACTCTATTTTTTTAAAAACACTTAACGGATTTCCAGAAACTCTTTACCCATCGATGGACACTTTATCCCATCGCTGGGTGAATGCCTTGTGTTTTCTAAAATTTTTCCAGAACCAGTCTACCCATCGATGGGAACTTTCTCCCATCGCTGGGTGTTTGACACTATATTTTTAAAATTTTTTAACGGATTTTCAAAACAACCAACCCAGCAATGGGATAGTATTAACATCGCTGGGAAGGCCATGTTCTTTTCTTCATCAATTTCCAGAAGCCACCTTCTCATCAATGGGAAAATGCAAACATCGCTGGGAAGGCAGCCTTTGGCTCTTCCTTGCTTTCCAGTGGTGACCCTCCCATCGATGGGTAGATCCTACCATCGCAGGGAAGGCAGTTGAATTTCAAAAAAATTAGCCTCTGGGCACATCCATTAATGCCCAACAGCTATAATTTTGAATTCACACGGCCCTAATCTCCTCTCCCTATATATTTCCATAACCTTTGGCCATTTTAGACACACTTTTAACATCACAATCTTCATTCTTTAGCCTTTTCATCCAAATTCATCATCCTAATTCAAAAACACCCCAACAATGGCCGGTGGAAAGTCCAAGTCGAAGGCCTCCAACAAGAAGGGCAACGCTGAAGCTACGACCTCTGCGCTCCAGCCGTTTCCCTATGTAGACGGCTCATTTCTTGAGTTCGGGTCGGAGGAAGAACTCACGTGCTTCCTCAATCACTTTGCCAAACGCCCGATCTCTCCGCCTCGCGTGCTACCGGAGCTGTATCCCCAAGACAAAGGGTACCACGACCTCGACAATCAACTCAAAGAGTCGGGTTTGTGGCCCTTCGTCTCCAAGAGCCGCACCTCCTTCAATCCCGCCTATGTCCGGGCCTTCTACTCAAATCTGCGCCGTGACGGGTACACCATCTACAGCATCATCAATCTCTACGACATAGAGATTGACTTGCCGACATTTGCACGGATCGCAGGGCTGCCCATCCGTGGTGACGACATCGCGACGTACGGTGGCGACGATTGGATCCTCAACAACGAGGCGGTCGTCATTCGCGAGCTTGGGATCACCAACTTGATCTGCCACAGCGGCGCGCCGACGATCCACTCGGCCCCACCAGACAAGCACCTCCTTCTCTACATCATCACCTGGATTCTTCGCCCCCGGGATAGCAGCCACACCTCGCTCTTCAACGAGGACTTGAAGGCGATTCATGCCATCATGCACGGCACCTCCATCAACTGGGCGAAATTCGTCATGATTCACATGGCGGATTGCGCCTCCATCGCCACCGAGCGGAGCCTGCCATGCGCCTTCCTCGTCATGGACCCCATCGTCTCCGCCGACATCCACATCGCCGGGCCAAGCACGAAGATGACGAAGCTGTGGGTCATCGCCGACAAGACCTTCAAGCAAAAGTGCGGAGACCAAGACGGTGCTGGACCGAGTCGTGCCCGTGCCCCCGCTCGTGCACCTGCCCCCGCTCCCGCCCGGGCTTCGTTGCAGTCCATAGCCGACACCCTGAATCGGCTAACCCTCACGGTGGACAACATGGGGCAGTACATGGAGCGGATGGATTGGACGTTGCAACACCAACACCACGACATGACGGCGTTCTTCCGCGGCATCAACTACGTCATGCCGCCCTTTGACAGCACCATCCTCGGCCAAAACTTTGAGGGCGAGGATGAGGACGACGAGTCCTACACTCCGTCATCCTCTCCCAACGAGGCCGACTTTGAGGACGCAGTCGACGGTGATCCCATGGACGTCGAGGACAACGAGGACGCCGATGCCTAGACTCTTCCCTTCTTTCCTTTTTTAAAACTATGATTGTATTTTTTTTAAATTCCATTCCGTTGTATTCTGCATTTTCCTTCGCTTTAATGAATAAAAGTTTACTTTTAATTCTTTTTGTTAATGTCAAAAGGGGAAGATAAAAAGGTTATGATTGGTTTTTACTTTTTGGCATGTTTAAACAGTTCTCCAACAAAAACACCTTGAAAACCACCTTTCATTTTTGGTTGTTTGGGAAAAACCACGTAAAACGGCATAAACTTGGCTAGCCGTGGTTTTTACCCAAATGACGTGGTTTTTAGATTTTCTCACTTGATTTCTTAGCCAAATACATCAAATGAGTGTTTTAAACACTTGGTTTTTATTTTGGAGAACTTTGAATTTTTCGGTCGGTTTTTACATCGGTTGGCTAGGCCGTGGTTCAGGCATAAACCATGGGTTTTTGACTAACCATCCACCCAGCGATGGGAGGAACTACCCATCGATGGGTAAGCGGTCCTCTAGCCCAACCAAGTTCCAGAACCATGCCAAACAGCGATGGGAAGTTCTACCCATCGTTGTTAAAGCCTTGGTCCAACATCAACACAAGGCAGAACGACCTTACCCAGCGATGGGGACGTTTACCCATCGATGGGAACCCAGCGATGGGAAGGCATAACCATTGATGGGGAGGCATGACCGTTGGAAGTCATTTAAGGTTGATTCTTTCCTTGTTTGGAAGTCAACCTCCCATCCAGCGAAGGGAAGCTTGTACCCATCGATGGGTAGGTGACCGTTGGTTTCAAAACTGAAGGAAAATTGGCCTACCAGCGATGGGTAGACACCATACATCGCTGGGAAGCCAATATCCTGCAGATCCACAATTTATTCAATCCCATAAATCAAGTCAATCACCCCTTTAATGTATTGGTCCGTTGGAGCCTATTTTGGCACTATAAAAAGGGGTGTTTAGGTCTGCTTTTCTCATCAATTCACTTCACAATTCTCCTACTTTCATTGCATTCAAACAACATCTTTTTCCATAGCTTTTTAGAGCCAATTTGTGTGAAGTTTGAGTTGTTCTTGAGCGTACTTAGTTTACTTAATATCTACTCTAAAAGAGAGTCTCGTTCTTGAGTGTATTTGTGTTCTAAGACACGTTGAGAGAAAGTATTTCTCCCGTTTGATTCGAAGGAAGGGTTGTTTCCTTCGAAGGTTTCGTTGAGGTTCGTGTGACTCGAATTCTTAAGTTGTTAGGGTTTGTTAAGCACTGTTAAGCTTAACGAGATAGTAGTGTAGCTCGAGAGAGTCTCTCGGGAGGCTGGATTAGCCACAAGTTGTGGTGAACTAGGGTAAATTTGGTGTGCCTCTTACTCTTCGCTTTACTTCTCCTTTAATTTTTTTTTCTGCGATTTCTAGATCAAACGCTATTCACCCCCCTCTAGCGTTGGTCTATTATTCTAACAGTACCTTCTCATATTGACTCACGGTACTCTTTACGGTAGGGGGGTCCTGACCTAACAGTAGGGGGTACCTTCACTACAAGAAAGATGGCTTTTCGACGCACTTAAAAATGTTGTTGACTTGCCACACTTATAAATGTGGAAAAGTTGACTTGCCACACATGACCTAAGTGCGGCTACGTAAATGTGGGGAATATTTTGCCACACTTTTAAATAAGTTCAGCTAATAAATATATTTATGACACTTAGCATGTGTGGCTAATGTTTTGATTTGCCACACTTATATGTGTTCTTATGTAACCAACACTTTTTAGTGTTGCAAATGTTGTACTAATTTTTTTATAATATTAATATAAAATTCATTATTTATAACAAGATAACAATTATATTTTAATTATTGATATTTAAATTAAAGAATTTTAATAAAGTACTAATTACAATTCCAACTATTTTTTTAAAAAAGCACACGAGCATTTTATTAAAATAAAACCGTCAATAAGTAAGCGAATTCATCAGTATAAAAAATAAAACTTGAAAAAATAGACTACAACCATCAATACTAAATGTCAAACAAACTACATCAGAAAAGGCTAACTCTACGTTTAGATTAAATAAAGACTATTGTCTGAAGTATGATCATATTGGATACCTGCAACAATCTCCCTTATGTCATGAATCTTTAGACTCTTTGTCCTCCATATATTATAGGAGCATGCAACTATCACAGTTGGCATCCTCAGAATATCAGTCTATCATTCTTCCCATTTCTGAGCTTATCTTCTAATTCATCTAGCAATTTAGCTGCGAGTTCGATTTTTTAACCCAATCATATACGTACTAAACTGACCATTGCAGATGCAAAAGTAAATAATTAAAATAATGAAAATAAAGGTACAATCTAGGTACAACTAATACAGTATTTAAATATTGGAAAGGAAAAAAAGGGTGTGGAAAAACATAAGTAGTATAGGGTACTGTATCAAGATTTAGGCAGCAACCTCGAAATGAAGTAAAGTAGTTTTTTAGCAACCAAAATTGATCACTAGGTAATGTTTGATCTAGCTCCCCATGATGCAAGACAAAACTACAAAAACAGAGATAATGTGACTACTAAAAGAAACTTTATTCCAATTTTGAAAAAAAAAACCTTAATTATCCATAAAAAAAACTTAAGAAAGATATACCTAGTATTTTTACAAGAGTCATTTGAGAGCATATTCTCTTTGTCTAGAACAATATATACACCATACCCTGTAAAGTTTTAAACAAATATTGTACATGTTATAATGTAATATGCAAGCACATTTATTTTAAAAAGATGAAATCATATGAAGTAAATATATAGTCAGTAAACCATTTCCACATATATATAATCCAATTTGCTTAGGGATCCTAACAAAACATAGAAAATCACTGCCTATTAATCAAAATGCCTAGAGTGTAGTGAGTCGAAGTGCTGAAAATGATTATACCATATCTTGATACTTTGATAGTGTATAATATGAAAAGGCCAAGAGATACTACAAGTGAAATGAATCTGACAACTTTGGTATGTTCTCTATAAACATCATTGTATATTAGTGACGTAGGAACCCAAAATAATTCTATCACTAAGAATATGGAACATCGAGACTCTCTTTGAAGGACTTTGTCTCAAAAAAGTGACTATGTCATGGGTCTATTTGTCTGCCCACTTACTGTATTGTGCCAATGAGTCAATATTATCAAAAAAATGAAGCATATTCATCAATTGCGAGGTCATTTCTAGAATTAAGAACATGAGTTAAGTTAACCAATAGCAAAACATAGAGCATAAGAAAGCGAAACTTTTAGCTGAAAAAATAATGCGGATGAAATCTGAAAGTCTTACTTGAATCCATATCCAGACATTACTTTAGCAGGTTAACTTCTCAACATAAACATTAAATACAAATACTCAAGATTGTGAAATCTTGCAAAATAGAAACAAAATCAAAATAAAAATCAAGCTAGAACTACATATAACAAACAATCACAGAATGCATTAGATTCAAAACCAACACAAAGTCAATCATTTAATAGGATTCAATATAAATTCAAATATGTTCAAGCCCTAAAACATACACAATAAAACTAGACTGGATATTGAAAATGGCAAATAGGGGTAGTTGTGAATGAATTTTCTGTTTCTAGTTCTAATAGGAATGGGATTCCAAAGAAGAAAGGCAGACCAACGGGCAAGAAGAAAAAATCAGAAGCAAAAATCATATCAAAATTAGACAAAAACCTAGCCAGAACTATATATAAAAAACATATCACAGTATGCATTACATTCAAAACCAACACAAAATCAATCATTTAACGGGATTGAATATAAATCCAAAACCGTTCAAGCCCTAAAATATACACAATATAACTATAATTGGAAATTAAATACGAAACCAATGCATACATGAAGAGGAAATTGAAGAAATACGTCAGAATTATACCATTGAAAATACTATTTGATGTTGGATTTAGTTTTGTTACTTCCGCTTGATGTCGCCAAGTTCTAACGGTAGTAGGCTCTCTAAATTGTGGCCCTTTACATTCTTCTTCCATCACTGCATCTGGTTTCTTCTTCGCGAGATCCATGGTCGGGATTTCTGGTTTCGAACCTTATCTTTGACGTCATCTCTTTCCCTTCGTTGCCCTCGATCTTGCTCGCGTCTCAAGAATCAAGATGAAGAACCGATTTGGGATTTATGGGTGAATCTAATGCTTGAGTCTGATGCGGTTGTGGTATTTGCGTAAACGTAATTTACGGAAAAGGAATAATTATATGGGTTGGAACTTTTTTTGTGTGTATTATTTGAAAAGAAAGAATGATAAAAAGGGTTAATTTCTTATTGTGTATTGGAAACACCAAACTGGGTAAACATAGATATAGGGCCTGTTTGGGAATAGCATTAGAGATTAGCGTTAGCATTTTGGATAAAATTTTAACGGTGCAGATTATTTTGAAAACGCTAACGCTAAACGCTGCCCGTAAATAGCCTTTTCAAAACACTAATGCTAATTGCTAACACTATTCCCAAACAGGCCCATAATTATTTTTCAATCTACAACACTCATAAATGTGAAAAAGTTAAACACGCATTTATCACTTACCGCATTTAGTTATGTGCGGAAAAATATGTGTGGTAAAAAGCATATTTTCTTGTAGTGCTTCTTAGATTGGCTCACGGTACCCCTTATGGTATAGAGTACCATTTGACTGTTTTGGTGATTTTTTATATTTTTGTCTAAATCATTTCCAATTTTGTTTAAAACCTTTTGGATGTTTGAAAATGATTATAAGAAGGTTTTAAACATATTTTGGTAGTGCTTTTGAGCTTGTGAATATAGGTATATAAAGTCATATCCTTATATTTTTGGTAAGGATGACATGCAAATTTGGTTTGGTTTTGGTGCATGTCATTCGACCATATATTTTGGTTTGGTTTTGGTGCATGTCATTCGACCATGTCTTCGGCATCCTTACCTTAAATGGTCGAACCCTTTTAACCATGTCTTCGGCATCAAATTTGGTCCTCGGTCTTTGAGACGAGTTTTTCACCAACCTTCTTCATTGGCGTTTCTTCGCCATTCTTGATGACCAACCACAATTGGAAGTTGGTTGAGCGGATATAAATTCAAAAATTTGATTTGGAAGACATGGTCGACCAACGCATAAAATAACCTTTATATATATATATATATATATATATATATATATATATATATATATATATATATATATATGTATGTATGTATGTATGTATGTATGTATGTATGTATGTATGTATGTATGTATGTATGTATGTATGTATGTATGTATGTATGTATCGTGGTCATTTACTGGCCACATGACATTCGCTGACAATTCCTTAATCAAAATCTTATCATATCCGTCCTTCGAAGAATTGTCGCCGGGGATAGAGGTAAACATAGAGAGAGAGAGAGGGATCGACTATGTATTTACTTGGAAATCATCAGTGTTTGGTAAAATCTCGATGTTATAAGTGGTATATTGAGCGAGAAAAAATGGGAATGTTAGATTCTATATCAAAGTCACAAAGTGGGAAACAATCTATTCTAGTCCCTAGTCAAACCCCACCCATCACAAACTACTATTACCCTCATACCCGTGCATTAAACCGACTAATTATTTACTCAAAAAATTGAAATAACATACTAAAATAATAAAGTAGAAATTAAAACTTGAATTGTTAATCCATTGGTATATTGCTATATATATCTGGTGGTCCCAAAGTGGTGAAATACAAAGTCTAGAGGGGGGGGGGTGAATAGACTTTGTTACATATTTAAAATCTTTTTCGTTTCTTTTGAAAACGTGCAAATGAGTGTTAATCTAGAGTCCTTGTGAACTTTAGATTGTGTGCGGAATTTGGTGGGTAGAGTGAGCAGTAATTAATATGGATGGGTTAGTTTTCACGGTTAATATAATTGCAAGTAAGAATAAAGATAAAAGAGAGAGACACGCAAACTTTAACGAGGTTCGAAGGTGGGGTAATCCTTCTACGTCCTCAAAATCCACTATGTAGTTGGTTGTTGAATAATGGACCAACAATTACACTTGTGTGAATTTCTGCATGGTATATCTTCACAAGACCAATGTTGCTACTGCACTCGTGCTGGCTTTGTTGTTCCTTCAAAGGTCAAGCTTCTTCAACAACTGCAAGATCCGAACAATAGGACTTGCAAGATCAACTTGTAAGAGAGTTGACCTATCCCCTTTTTAATCAATAAGTTTGATCAAAAGTAATATCCTTCAACGTGGTGTGGTGCTTGAGGCAAGGAAACCTTCAAGTGTTTATCGTATAGCTTTTTGGAAGGGGGGAAGTTTGCTTCTGGATAAGGAGTTTAGAAATCTCTCTTTATCAAGCTTTCTGAGCTAATTGTGAATGAGATAGCTTTGTTGTTAGAGATTGCTTCGTAGTGTTGTTGTATCTCATTTTTTTTTCTCCAGTCTTCCAAGGATGCTATTTATAGCTGGATTGGATAATCTATTCGTTGAATCATAATAGACTATCCGTTGCATTTGCTGGCTTTAATTTTGAATGAAAATTGTGATTTGAAGATTCCTCATTGGAATGGGTGTTTGGGCATACCCATTTGTTAAAGGAGGGAGTCCGTCTTCTAGCTGCTGTTCAAGTATTCTGGACTGTAGAACTTTACTCTGTTTGTCTTCTAGTGCTTGTTTAGGAATTCAGGACAGGTTCTTCAATTCTTAGAGGTTCAGACTTTGTCTTCGAGTCATTTGTTCTTGAATCAGCATAATTATCTTCACTCTAGCCATTGAAAATCAAGAGATTGATTTTTCCTTACCAACGGGTAGAATTTCTTCGTTCATGACTTAGATAATTTTCTAAGTCTTTTCTCAGTTGTCCGCTTTTTGAGAATTCCGGTCTTCCTTGAGGCATCCGGTTCTTAGCTGACAAATCCGGAGGAGTCATTCTCAGACTTCCGGGTGAGAAAGAGATCCGCGCTAGTCTTCCGATTTGGGTGACTTAGCCTTCAGCGGGTTGTAGCGAGACATCTGGTTCTTATGTAGTCTTCCGGATCAGAGGATTTTCATCTGCTTGAGAAATCCTTACTTGTCTCTAGCATTTTCGATTAAGATATCCAATTTCCATATCACTGAATTTGATTAAGTCTTCAGGCATCAAAACGCTTAAAGAAATATCATAACCTTATTGGAAATCTCAAGAACTTGGTTTTAACAATATTTCTAAAAAGAAAAATTACATTGAATATTGGGGGAGACCTAAAGTCCCTATTACATTCTAAATACATCATCATCAAAATCTATGATATTTTTCCCAACAATATCAATGATCAAAGAAGAATATATTATTAATATTTTGGAAATATAAGTTACATGACTCATCTATAGACAAATTTAAAAGTTTAAATAGCTTCATTGTAAACTACATGTGTTATTTGGTTGGACATTGGAAGATTCTAATTGCAAATCAAAATCTATAAGTCATTGTGATTTGTTACATGTGAAACTCATAACATATACTTAACAATAACTAAGTACATGTATATTGAGTAACAATCCAACATATGTCAATGATTACTCTTAACTTTTGTTAATAGTTATTGTACTCAAACTCATAATTATGAATAGTTAATAACAAAATGCTATAAAAAATCACTACTGTATGTAGATTACATTTGATTACATCTAGAACTTCACGAGAAAGTCCTAAATAACAAGCGACATTTAATCTAATTTAATACCCCATCAGTCCCAAATTAATTATCTCACTTTCTTTTTCAGTTACTGCAAAAAAAACTATCTCGCTTTTACTTTTCTATCAAAATAAGGAATATGTGATCCACAATATTTCTCTTTACTCTTAACAAATTTCAACCACTCTTTTTAACTATATATATATAAGTATAATTTATTTATTAAAACATATACATAGTAAAAAATAGTAATTGGGAATATTTTATAATGTCGAATTAGGGTCAAGTAGTTCAATGCTTTAATTTTTTTAAAAATTAGAATTTAATAAAGTTATTATAAAATACTCCCTATAAATTAGGCTAAATATACGGAGTAATGCAAAGCCCAAAACTTTCTTAACATTCTCTACCCAAATAAATTAAAACAATTAACCCAACTCAATAGCCTAAACGCAACTAAGTCTAACCTAATCACACGCCCAACACTTACCACTTCAACTAATCTTTCTTCTCCTCAAGTGTCGACCTTTTATAGCACTTTATCTCTCCCCCTAGATTTTTCACTCAATTACGCCAAAGTCTCGGCGGTGCATATTCCGATGAACTCGCAGGTGTGACCATCAATCCTGATCATCATTTACCTCATACAGAAGATTCAATGAAAAATCTTCGGAATCAGTCATATTCTATGTATTCGTACTGGACCAGCGATATCGTTCCTCTTCTTAGATATTGTATTTTAATCTCTATATACTCCCTTTTTGTCTATCTTTGTGGTTTTATTTTATATATGTTCGTAAAATTTTCTATTTATACCTTTGTAATCGTAATTATGTCAATCATTTAAAAAAGTCCAAGACATAGGATGAATTATATTTATAACTTACATGTATAAATGCAGTTATAAAGACACATTTTTTTATTATCTCTCTCTGTAATACTATTTCCTATATTTTTGTCAAGAGCATTAAGAAAGAAATTTTCGCACGGGAGAATCTTATTTTTTCACGGTTTTAAAATAGTTTCAAGTTGAAGTTACTTTAAAAAAATGATATTTTATAAAGAAATATAATTTTCAATTACTTGGATAAATGTGAGTATACATTAGATTTTACATAAAGTTATGGAACATATTAAAACTGTGTTCTATGAATGTTGTTGAACATGGAACAGTTCAATTGCACACACGCCATATTATAACAATTAATTTTTTTCAGATTACTCCATATGATGCAAGCACAATAGCATTTAGAGGTAATTTACGCTCAGTAGTAATACCACACATGGTCAGATAGATTCTGGGTCAAACACCTAATGAACTCGTTTACATACTCTCTCCATAAAGTACAACCCAAACGGTTTCCCATGAAATAAAATAAATGTTAAGATTGTTTTAATACTATGCATATCATACGTTTTCTCATAGTAATGAACTTCAAGTGTTATTTCCATTAGTTTCTCTTCAACACCTCTCTTTATGTGTGTTTGTACGTTTGAACGTCAAATAATAATTTGAATAACATCTACAATAGAAGTGTGTTAAATCTTAGCATGTTTGCTTTTGTAATTATAACGCTATTACGTAATAAAGTTTAGGTATTAATTGTACGAATTAATTGTTGAAAACTTAAGCACGTTTGAGACTGGATGCCTGGAAAGGATTTTAAATCAAACTTTACTTTTGGAATATAATTTCAACTGATTTCTTTGACTTTTGTTCTTTTGTAGATTACCAACAAAGAAGGATGCATTGTTGTCATGCAAGAGAGGTAATTATCATGACGAACACATTTCTAATGGCAAAAGATGCCACCTTCTTTGATTTCATTTGTAAGATTTGCTCTTCTCGTTTATTAAGATGTGCATGAATCTTTGTCTCCTATTAAAGAATAAAGAAGATTTTCAGAATATTTTCAAGGAATCAATTTATAAAGTAAACTATATTTACATGTCAATTATAAAAGGGGTTTTAAAAACATTTCAAGGAAAATTATATATTTTCATCATGCCTTCCAAAATTTTGGTATTTATTTAAAAATTAATTTTAAATTTTTAAGATCTATTCATTTAAAAATTTTAATTCTAGTTTTATTTATTTTTGAAAAGTTTATTTATACCATACATGTATGTATAAACTTATATTTCCCGATTTGCTGACATGAATGATGAAATATTTAGACAAAATTCATTTTTTTCACATTATTATTTTTATATTTTTGAAGTCCATCCATATGATTTTTTTGGACAGATAATGTTTATGGTTTTTTTTCATATTTTTTTGATGTCTACATTTTGAGTCACATTTTCGTTGACATGTAGTAATATAAAAAATAAATGCTTTCAAAGTTACTATATATATATATATATATATATATATATATATATATATATATATATATATATATATATATATATATATATATATATAATATAATATATACAATATATATATATATATATATATATATATATATATATATATATATATATATATATATAAATCTCTCTCTAGGCGGCGGATCACCCTTTAAGCATGCCGGCGACCTCCTCAGGTGGTAACACCGGCCATCCTCAGCATGCCGGCCATCCTTCCACTAAAACTTTAACAGCCACAACTTCAGCAGCAAACAATCCTCACACTAAGAAGCACACCGAAGCAAGGAATCCCTGGTCCAAGCAGCCCCCCTCCACACAAGCAAGCAACAACCTGCCACAAAGGAAAAGCTACGCTGCAGCTATTATTGCTTCTTCACAAGAGGTACCAATTCCCACCATCCCCATCAAACCTATTGAAAAACTCAAAGGACTACCTTGTGTGTCCTTCTCTGATGAAGAAGTGAACCTATTGGCCTCAAGATTTTCTAAGGCACTGGTAGGATCTTTCTTCTTTGGAAGACCAAGTCTAGATTATGTGAGACATAATTTAGAGAGAATTGGCTTTTCAGCTTTTTCTGTTACTCTCATTGATTCTACACACATCCTTTTTAACTTCTCCTCCCAAGAGGAATACCACAGATGCTTCAAAAGAAGGGAGTGGGTTTTAGGCCCCTTTAAAATGTTGATATCCAAATGGACACCAACTTTTGATCCCAATTTTGAATCCCCCATTATGCCAGTTTGGATAGGAATCAAAGACTTACCTATTCACCTACACTCTTCAGACTCCCTTCTTAGAATTGGCCAAGTCTTTGGTAAACCTATCAAGCTTGATGCTACTACATAGAATTTTGGCAGACCTTCATTGGCCAGAATTTGTGTTGAGGTTGACATCTCTCAACCACAAATTACAAAATTCTACATTCAAAATGGATCTCAGCAACTGTCCCTGGAAGCTACTTATGAAGAAGTTCCCACTTACTGTCACACATGCAAGGGCATATCTAGACACACTGGAGAATGCAAAATGCTGAAAAACAAGCAAGTTCAAGAACCTAACCAGTTGCAGGAAAACTCAAGCCATGGCCGGAATATTCCCAAAAATCCCAAAGCCAAAACAGTCACCATTTTCCAAAAGAAAACAGACAAAAACACCCAGTCATGTCCTGATAACCCATCAACAAATACAATCCAAACAACCCAAACCCCACTCCCAATTCTAAAACCTCTGGATCCACCCATTTCAAATGCCAGTCAATCAAACACTAAGAGCAATACCACTACCCACCAAACTGAACAACCCAAAAAAAACATTCCAGAACCCACAGTCCAGAAACCCACAGGACCCACCACTACCACTGACAACCAGAAAATATCTAGTCCTGAAATACATAAACCCTTAACCAACAGCCCCACACATTCCACCCCCACAGAACATCACCCAAAACTTACCACTCATACACAAACCATAAGTCCAATTCACACTCCCCACCCTGAAAGCCAACCCACTATTTCATCCCAGCCTGATACAATCAACACACCTGAACCAATTATATCAAACACCAACCATAACAACCTCCTCACAAACTCACCTTCACCCACACCCTCAGATGATGAGCTTATAGAAGCCATGATGATAGACATATCTAACATCTGCAGAAAATCATCAGAAGATATGATCACAACCTCAAAAGATGATTCAGACATTCAGGAAACAGGCTTAAAATTGAATGTGAATTACCTGAGTGATCCAGAAATTTCTATTCCTCCTCCAACCACAACAAACCATCAGGAACAAAGAGAACCTGAAAAGGATGGATTTACAACTATCAGTACAAGGAAATCCAAAAGACTTCTGGAAAAAGCCACAGCAAACAGTTCCTCACACACAAGTTATCAATGAATTGCCTCTTTTGGAACCTCTGTGGGCTAACTTCTAAAAAGGAGAGGTTATCCCTTCTAGTTTCAAAAACACAAAATTTCCATCCTTACCATTATTGAACCTAAATCCCAACCTAATAACCTTCCCAACCTGCAACTTGAACTGGGATTTTCCAACTCCATCCATAGTTCAAGTAACAGAATCTGGATATTATGGAAGAATGAACATCTCACATATATCAATCACACAGACTTGGGGCAAATGATTAATGTTTTTTTCCAAAAAGAAAATGCACTAAAACTTTTTGAATTCCCCCTCAAAATTTCGCACCCCTTCCCCAAAATTTTGGCTCGGTATTATCTACATCTCCAAAACAAAAAGAATTACGGCCCAAATCCCGCCAATAACAAATGCATACCTAATTCACATCTCCCTTAGATCCAACTCAAAAAACTGTTGCTAGGTATCCTCTATTTTGAAATAATGACTGTTGGGTACTTCTAGTTTTTAAAATATACTACGAGGTACCCTAAAACATTGAAAAACTAACTGAAGGGTGATTTTCTATCGTTCTTTCCGTTTGTTCCGTCCGCCTCCGTCATTTCTACACCATCATCCATCATCCATCATCCATCATGATCTTCTCCCTCTCTATTCTTTTCTTCTTCCTGGTCCTTTCCCTCATCTTCCTTCTCTTCTTCTTCTTTGTTCTCCCCCACACATCTAGATTCCCCACCCTCCCAAACGGCCAGCCAAACCACCCCCCTTTTTATTCTTCTTATTTTTCTATTATTATTATTATTATTATTATTGTTGTTGTTGTTGTTGTTGTTGTTATTATTATTATTATTATTATGACAAAATAATTTGTAATTTTACATCCTAAAAAATTAAAGTGATTTTACTACTCTAACGTATAGAAAAAAGCACTAATAAATAGTGCTAAATATGCAGTAATAATTATTATTATAAATAGAGTATTACCACTACTAATTACGTAGTATTTTTAATATAAATAATGATATTATTTATTATTATTATTATTATTATCATTAAAAGAATTTGTAGTTGTACTACTCTTTTTTTTGAAAAAAAGTTATTCTATTCGTTCTCAAAAACACTTTCTCTTTTATTTTTTTCACTTTCAACAAAACACTTTCACTTTTTATTAAAAACCACTTTTACCCTTACTTTTTTATACTCTACCTATCACATCATACTTTTTCTCTATTATTCTATCCATCACATTTTACTTTTACCCATCACATCAAAGACAAAATTGAAAGTCAACTACAATTTAACACTTTCTTATTTTTACACTTTGTCAAAGTAGGAACTCTTTTTGAGAACGGAGGGAGTAATTAATATTAATCTTAATTACTCCCTCCGTTCCTTTAAACCCTTTTCATTTTGACTTTGGGTCAAAATAAAGAAAGTGTAATTTTGGTTGACTTTTTAATTCTACCCTTGATGTGATGGGTAAAAGTAAGATGCGATAGTTTGATTATTAGTGGAAAAAAATATGATGTGATAGATAATGCATGAAAAAATATGGGTAAAAGTGGGTTTTTAATAGAAAGTGAAAGTGTTTTAAGAAATTGGTAAAAAATGAAAGAAGAAGGATTTTATGGAACAGAGTGAGTATTTATTATAAATATTATTTCTTTATTATTATTTTTTTCTTGTATTCTTATTCATATTTATTACTCCGTACTTGATATTTATCACTATTTAGAGCAATAAATTTACTATTTTTTTAGGGTGTGAAATTACTAATTAATTTTGAATAATAATAATAATAATAGAAAAAGAAAAAAGAAAAAAATTATGGGAGAGAGTGGGGTGGGGGCTGGATTGGAGGTAGGGGTGGACACGGTACCGGTATGGTACCGTGACCGGCAACGGTACCGCCGGTACCTGCCACCGTCACCGCCGGCCGGTACGTTCCACCGGTTCCGGGAACCGGTACCGGAACCGTCCCATCCGGTACCGGTTCCGGTACCCATTTTTCGGTACCGGCACCGGCGGTTCCGGTTCCGGTTCCGGTATTTTTTTTTGACTTTTTGTGTCCATGGGCTGCAATTCTCAAAACTCTTGCATTTCCGCTGCAAATCTCCCAGTGGGTAGTAGGATGTTTTCGTGACTGTTGGATAATTCCTACATTTTGCTAGATTTTGGATCACTATTCTATTATTCATTATTGAAATTACATTGGGATGTCTACTTAAAATTCCACCTATTTTAAGCCTTCCACCTTTTGTTCATGACTGACTTCTTTCCGCTGCAAATTCCGGTTCCGGACTTCCGGTATGCTAATTTCTCAAAACTTTTGCATTTTTAGATTTTTTTATTTCATTCTTTCCTTTAACAATTTCACATTTACAATTTACACTTTAAAAATTTAATAAAAAAGTAAAAAAAAAAAATTTGGGGGTGGCCAAAAACCGGCCGGTCTGGTACCGGAATTGCCGGTCCGGGAACCAGAACCGGTACCGGCCGGTCCGGTATTGGTATCGGTACCGGTACCAAGGGGTGGCGGTACCGGAACCGCCGGTTCCGGAACTGGAACCGTCCCAGAAACGTACCGTGTCCACCCCTAATTAGAGGAAGAAGAAAAGTAAAAAAAGAAAAAAAGGAAAAAGGAAAAAGAAGAAGATGATGAAGGCAGGGGCGAATATGAAGAAGGGATGATGATGATGATGGTGATGATGACCGATGTAGTTGGAGATAACGGAACAATGGATGAAAAATCACCCTTTAATTAGTTTTTCAGTATTGTAGAGTACCTCATAGTATATTTTAAAAGGGAGAAAGACCAAAATAGGATTAAAACATTGAAAATATACCAAAATAAGACTTCCGTGTTTTTTTAGGAAATAAAGGGTACCTAGCAGATCCAACTAAGGGGCTATTTGTTTCAGCCTCTTAATGGTTCAGATATCTGAATGATTCAGCACTTAATGGTTCAGACTGTTTGTTTCAGCCTCTTAATGGTTCAGATGTCTGAATGGTTAAGAGATTTGCCTCTGAATGGTTAAGTATTATTCTGAATGGTTAAGAGCTGTTATCTGAATTGATCAGACATTTGCCTCTGAATAGTTAAGCAATATACTAGCTCTTAATGGTTCAGACCTCTTACTGGTTCAACACTTAATGATTCAGACCTCTTACTGGTTCAGCACTTACCCATTCAGAAGTTGCCAAACAGCCCCCTAAGTAAACTAACTTCTACTCCATATCAATCACATCTCACAGCCGCTTCACCATTGGAATCCATATCCGCTTCACAATCCGGTTCGGCAAGAGTTTCTCTCTAAGGTCTGAGACCTGCGACAATCTGTGACTCCATTGGATTTACCATTCCTCTTGAAGTTGTGGATCGTTTTTGATGATTTTTGTTTCGTTTAGATCGACATCAACTGCGTTTTCAGAATATTAATATTCTGTCGAGGATTTGGGGCTAAAGTATAGTCAATTGAAGATTGAGAACCACGAAGTCACTGTTCATAGAGGCAGATCCCAGAAGGTAAAATGCATTCGGATTAAGCTATGTGTACCCCAACATTTATACCCCAATTTGTACCCGCAGGTTTGCACCAACATTTTGTGTTGGTGTAAAACTAATTTTTTTATTGCACCAATACTTTGTGTCCGTTTAAATTTTTGTTAACACACCAACAGTTGTGTCGGTGTAAACTATCAAAATGTTTGTGCATAACTGTGGTGTATCATGGTCGAATTCATTCAATACTATATATAGTTTCTCTTTTGTATCCTTGAATTCAGATTTTGTTTATTACGGAGTACTTTCTAGTTTGGGGGTGATGAGCAGTGCATCAAAGGGTTATCTGTAAACCTACTTTTATTTCTGAATTTGTGTTGTATACTTAAGCATTTTGTTAATGAGTTTTGAAAATACATTATGGGAAACAAAAGGGTTATCAATCTTGATTAAACTATACTTTAACGCCATTATAAGAGAATGTGCTAATTTTAACAAATGAATTATTCAATGCATTTTTGAATTCTTTTCTAGATGTTATGAAGATTTTTTGGATTGTACACAAGATCTAACACCAATGCCCTAATGTTCTAAATATCCAAGTAGCATATTTGCTATTGCTTTCTTATGATTATATATACTTAACACTGATGTTCTACTCCCATGTCCCATGATGTTCTTAGGTGTTTTTGAAGGTTTATTGGCACAGAGGACACTTGAAATCACTATTGAGTCATTGACATGTTGGCTACGTATAAAATTGAAGCCAAACATCATTACCTTCATGATTTGTTATTGTTGTTATTATATATCATTATTATTATCTAGGCTAATGTAGAGTCTCTTAGCTTTATTACATAAATGTGATTATGTTATGTTGAAGTATTTTAGGGTTGGCTTTCTCACGTTTCTTGATTCGAAAACCGTGGTCTATCTATGACTTGATTTTGAATGTAATTTATTGGTCACCTAAGTTTTCATTTGTAGAATACTCTACCAAGACCCCAGTTTGGATAGGGCTTCAGAGCTGCCCTTACACTTGTTTAATAAATTTGCATAGTTCTCTATAGTGAACCTTGTTGGTGTTCCCTTGAATATTATTGTTTACCCATAAACCTCACTATAGTGAACCTCACTAGTTTTTGAAACAATAGGACAGAACATAACTTGTTAAAGTTTATCATTATGTTATTAAACCTATAGATGACTCTGATGTGGCTACTAGTGCTTGTTCTCCTATTGTGTTCTTCGCAAATGAGAGCCTTAGTGTGAATGTTATTGCCCGAACTGATGCAATCCTAGATGATGAAACATTATCAACAAAAGATGCTAATGAGGTTACTCTTGCAAGCTGTAACAGATTCTGTTTATAAACCTATAGACTCCATATTGTGGCTAATAGTGCAGGCACTCTTGCTTTTGACTTGTTTTTGTTTTGTTTCCTAAGACCCTTAATTCAGTTCTTTGTTTTGAAAGAGGTAAACTTTCTGCCTACAACATGTAGGTTTCATTGGTGGTACTTCTTCATTGGCACACAAACTCGTGATCACTGCAAGCCCCATTGACTAGTGGGTTAATATTTTCCTCTGAAGTGGGAATTGTCCACTTATTCTGGTTTGTGCAAGCCTTTTAGCAGTTTTGAATCCAGTTGGAAGTGGAAGCTGCACCAATATATCAGTAGCCGGTTCAAACAGGAATCAAAACTGCACTATCAGTAGCCGGTTCAAACAGGAATCAAAACAGGAAGTGGAAGCTGCATCAAAATATGCATCAAAATATCAGTAGCCGGTTCAAACAGGAATCAAAATATCCAGTTGGAAGTGGAAGTGATGCTGGTCAAGAGGTTTTGTTTTCAGTTTGCTTGAAACTTTTCAATTTCCAGACTATCAATAGGAGTCCAAACAAGTTGGCCTCAGGCCACATCCCTCATTTTGGCAGCTTCCCTTTTTGACAGAGTAAATGTTTTTTTGCTGAGATACTCTTGATCATCATTTTAACTGAAGAGGCGCGCACCTACTAGTTCTTATTCATTGAATTGTAATTTATGTTTTTAGTCTTAAGTAAATTGAAATTCATCATTTTCTTTTTATTTGTTGTACTGACTCAGCCTGCCAATGTATCTCTTCTTTTATCTAATAAAGTTCCTTTTTCTTAGAAGAAATAAATTAAATTAAAATACCATGCTAAATTTAAAAATTTTAATTACAATAAATACCCACCAATGTAATGTTAGTTCGACTTTAATTTAAAAGTTAGTTTGGAGACTTTGGACACACATAGTTATTTTATTATTTTGAAAAAGTAATATTCTACACACTTATAAGTGCGGTGTCTTAAGAACACATACTGTTGTTCGCCACACTTTTAAATGTGGAAAAAACAATTTGCCACACTTGACCTAAGTGTGGCTACGTAAATGTGGGGAATTTTTTACCGCACTTTTAAATAAGTGTGGCTAATGCTTATATTAACAACACCTAGTATGTGAGGCTTAATAGTCTAACTACTATTTAAAAAGGGTATTCTTAATTTATTATAAACAACTTGTAATAGATTATGGTTTCTATGAATTTTAAAAACGGTTCTACGCTATATAAATATACTACTGTTACAAGGGAGTCTTCTATTCTTATAATAAACAACTATGCAAAAAACCATATGAAACATACAACTAACAATAGATTACTATTTCTTATAAGTTTAAAAACAGTTATAAATTGACAAACCAGACTATTGTTTACAAATAGTCGTCTTAACTAATTATTGACAACTGTGGCAACAAAAACTATATTTTTAGATGAAACACACTACTAATAATAGATTACTGTTTCTCACAACTTTAAAAATAGTTCTACCCTTAATTCATAGACTACTATTGCAACAGAGTCTTCTATTCCTATTATAAATAACCGTGGAAAAAAACAATATGAAACAGACAACTAGCAATAGATAACCGTTTCTAATAAGTTTAAAAACAGTTCTAGACTAAAAAACCAGACTACCATTTAAATAGAGTATTCTTAACTTGTTATTGACAACTGTTGTAACAAAAACTGTATTTTGAACTGACACAGACAACTAAGAAAAGATTACCGTTTCTCGAAACTTTAAAAATAGTTGTAAAGCATAATAGCTAGACTACTGTCCCGTAGCCAAGAAAAACTCACAGTAGTATGTTTTTTTAACTACTGTGTTTCCATAAACAGTAGTTAATCAACAGTTGTCTGATATTGTTTTTGGCGTAGTGTTTCTTTATTCGTGTATGAACGAAATAGATATTGCCTATTGTACAAAGAAATTGTGGTAGAATAATCGGTTCCAAGGAAAAGAACCCATGAAAATGAAAATAGCAAAGCAACGCTACTAGTGAACCACATAAAGGATTATGAATGAAACTCCAGAAGAGGTAAATTTCCTGGAAGAGACTAATACGATTCTAGAATAATAAGTTTCCTGAAGAAACATCAGTACCGAAAGAAATTAAGATCTCTATTAATTATGTACGAGACTGTACAATATGGAACTGAAATGAAACACGAGTTAATGATATTCTTGCATATGCTATGACAATGGATGTAATCAATAAAAGAGATTACATACCTAAAATTCAATGAAGACTACATGTACAAAGTACATAAATGATTTGCGAAATGGCAAAAGACCCTCAAGTTCAAATATAACTCACTCGATAAACGAAATATTTTCGAACCTGAAGACTGAACACCCATAGACGTCAAACCAATAGGTTATAAATGGGTGTCTGTTTGAAATAAAATGAATGAGATTGTACGATATGAAGTACTACTTTTAAGGCAAGGGGTTTTCCTAAATTCCAGGAGTTGATTATGAGGAAACGTATTCTCCAGTAGTGGATGTAATATCCTTTTAGAATTTTAATTGGCCTCGCAATCTAAAAAGGACTTCAAATAAAGGATATGGATGTCGCCATAACATAATTATAAGGGACACTTAAAATCGACATCTCTGTGATAATAATCCCTGAAGGATTCAAAATGCCAGAAGCAATAAAATTAATACATCGCGATATGTGTGAAGAGATCGTGGTATGGTCTCAAGTAATCTGGTCATATGTGGTAAATAGACTCAGTGAATATCTTGAAAAAGAAAGATACAAATTTGAAATCAACCTATGCATTGTCATTCAAGGATCGCTCTCAATATTCATTAATATAGCAGTTTACGTCAACGTATAAATATCATTAGATCTCCTAAAGAGAAAAAAAATGTTGAACTATTGAAGAGAGAATTTGAGACAGAAGATCGTGATATGACATAAATTATGCTTCAAATTATATTTTAAACACCTATATGACGAGACATTTGTCCATAAGTTAAACTACATCCAGAAGATGTTAACACGTTGAAATATGGACAAAGCTCATCCTTTGAACATACCCATGGTTGTTCAATCATATATATATATATATATATATATATATATATATATATATATATATATATATATATATATATATATATATATATATATATATATATATATATATATATATATAACATTCATACGCCTCCTAGAAGAGGGCGAAGAAGTACTTGGTCCTGAAATACCTAATTCAAGTGTGAACTTAGACAGGTAATGTGTTCACATATGGCGATACGATATTTTTTTGAAAGTCAACTAAGCGAACATGAACAACAACATTAAATCTAACTGAATTGATAACGTTATACGACAGTGCTTGAGAGCAAGCATAGTAGAGATTGCTGATCAATACCATACAAGGAGCATGCGGTTTGGAAGAAATCAAGAAGAATCCTACAGTTATATATAAAGACAATGTAGCAAGCATAACTCAGGTCAAGGAAGGATACATTAAGAGAGAAAGAACGAAATGCTGGGTAATCTACGCTTGGATAGGGCAACGGAAAACAAAAATTTTGATGTGCAAACGTAGATCCACCCAGGACCTCTTATGATTATTATAAGTTATTGTTTAGAAATATACCTTTCTTGGCGAGCAAGAAACGATATGTGTAGGTTGATGGATTGATCCAAGAACTAGCCACAAAAGTATATGACCTCCAGTTGAGACACACGAACAACGAAGAGTGTTCTAGAGAAAATTATGCGAGTAATTTTTCTCTAGAATATTTCTAAAATATAAAATATTTGGTGTAAGGTATTAAGAGAACAAAACAAATTTTTTCTCTCTTAAAAAATGCTAGGGCCGAAATTCTAGTTATCTAAAATGTTAGACAAATGTGCAACTCTAGAGGGGGGGTGAATAGAGTTGTTTTCAAGAATGTGCGTTTTTCGCGTGTAAAAGAAAAATCGCAGGAATAAGTAAAGAGAGTAAGGGAAAGAAGAACACCGGGATTTATACTGGTTCACCACCTCGTGGCTAGTCTAGTCCTCCGAGAGACTCTCTCGAAAGTCCTACTAATCTTCAAGCTTCAACGGGTGCTTGAAAAACCGGTACAACTTGAGAACTTGAATCACACAAGCCTCACTTTCTTACAACAACAAGACTTGAGTCACACAAGTCTTATGAACAACACTCAAATGAGATTGAGTTTACAACACAAGAATGAAAGCTCACACAATTGAGCAAAGTAGTGTTTGAAGGATTAAAGCTCTATGGATGACAACTTCTTTAGCACTCAAAGAAAATATTTCTAACTCTCAAAAATAATGTTTTGATGAGGAAGATGAAGCAAGGAATGACAAAGGCTCAATGAATATTTGGAGTGCAAGAGTGAAGTATGGAGAAGAAGGAGAATGAGGGATTAAATAGGCTGACTGAAAATAAATCCGTTGGAGCAGGTTGAGAATATGCACCAGATAAAATTAATCGATTAAGGTAGAAGGTTAAATCGATTATGGTACACAGAAGCGAAAAGCCTGAAAAGAAAAACAGACCATAATCGATGAAATGAAGTCCAATAATCGATTAGTAGGCTCTAATCGATTAATTGACGAGAAATAATCGATTATTTTTTCAAAGTTGAGCAGCCCACCGAAAAGCTTATAAATCGATTAAAGTGAAGCAACAAATCGATTAGGCGGTTCTGTCCAAGCTAATCGATTTTCATAAAAGAAATAATCGATTAATTATTATGTCCAGAGAAATTGCGCTGGATCTAATCGATTATCCTAGAGGAAATAATCGATTAACAGGAAAATAATGCGCAAACACAAAGGGCCCAAGCCAATTGCGATTGGAAGGAGTTTGGATTGTAACTCGTTGTTTGGGACAATGGACGCTCCTCGGATAATATCTCCCTATTCAATGAATTTGAGTAGGGGAGAGAAAAAGAGAGTACAAAAATTATTTTGTGTGTTAAACGATGTACACGAAAAATATTTAAAGTAAATTTTTCTTACCAAGTAAAAATTGTGTAATAAAAAAAAATGTTTTTAAGAAGTTTTGACACACTTATTTTGAAACTGACTCAGTAAAATATTTTAGACAGAGGAAAAGTGATTTTTCAACTGACTCAAAAAAAAAATAATTTTTATCCCTCAGAAATTAATTTGTTTGTGCAGAAGATATTGTCATCCTTACAAAAATTCCTAGACTCAATAAAAATAAAAAGTCTTCGGAGTCTTCGCTTCACTTCAAAAAACTGCGTAGGGTGAGCGTGAATTTTATCGCCGAAACTTCTTGATGCCCTTCTTTGCTTTTCTCGATCCGAATAAATTTTCGAATATCGATTGAATTTAATCATCCTGTTTGTCATTCATCAAAACAAAAAATAATCCAAAAATAATAATAAAGGGGTTTGAACTCATGTCCAACATAAAAGGGGTGGGATGATCTCCTATTTATAAGGAGCATAATCCTCATTCCTATTCCTAATAGGAATGTACCTTTTAGAGTTTAGGGAGGAAATCAAATCCCATTCCTATTCTACTTAGGAAATTTCAAATGGCACTTTAAGGAAGCTTCCAATTTATTTTGTCAACTTTAATTATCATATAATTAACACAAAATAAATAATATACACTACAAGATTTAGTTCAATTTGCGACAGAAAGTCTGCTACGGATTTTTTCCGTCACAAATTGCGATAGAATCTGCGACAAAAACAAGTGAATTTAAAGTTTGGGATTATTTGCGACGGAATTATCTTAACCGTCGCAAATCTACGACGGATAATGTGTTTTGTCGCAAAGACTTGACGGTCAATATTTTTAAATCATTGACTGTGACGGTTTCGGCGACGGAATCATTTCCGTTGCAGGGTTTAAATTAAAATCTTATCCTCCCTGGATCAAAGTCGTGTTCTTCCCATCTCAACCATACAGCAGAGACAAATGACGCATAAAGGGGAAAGTCGTCCGCCGCCTACAGCTCTTGGCATTCCACCTCCGGCCTCCACTCCACGCCGCCACGTCTCCGTCCGCCGTCCGCCGACCCACCTCCTGCCCAAACTCCGTCCGGTGTCTGCCGACCCAAGGTACAACTACTCTAACCCTAATTTTTTTCCCCTCAATTGAAGTGTGAAATTTATCTTGAACATTTTTTCTTGTAATTGCATGATACTGATGAATTGATTCACTGTAAATTATTTAAAAAAAATATTGTTTTTAAAGGTTGAATTATTTTTGCAAATTTTTTTTTGTTAGATTTGGTAATTAAAGTGGAAAAAACTTATTCTAAGAAATTTATCATATGCTTTTTTATATTCCATTTTTTGTTAATCATATATGATTATAATAGGAAATTTTGATTTCATTGTAAGAAATTTTTATTTTATATGATTGTAGGAAAATTTTATTTGATATGATTCTAGGATTTTTTTTTAAGTTTTTATATTAAAAAACTTCTTAACTTATCTTAAAATTTTGGTTATTGTAGGTGGTAATTTTTTGTACTTTTTAAGTTGTGAATGAATTCAAATTGTTGATATGTTATTTGCATTGTTCAATTTGTGCTTCTTTTGTATGAAACAGTGTTGATTTTAATGCTACAATGTCTGGATTTGATGATCGTGAATGGATGTATAATAAATTTGAATCCGAAGGTGTAGTTAGTAAAGAATGGGTTGACAATGTCATGAAGTTTGTGGATATTTGTTCCTCGAATCCCAATGCTGATCGATCTAAGAATAACATGCGTTGTCCGTGTAAGTCATGCAAGAATTTAAAGTTTGGAAGTAATGCAACCATTATAGAGCATATATTATTTTACCGTGTTTTTGTATGTGCAGATGACAGATAAAGGCAAGGGTAAGAAGCAAAAGAGCTCGAAGATGCCATATTTTGTTAGTTCGGCGAGGGATAGCTTGAGACTTCTACGACAGAGTGTCATGACTCGATCCAGAGATGATGCCGAAGTAGGTTGTAGCAACCCCTTGGCTAATACGTCCACCCCTGAGATGGATGCATCAGCATCACCTCCGACCACGTCACACACACCATTGCATTCTGGTGCTAGCACCGCTAGTAGGATTATTTATCTTCCCAATTATTCATGTTTTCATATATAATGTATAATGTTTGTATTGATAATTGCAGGATCGCATACATTCGTACCCGAGTCAAATTTGCAATCTTTTGAAAGTGAGAGTGAGCATAGAGAAAATGATGTTGGCGACCGAGAAGAGGAGGACGATGAGGAGGATGAGCAGTTGGACCAACTTGTGAGGGATCAACATGTATACGTTGCTCATGATGGCAAGTAAGTTATGATGAAAATTAAGAAAAGGTTAATATATCATTATCACTTATATTGATTTTTTTCTGGTTTTTTTATGAAATAATATAAGGGTTAAGATCACTACTGCTGTGTGCCACCTAATCACACTCTCATTTTATTTGAGGGGGGATCCTGAAGGGAAAAAGTGGAAGAATAATGGCCCAGAGACGCGAGATTTTTACTGGCGAGAGTTCCAGGCATGGTTTTCATACGTATTTACACTTATAACTTTTTAATATTATATATTAAAAATAAGTATAACTACATAAACTTTGGTTTCTTTGAATATAGAAAAACTGCAGCTGGGATCGTCGCATTCCTTGTGATATGGTCAGGAATGCTTTTATGCGTCGGGCGGGGAGATTGTATAGTCGCTTTACGTATAATCAACGTAATGCGAGAGTGGTTCACAAGAAGCCCCCTGCTGAGCTTATTGGTCGTTGGGACAAGGTGATTTAGTTTTGAATGTATTACAATTTTTCTATACGTATGAGTTATATTCTTAATATTCATATTATTATAGCATTTCCTATCTAAAACATACGTGTTATATGTATCTATATGTATAACTTCTTCTAATAATCCTCATCTTATATGTATGTATAGTTTTGGAATTCCAAAGAATTTAAGCAAGAATCTGAAGTGAAGAAAAAGAATAGAAGAAAGGGAAGGAATGAAGGCGTAGCTATAGGGACCTATACTGGAGGGTCAATTCCTTTCTCTGAACACCTTTCCCGATTGGTAAGTAATGAATGAATGCATATTAATATTTTTTCACTTCTAAATTTATATGTTAATTAAAAATATGAACACATTTTTTGATGAACTTACAATGTTTTTTATATTGTAGGCTCAAAAGTCTGAAGCTCCAGTAACAGTGGTGGATGCTTTCAAGCACACCAAGACGAAGAAACATGATGGAAAAATATGGATAGATCCAGAAAATGCACAACTTGAGGTAAATGTGAATTATGCACACTTCTTATTACTTAAATTTAAATACAATGCCACAATTTGATAATTACAAATACTCTATGTCTTTATTATATATTGATTATGTATTTCATTATACAGGCTGATTTTGTACAATTGAAACAAATGGCTGAGGAATCAGGCCTTCAAGTCACGGATCAAGAGATATAGTCTGAGCTAGTTGGTGGCTTTGATCAAAAGAATAGGATTAAGGGATTCGGAGATCTTGCCGAAGAAATGAAACCCCTTAAACCTAGATATCAAAGCAGAAGAAAGAGCACTAGTGATATTTCAGAGATTGAGCGGTTGAGAGCGGAGAACGAAGTCATGAAGGCAAGGTTAGATAAGATTGAGTTGACAGTTGCTGAACAAATTCGAATGATCTGTGGTGGAAATCTTCCGACACCTCGAGACCCTGATGATGGGATGGGAGGCTCAGGAACTGGTTGTGTCGCATGAATAACTTATGACAATTATGTGTTTTATTGAACATTGTGTTGTGATTGACAATGAATTGAGAAATAATTTGTGTTTCATAAGGAATTTGAATAATACTGTGATGTTTCAATGCTGTTGTTTATATGCTGTATTGTTGCAATGTTATTGTACTGTTGGGTTGATGAAATCTGGTGCAGAATAGGTTGCTGATATCTGGTGCATTTGCGACGGCTTTATTCCGTCGCAAGGTACACATTAAGAACCATGGATCGGTTGTCGCAAATTCCGTCGCAGATTGCGACGGAATAAACCTTCCGTCGCAGATTCTGAAAATGATTTTCCTGTCGCTAACACCGTCGCAGTTCTGCGACGGATTCAAACTTCCGTCGCAAATATCTAAAATGCGACGTTTTTTTTGCGACATATGAATTCCGTCGCTGACCTGTCGCAATTTCGAACTCTGCAACCAAAACAAAGGATTTGCGATAGAAATTTTCCGTCGCAGATTTAGCGAAATTTTGTAGTGATAACATTTATTTTATGTATATCCGAAATATACATAAACATATATATACATATATATACGGTGATATATATACATATTATATACACACACATATACATATATAAATATAATAATGTTATATTTAATTTGTTCCTTAAATAATATTTGACAAACTTAAAATGTCCAAATATTAAATATATATAAATATATATTTCGTGCCTTAATAATAATAAACAATTTCTTATTCATATATATATCCGAATATATATATTTTATTATTATTAAATATATTTGACAAACTTAATTATCACATAATTAAAATGTCCAAATATTTATTTATATATATATGTTTGTGTATTTAATCATATTGTCATACAATATAATACACACGATATATAAATAAAGTGCAACTTTACTCCACTTAAATATTCTACACTTTCATATGTTCTATGTGTGTGACCCTATTCTAGGCATCTATAAAATTGGCCATAGTATCGGTTAAACACTACAAGTGATCAGCGGTATCTAGCAACACATTATCACCCCAAATTATAGATTAAAGTTCTTGGAACAATTCCTTCAACGACACATCCTATTTGTATAACCCTTATCCCTTTATCACTAATATCTTGATTTAACACAAGGTATGGGGTGTGTCACCTTGTTAAAGTTAAATCGATGGTTTACTGATTCTTCGATTGACTTGTGGGATTCAAATAACATATTTATTTGGGCATGGCCATGCACTTCCCAAGTCACATCAATTAGTGGGCCCTAAGATATTATACTTCATTAAAGAACGGATAAATTCTGTCTACGTCATTCACATCTTCGCTTAAGTTTCATTGCATACCCAAAACATAACTGTACATACACCGATATTTCAAATGGCATAAATCATGCCTCAATGTATACAACTCAACTTACCAAAGAATGTAATGACTTCAAGTCAAAGGATAGTTATACTAATGGTCGCATGAGAATAATATTAACACTTTAAGTCAAACCCATACATTATTCTCATAGCGGGTCAATCCAGCAACATATCCAATACGGTTGCCTACGTATAGATTCAGATAACACTTTATTTATAGCCTATGAGGCGCAGCTATCTCATCTCATACGTATTAGTCTTGATATATTATGATGTCCGTATTGTCATAATATTCGACTAAGGATATTTTAGACGTAGCCTCTATCTTTGTAACAGCCTCATAATTAGAACGTCGTAGTTCCCATCTATGTTACTAGAGCGCCTACTCTATGGACTAAAGCTATGTTTAAATCACACGAGACGACTTAAACAATCTTTAGGGCCTATTGTTCTTGATATAATATAAATATGGAATCATATGTTGGCCTCTAGGGCTCACTTATATTCAACAATCTCCCATTAGCACTAAGGCCAATTATGGTTCCCATGTATGCCTCATGCACGAAGTGTGACCCTCGTGTATAGGTTTTCCCAAAGCCTCAATAGGTTAAGAGATTGTTTATCCTTTTCTATCTTGCAAATTTTGATACTTTCATTTTACGACTGTTCGTATAATGTGGTGAAATCTAGTGATGTCTTGGTTTTTAGGTATAGCTTCTTTAGCTCATGTAGTAACCCTATCATTTTCAGTACAACGACATATTGGTTTCTTATGCTGGGAGCAAAGCTATCCTTTTGTGAGAAGCTACAAAACCAAAATATCTTCATCTTTGCTACTTCCAAAATTGCAAATTTATCTCACTTATATGCGTATGACACCATGTCAATACTTGTCAATATATGTTTTGTTAATTTCAACCTACCTTATGGTTGTTCTAAACGAGCTATTTTGTGTGTAACATTCACACTTAAGCCATTTTAGAAAACCATACTCCTTTGTCTCTTCTTAAGAATCAAAAGTTAACTTTTACAAAGTTGACTACTACTCTTAGCTCAGCTTAGACATATATAAAATATATCCTTTTAGAATGAATCAAGTCCACATCTCATCGTACTCCATGGAACGATTTCCATGCGGTCCTTTGACAGAGTGAGTCTCCAAAAAGGCTTTACCTTGAGATTCATGCAAGTCTCAAAAACTTCCATGTATGTACTGGTCTTAGATTATGTAACGCCCTGAAAATAGGCCTATCAGTATTAATTAATTGATAATTAATTAATTACTGAGAAGGACCCAAAAAAATAAATAAATTCTAAAGTTTGTCAATAATTAATAAAAATTATATCGTTGTGTAGAGTTTGACTGTCTGACCCCAACGGTTCGATCGGATTTCAATTTGGAGAAAGTTGGACCAAAAAGTATACCCCGACTGGGACCAAATATTAGTCCCAATCAGGGACTACACACCAAACGGCGCCTTGTTCAATTACGCCGATTCCAAATCGCCGCACAATCACGGAAGCAACCAAGCCTGTGTCTTCTTCTTCTCCACTGGCCTATTTAAGCACAACTCAACTCCCTCAATTCCTCACCAAAAACATTCATTCTTCCTCCTATATTGTTCCTTGCTGAGAGTAGAGTGCAGTGGTGCTGTCATTTTTGTGTGAGGTCGCCGGAGCAGTAAGTTAGAGTCGCCGGAAGTTTCGCCGGAAAATTGTCAAAACCTCCCTTACGCTTTGAGGTAAGCCCTTAGTTATATCTAATGACTAGAATGTTCATATAGGTCGTTTCTACGTTCATAAATGGTCATTTGGTTGAGTTTTGTGTTTGACATGTTTAAGAACCAAGAATCATAAACCTTGAATTTGATGTTAAAAATAAGTTTTAATGATTCCAAAATGATCTATGAACCTGGGAGAACATTTCTGTATAATTTAATTGAAGTTTGGTGATTAAAAATGATAATACTCGAAACTGACCAGAGGAAGAAGATGATGAACAGTAGCCGAAAATCGATTATTTACTCCTAAGAATCGATTAGAACTTTGTTCAGATGAGATGCTGGAAGTCAGAAAAACATAATCGATTATTTTATTAAAATAAATCGATTTTTATTATATAATCGATTATTTAGAATTTATAAATCGATTTTAGTTAAATAATCGATTATTTATAAACTATAAATCGATTTTAACTATTAATCGATTATTATTCATTACATAATCGATTTTTCCACAATTTATATATATATATATATAAATAGATTATTTTATATTAAATCAACTTCAATTCGAGTTACTGCTTCGAAAAATATTTCTCAAATTATGCTCTAAAATCCTACTTTTGATACCAACTAATTATAGACAATGTAAATATGATTTTGTACAATAAAATGATGTTTTGACATATAAAAACGTAATGTGATGCATGACGGTAAAGTTCGGGTGTTAACACTCGATACTAGGCCACTATTTATTATTAGATTTTATGATTGTTTGACTATTGATTATGATAATTAATTATGTTGAATACTCTGAATGACGATCATGAATTGTTAAATTGAGAATAATGAATTAATAAATCATACTATTAAGGCTACTTAGAAGACCTCTAAGATAGACCTCTGATTAGAATGGGCCTTGCGAGTATAAAACGTATATTCGGTGGCCTTGGGTAAAAACGTACGTACGGGATCCATAAACCAAACTAGAGGAACTCGTTTGGGGATACCACCCAACCTGACAGTTAGTAATCTACTGTTCGGTTTTCTGGATTTGTACCTTAAGCGAAGGCTAGTTTAAGAGTTGGTAAATAAATTGGAATATGTACCTTAAACTAATGACCTAGCTTAAGAGTTGGTTAGAAGTACCTTGAACTAGTAATAGTTTAAGAGTTGGTAATCATCAAAGGTTTGGCCTTAGACTAAGCTTAGTTAAGGATATTGTTGAGTATTGAATGTTGAATATTGAAAAATTGAAAATATCATGAATGAATTATATATTGTGTGCATGATATCAAATGGTTGTTTGTGAATTGAGATTCAATTTATGTGGATGTTCGACGCTTTAGATATGCTTACTCAGCTTCATCGCTGAGCGTGTAGTATGTTTTATTTGCTACACGCAGGTAGACTGAATGAATGATTGGCTTGTTCCTGGCAGAAGAAGGGGCGAGATTGTCGTGGTGGAATTTGTGATTTTAAAATAAATAATTGTGTTGTTATTAAACATGGTTTAAATTGCTTCCGCATTATTGTTAAACACTCTGCATTTTGCTACAATTATGTATTAAATAATATTTATGATGAATAAAAGTATTTGAAATGTTTTAAATTTATGATTACCAAGTTAATACTTTAGTCTGAAAGGGGCTGCAGACCTGGACGGATTAGGGTGTTACAGATTATTCCTAGTTCTTTGATCCATCTATATGGATTCTTTAGTCTTGAGCACATAACTACTATTTACATTCATGACTAATAAGTTTTAATTTATTTTGTCAATTATATGCAACATACTTATTGTGCTCCCACTAGTCTTTAATAAGACTTAGGATCCTAGACATATAAGTGCTATAACTACTTATAGATAATTCGAAACCCTTCTCTTATCCTTGATAGACTCGTCCGTAATAAGTGTTTAAAGTGTCTTCATTCATATGAGACTTACTTTCACTACTTGCTTTTTAAGGAAGGAATCGTTTTGGAACAATTTCCAAGTGCTCTTTCCTTTCATAGTCTACAATGATCATTTTAGTGCTAAAGGTTTAGTAGTATTTGGCAAGGTTACATAATCCTCTTTATTAGACTAACTATTTTAGTCACGTTATCTAGATAACGTTTGAGGGAACGTCAATTTCATGATCGTATCACTTTTGTCTATCCTATTATGTAACTTTGGCATTAATATCACTTGATCTTTATTAAGTGTGCTTTATTAATGCTAATGGCAGGTTTAAATTTCGAAAATTTAAATAGAAAGGGTACTTGGCTATAACCTTTATAAAGATATCCTTATATCTCTAAGTTGTTATAACTTCATTCATAATTTTGTGACAAACTTATTAGCTCATTAATATTTGCACTTTGTAGCCTTGGTATAGTTGTTGTATTTGCTTGTGAGGCAAAATATTTGATCATATGAAATACTTCTATAAATGGAGAAACAATTTGTCCTTTATTGAAATAACCAATAGTACTTAAAAAAATAAGTAAACATCAATTCAAAATTGAAAAACTGATCAAATACTAAAACTTAAACTAATGCGCCACTAAGCTGCAACCCTTGCATTTTCAAGATCAACATTCCTACTACTTCTCTTCAGTTCCTGCAACGGTTTGCAATAATATAAGTATCGAATACTTTTGAAGAGATTGTAGATTAGTTTAAGTCTTTACAACAGTTGTACCTGAAGCAAAAGCTTCACCCCTTTTCTTGGTTGCCAAATACTGCTTGCAATTCCTCTTCCAGTGGCCAACTTCACCACAGTGATGACAAATGGAAGCTTTAGCCAATCCACCTTTAGGCTTGAGCTTGGAAGAATTGGACTTTGGCTCGGTGTTACCCTTGCCTTTAGGCCCATTCTTCTTTGCCTTTTTGAACTTCTTCTTGCCTTTTCCTCCTTGAACTAGAAGGACAGAATTCCCCTTTCCTTTCGTCAAGCTCTCTTCAGCAGTTTGCAGCATCTTCAAAAGTTCTGGCAGTGGTTTATCGAGTTCATGCATCTCGTAATTAACCACAAACTGCTTGTACAACTCTGGCAACGATTGCAGAATCAGATCAGTTGCAAGTTCAGTCCTTAGTTCGAAACCCAATTTCTCAAGAGTTTGGACGTGGCGAATCATCTTGAGAACATGCAGACCAATGGGGTTTCCAACTGACAACTTGCAACTAAAGAGAGCTTTGGAGATTTGGAATCTCTCATGCCTAGCTTGTGCTTGGTAGAGCTGTCTTAGGTGTATGATCATATCGTACGCCTTCATACTCTCGTGATGTTTCTAAAGGTCAGAAGTCATCGTAGCCAACATGAGCATGCCACCTGATTGTCATCATCAACATGCTTCTCATAAGTATCCTTGATTGCTCTAGAAGCATTGGCGGCTGGGACAGGTGGGATGGCTCGTTCGAGCACATATTCTTTCTTCTCGAGTCGAAGAACGATAATAGGTTTCTTTGCCAGTCTAAGAAGTTAGAGCCGGTCAACTTATCTTTGTTGAGGATCGAGCGATGAGTGAGGTTATGGTTGTTATTAGACATCTACATATAATTTGCTAGATAGTTAATATCAAGAATCTAAGTAATTAGCTAGGTCTTTAACTAATAACTCTCCCACTATTTTAACAAATCAACTACCCTCAAGTACGTAACCTGTTGATTCGAGACTTCTCCTAAAGAAATGTCTTAGTGGGCCAAGGTTCACAGTACATTTAACTATAGTTGTGCTTTGCATCTTGCCCTATAGTTAAACTAAATAGGTAGGAACTTATTTCTAATTGTGATCCAATCACAATCCTTGGTTTGTTAGGTTGTTCTAAATAAAATCGTATATTGGGCCTAGATCCTTATTTCATTTAACTATAGTTGTGCCTTGCATCTTGCCCTATAGTTAAACTATTTCAGGTAGGAACTATTTCCAATTGTAACATTTTACAACTCTAGGTTAGATGTGTTGGAACACGGGTTTACGCCTATGTCGTACTAAGCCGTGTTCGTTTTATGACAGGTTTTGATAATGCCAAACCGCCGTGACAATAACAAGGTTAAACTGAGCAAAACCAAGGCGAAGGAACATGGCATGATGAACTGAGAACCAAGAACCAAGAATCAAGAACGAATACTTAGAATTGTATTGAGTCGGTTTTATAGTGATAAAGACCGGCACAAACATTCAAAACATGGCTCTCTAGGCTCATTTCATCAAAATATTTTTTGCATATTCAAAATGATTTTCTTAAGTCTTAAACCTGCCTGAAAACACTTGGAGTTCGCCCAAACCAAAAACCAAGCCATCCGGCGTTCGGTTTTCAGAAATCGGCGTTCGGCTCTCGGTTTTCGGCATTGGTTTTTGGCGTCCCAACCAACCAACCAAATGGTTTTCAACTTTTTATGACTGGTTTTTACTTCTGGGCATATTTAAATAGTTCTCCAACAAAAACGCTTCAAAAACCACCTTTCGTTTTTTATCGTTTAGTGAAAACCATGCGAAACGGCGTAAACTTGGCTAGCCGTGGTTTTCAAATAAATGACGTGGTTTTCAAAATGTTTTACTTGATTTATTAGCAAAATGCATTAAACAAACATTTTCAATACTTGGTTTTTATTTTGGAGAACTTACATTTTTGACATCGGCTAACGGCGTGACTAAACCAACCATGGGTCTGGCTAAACCAGCCCAACAACGATGTTGAGGTAACCAACAGCGCTGTCTGGCTTGGGTAGCTAAAAACATGGTTTGGCGTTAAGTCCTCCAACAACGATGTTGGACATTAGACATCGCTGTTGAGCGAAGGTTGGATTTCCAGAAACTTCTGGAACAGCGATGTAGGCTTCCCTACAGCGCTGTCCAACCTAAGCCAAAGATATTGTGCATTGGCAGAAAGTTTTTGGACAGCGATGTTGACCCAGAAACAGCGCTGTCAGGCCAAACTTCCATCTTCAAAGGCAGACCTAAACAGCGATGTTCTAGTATGGAACATCGATGTAGAGACCTGACCGTTGGAAGGAATTTAAGGCTAAAACTTTCCTTGTTTGGAAGTCAACACCCAAAACAGCGATGTAGGGATTTTAGACATCGCTGTTGGCATGACCGTTGCTTCCCATTTTTCAAAACGCAAGCCTAGAACAGCGATGTCCAAGCCTAGGACAGCGCTGTCTAGGTGAATTTCAATAGATCCAATTTTCATCAAATCCCACAAATTGTGCCAATCACCCCTTAAATACTTTGGTCCGTTGGAGCGAATTTTTCTACTATAAAATGGGGTGTTTGGGTCTGTTTTACACATCACATTACTTCACAACTCCTACTCTTTCATTGCAAATCATTCTTCAATTATTCATAGCTTTTGAGAGCCATTTTTTGTGAAGCTTGTGTTGTGTTCTTGAGCGTTCTTAGTTTACTCATTATTCACTCTAAAAGAGAGTATTGTTCTTGAGTGTTTTTAGTGTTCTTAAACACTTGACAAGAGAAGGTATTTCTCTTGTTGTTCGAAGGAAGGGCTGTTTCCTTCGAAGGTTCGTTGAGGTTCGTGTGACTCGAATTCTCAAGTTGTACGGGTTTGTTAAGCACCGTTAAGCTTAACGAGGTAGTAGTGTAGCTCGAGAGAGTCTCTCGGGAGGCTGGATTAGCCACAAGTTGTGGTGAACAAGGGTAAAATCGGTGTGCCTCTTACTCTTTTCTTTACATCTCATTTATTCATTTTTTATTCCTGCGATTTTTGATCAAACGCTATTCACCCCCCCTCTAGCGCTAGTCTCTTATTCTAACAAGATGAATTTGATCTTATTTATTAACCTAACCATATGCCTCTAAGTTATTCATCTTTTTACCTTAACTTAGTTAAGTTCAACCCAGGGCATACTCAGTATCCATTGTTACGAATTTCGCGTCATACTAATGTAAACCAGGCATCCCGCTTTGGTGTGTCCGTTGACTGGTCGAAACTGGTATCGACGAGTGAGTCGGCGCCAGAAGGCACAAACTTAATATTACGAGGGTGTTTAAACGTGATTTCACCTATGGCATGTGCTGCGCACATACACTAGCGAATATCATACAAACATATATACAAACATGTACAATGAATAAAACGTGACATGGTTGTGGCATCCTAAAGGACTAACGATAAAGCCTTCACTTGAGATCTCTATCTCCAGCTTCACCTTCTTTCTTTAAGAATGCTTTGGTCTTCAAGTTCAGCCCTTCTTGCTACTCTTCTTCTTGGCTCCTTCATCTTCCTTGCTTCTTCATGGACTTCTTTGATTAATTGAGAGAAAAGCATCCTTGCTTTGTAAGCAAGGGGTATGAGGTTTATGAAGAGATTTACAACCAGAATTTAGAGATAAGGCACGACACGCAGGTCGTATTTAAAAACCAATGATTCTAAGCAACAACCACGCACCATGCACACATTCATACATCACATGCATAAAACCATACACCGGGCAAGCCGCGCTCGCCCTAAACCTAGTTTATTCTAAGAAAAATAAACTACAAGACTAAAAATTATCAAATAATTTTATTTAACTTTATTTTAAAACTCCATAATATCCAAAATTTAATTTTGAATTTTCCTGAATTTTAAAATAGTTAATTGCCGTAAATATAGGTATTAATTTCGAAATTGGGATATTAATTCGAAATAAATACTTATACCTTTTGAAAATTAGTAAATAAATTCTAGAAAGTGTATTCTGATTTTATAAGTCTGAAAAAAAAATTTCCAGAATTTATAAAATTTATTTTCGAAAATCTATATTTAAATACCCAAAATTAGACTTCAATTTTCCAAAAATTAATTCCGTGTTTCCAAAAATTAATATTTTCAAAAAATATTTACTTTGTTTCTGAAAATCAAATTTCCAAAATTAAATAAATTTTATTTTCGGTATTTTGGAATTTGTTTCCAAAAGGAGTTAAATTAATTTCCAAACTTAAATTAGAATATTCCAAAAATAAATTTTTTGACTCATGTACAATCTGTAAACAAAACTTTCCAGATTTTACTCAAATTTATTTTCGGTACTTTCTATTTATTATTTGGTAATCCACAAAACAATTTCTAAAATTATTTTCGTGTATAATATTTGTTCCAAAAATCCGTATTCTCAGAATATTATAATATTATTACCCAATATTAAATTTCCATCATTTAAAATTAATTACGAATTTACCAAAACTGTTTTTCCCAAAAAATTAATAATTAAATACTTAAATTACGAATTTAATTCTAAAAACTTTTATGAACTCTGCAAATCATATTCTCAAGTTCATAAAATTATAATCCCAAATTGTAATTGTCTTTTTCAGGTTAATCTATATTATTACCGAATAAGATTATTTAAATCGGGAAAAATAGAAAATCAAAACCAAAAATTTATTTTAATTTTTCAGAGTACTTAAAATCATATTAAAACATTCCAGAAGTATAATAAATTATTTTACATAAATTATTTTGTATTTATCTTGTAATTAATCAAATTAGCTACAAATCAACTAATACCTTATAAATTAGAAAATAAGTTCAGAAAATTAATTTTAAATTTCCAGAGCTCTTAAAATCATATTTTAAAGTCTCAGAATGATTAAAATTATTTTTCCATAATTTATTTTTTATTTATATTGAAATTAATCAAATTAACTACAAATCAAACAATACTTTATAAATTAGGAAATCAATTCTGAAAATTAATTTTAAATATCCATAGGTCTTTAAATCATATTTGAAAGTCTCCAATTTAATAAAATTTAATTTTGGAATTTTCGATATATTTTAATTGGTTAAAATAGTTTTTAACCGATTAACCCGAAAATAAAAATAAATCCAAAATTTAATTCAAAAATCATATTTTCGAATTTTATAAAGTCCATAATCATATTTTGGCACTTTATTGAATTTTGGATAATTTTCGAAAATATATACACAAATATTTTATTTTATCAATTATCAAAAACCCTAACGGCAATTAGATCTACAAAACTTATAATTCTCATAAGTCGGCTATGATACCCCTGTTGGGTAATCTACGCTTGGATAGGGCAGCAGAAAATAAAAATTTTGATGTCCAAACGTAGATCCACCTAGGACCTTTTATGATTATTATAAGTTATTGTTTAGAAATATACCTTTCTTGGCGAGCAAGCAACGATATGTGTAGGTTGATGGATTGATCCAAGAGCTAGCAACAAAAGTATATGACCTCCAGTTGAGACACACGAACAACGAAGAGTCTTCTAGAGAGAAAATTATGTTAGTAATTTTTCTCTAGAATATTTCTAAAATATAAAATATTTGGTGTAAAGTATTAAGAGAACAAAACAAATTTTCTCTCTTAAAAATTGCTAGGGCCGAAATTCTAGTTATCTAAAAGGGGTGGGATGATCTCCTATTTATAAGGAGCATAATCCCCATTCCTATTTCTTATAGGAATGTACCTTTTAGAGTTTAGGAAGGAAATCAATACTCATTCCTATTCTACTTAGGAAATTTCAAATGGCACTTTAAGGAAGCTTCCAATTTATTTTGTCAACTTTAATTATCATATAATTAACATAAAATAAATAATATAACATTTATTTATGTATATCCGAAATATACATAAACATATATATACATATATATATATATATATATATATATATATATACGGCGATATATATACATATTATATACACGCACATATACATATATAAATATAATAATGTTATATTTTGTTCCTTAAATAATATTTGACAAACTTAATTATCATATAATTAAAATGTCCAAATATTAAATATGTATAAATATATATTTCGTGCCTTAATAATAATAAACAATTTATTATTCATATATATATCCGAATATATATATATATATATTTTATTATTATTAAATATATTTGACAAACTTAATTATCACATAATTAAAATGTCCAAATATTTATTTATATATATATGTTTGTGTATTTAATCATATTGTCATACAATATAATACACACGATATATAAATAAAGTGCAACTTTACTCCACTTAAATCTTCTACACTTTCATATGTTCTATGTGTGTGACCCTATTCTAGGCATCTACAAAATTGGCCATAGTATTGGTTAAATACTACAAGTGATCAGCGGTATCTAGCAACACGTTATCACCCCAAATTATAAATTAAAGTTCTTGGAACAATTCCTTCAACGACACATGCTATTTGTATAACCCTTATCCCTTTATCACTAATATCTTGATTTAACACAAGGTATGGGGTGTGTCACCTTGTTAAAGTTAAATCGATGGTTTACTGATTCTTCGATTGACTTGTGGGATTCAAATAACATATTTATTTGGGCATGGCCATGCACTTCCCAAGTCACATCAATCAATGGGCCCTAAGATATTATACTTCATTAAAGAAGGGATAAATTCTGTCTACGTCATTCACATCTTCGCTTAAGTTTCATTGCATACCCAAAACATAACTGTACATACACCGATATTTCAGATGGCATAAATCATGCCTCAAAGTATACAACTCAACTTACCAAAGAATGTAATGACTTCAAGTCAAAGGATAGTTATACTAATGGTCGCATGAGAATAATATTAACACTTTAACTCAAACACATACATTATTCTCATAGCGGGTCAATCCAGCAACATATCCAATACGGTTGCCTACGTATAGATTCAGATAACACTTTATTTATAGCCTATGAGGCGTAGCTATCTCATCTCATACGTATTAGTCTTGATATATTATGATGTCCGTATTGTCATAATATTCGACTAAGGATATTTTAGACGTAGCCTCTATCTTTGTAACAACCTCATAATTAGAACGTCGTAGTTCCCATCTATGTTACTAGAGCGCCTACTCTATGGACTAAAGCTATGTTTAAATCACACGAGACGACTTAAACAATCTTTAGGGCCTATTTTTCTTGATATAATATAGATATGGAAGCATAAGTTGGCCTCTAGGGCTCACTTATATTCAACACGAAATACATCTCACCAAAGTTTTCCTCAATATCAGATCTGCAGAAATAAGGAGAGGTAAATGTTCTTCAAGTTAAATCAAGCCAAAATTTGGCAGGCTTATTCACCAAATTTTTGCCTAGACATAGTTTAGAGCAACTCATAAAGAAGATTGGACTTCGCAGGCTAAAAGAGATCAATTAGTTTGAGGGGGAGTATAATTTTGTTTTGAGAGAAAACATTATACACGCTGTACTCTTTTTCCCATAACTAAACTTTGTCCCACTGTGTTTTCTTAATAAGGTTTTTAATGAGGCAGCATAAGTGATCCTGTAGTATCATGTTGGAAAACATTTTCGTTTTGACATTTTGCTAATGACAATGTTTGTTTCCGTATAGGTTTTGATTTTGACAAACCGTCGGGAACATGGAACAAAATGAAAAAAATTCAAAGAGATAGAAAAAGTTCTTTTAAGAAACAAAAAGCACAAGAAAGGCATGACGCTGCTAAAGATGGCGGCATTGGCGCTTTGAAGACGTATTCTAAATACTTAGGTTTTTATTGTAACAAGCTCATTCAATTTCTCTACGTCATGGCTAAAAAAAAATATGTTTTTCATGCATCAAATGAGTGTTTTCATAAATGGTTTTTAAGTTTCTAAAGCCCATGGTTCTTGCTTAACCAAAACCATAACCATCGGTTATCGGCGTTCAGCTATGGCGTTTGGTTTTCGGCATTGGTTATTGGCATTGATTTTAACCAAATGGTTTTTGGGTTTTTATCATTTTTTTAAGCTTATGGACACATTAAAAAGTTTTCAAAATCATTAGTTTTCAAAAACCATAACCTTTGTTTTTTCGGCGTTGGTTATCGGCATTCGGCGCTGGTTATCGGCGTTGGTTTTTGACGTCCAAATCAATCAAGTGGTTTTTAATATTTTATGATTGTTTTTTACTTCTGGACATATCCAAATGGTTCTCCAACAAAAACATGTTAAAAACCACCTTTCGTTTTTGGTCTTTTGGTGAAAACCATGTGAAACGACATAAACATGGCTAGCCGTGATTTTTACCTTAATGAAGTGGTTTTTATACTTGGTTTCTACATTAAATACATTATATAAGAGTTTCCAACACTTGGTTTTCATTTTGGAGAACTTTGGTTTTTGACATCGGTTTTCGGCGTTGGCTGTCAAACCATGGTTCAGGCGACCAGGCCCAACATAGATGTAGGATCTTGAACATAGATGTCTGGACAGCGATGTTGGGATTTGAACATCTATGTCTGAACAGCGATGTTGAGATTTGAACATCTATGTTTTGGCCAGATTGGCTCACGTCAGTCTTGGGCAGTAGGTTTTTGAGCAGTGATGTTCATTGTTGAACAGCGATGTTTTCAAATGACCGTTGGGCTATTTAAGACAAAATCTTTCCATTTTTGAAAGTCAAACACCCCAACATCGATGTAGACTTCTAGACATCGATGTTTTGATTACCGTTAGCCATTTTTAAAGGAAAGTCAAAGCCAAAATAGCGATGTTCACTATATGAACAGCGCTGTCACGCTAGATTTCAGTAGATCCACTTTTATTTGATTTCCACAAATCAAGCCAATCAACCCCAATCTTCTCCCAACCGTTGCACCTTGTTTTTGGGTATAAAAAGGGGTCTCTTGGGTCTACTTTTTACATCCATTCGTCACACATTTCATAGCTTTACATTGCATCATTCCATAAACTTTTTACATAGCTTTTTAGAGCCATTTCTTGAGGAATTGAGTGTGTTCTTGATCCAAATTTGTAACGCCCCAAAACATACCCTAGAATTATTAATGAATAAATAATCAATTAATCACAATTGTTTTGATTAAAATAAATTATTGTTGGGCTTTGGGCCGATATGAAATTTGTTTTGACATCTAATATCAAAATCTGGATAAGTCTCATAGAGATAAATCCAATATGTGGACTATTTGTGTGGTCTTGATTGGGAACCTGAGTACAGACCCAAATCAAGAATAATAAAGAATTTGTTTAGAATGTGAATATTGAAATGATTTGTTGAAATAAATCATTAGAACAAATGATATGAATTAAATGTGAGAAACCTTTTGGAATAAAGATCAACTAAATCAATTTTTACTCTGTCAAAGACAAACACCCAAAAATATGATGTTAGAAAAAGTATAACCAACAAATATAAAAATTATATCGTTGGATAGAGTTTAACTGTCCAATCGCAACGGTGCAAATGGAATTTAATTCGGAGAAAGTTTGACCAAAAAGTTTACCTCGACTGGAACCAAATTTGTCCCAATCAGGGAGTGGTGTGTATAATCCTACAAATCTGCCGTCCTGCGCACTAAATCGATCACCAACGAAGAAATGGAATCCTGAGTCACACCCATGTCTTCTTCTTCACTTCTTATCCTATAAAAGGAACCCAATCTCATCCATTTCTTCATCAAATTCCTTTAAATAAACTGTGAGAAGAAGCTGTGAGTGTAGAGAATAAAGTGGTGCTGTCAATGTGGGGTGAAGTCGCCGGAGCTAGCCACAAACCTCGCCGGAAATTTTTCCGGAAAATTCTCAAAACATTCAATAAGCTTCGAGGTAAGCCCGTAGATATATCTAGTGACTAGAATATTCGTATAGATCGTTTCTACGTTCATAAACGATCGTTTGGTTGAGTTTTGTGTTTGACATGTTTGAAGAACCAAGAATCATAAACCATGAAATTGATGTTAAAACTATGAATTAATGATGCCAAAATGATCTATGAACCTTGGAGAACATCTCTATATAGTTTCGTTGAAGTTCGATAACTAAAAACGGTATTTTCGAAATTGGACCCGAACGAAGAAGAAGATGAACAGTGGCTGAAACACCACTGTCTGGATCGATCCAGGGGCTTGGATCGATCCCCTGGGAGTGATTTTTCATAGTTTGGATAGATCCAGAGGGCTGGATCGATCCCCCGAAGTTCTGATCCGAAAATTTGTCTGAAATTGCTATTTTTGAGCTCTAAAATCCTATTTTTGAGGCATACGACCTAATATCCAAATATGAAAAGGATTTAAGTGATTACTATGAATGTCTAAAGACTGAGAATGCCAATTCAAATGTACGACCAAATACAACTGGGAAGAGACCCTTGCAAGAAATAAAAAGTGCCCTACACTCAAAAAAGGGAAAGTCAATGACAAATTAAACGACGACATCCGTAAACAAAATGAGAGTATGGAAACATCCAAAGTGTAATATTTGTTAAAGACACCATCCAGGAGAATGTCGGTTTACGCAAGGATTATGTCTAGGTTGTGGCAAATCTGGACATTTCCGAAGGGAATGTCCCACTAACCCTGGACCATATTCGATTACTTCTATTCAAAATCAATCTGTTCGTTCAGGAAGAAGTCAACGTTCTAAAAGCACTTCAAACCAAGATTGATACTCCTGTAATGTCAAATTATCGTCAAGAAAAAGTTCGAGAATGTATTGAAGAATGAATGTTTATAATAGTGACAACTCTTTGTAAAAGATAAAACATCTTCCAATTTGTATCCCAAAAATATTCGTATTTGCTTGAATCTACATATGTCGAACACCTAGTATAATGAAATCTTTCATTTGACCCATCTTGAGAAAATGTTTGATATTTACATGATGCATTCTGATGTTGAAAAGAAATATTTTTTCTGACTTGCACTGGCCATGCAGCTTAGAATAATATCTGTGGTTAACTCATAATGTTCATGGACAATATTATTCCAACACAAACAGAACTGGAATTACATGAAGTAATATTACAAATGTAACTCTAAATCCAATCTCCCAGGATTTGTAAACTCGTCATAACTAGCCCCAGGACCTGGAAAAGCTTTAGCAAACTCTAGTTTGTCTAGAAGCTCATCAACGAAGAAAGAAGAAATGAAAAGTTTCCTCTGACTTGAAGCCATGAAGTTCTGCCTTACCGCATCATCTAGAAATTTGATTAGGTTATTAAAATAACCGTCAATGTTCAAGAGACCAATGGGTTTATTGTGCAAACCTTCAGATGCCCACGAAATTAAGGTGAACAAACCTTCCATAGTATCAATTCCTCTGGGAAGTATGATGAAAGCCTCCACCACATGATTCATCTCGAAATACTTGTAGTAATTGCTAGAAATGGTGTACTCTGCACCGTATGTAGGACCATAGACCTGTCGTGCTGCTATGTACCCTGGTATGAAGCCTCTAACTATAGCACCATTGGTATAAATTGTTGAAGCAACAGCTCCTTGAAGGCCAACGTTGCCCCCTCTATATGTAAGCCTTATTTTTCTCCTTACCAATTCTCTTCCTAAATCTACCGCTGTAGTCATAAACCTTGGATTTCTACCAAAAGAATGACTACCAATTAGACCAACGAATTTTATGGTGTAAGGAAAAGTTTGAGAAGTTCCTTCCATAATATGAGAATGTGAGATACTCTTGCTACAATCGTGATATATATAGGCTCTGAATTATGACCTTTGAGAAAAAGTGTAGTATCCTTAGTCGAAATTTGTACAGCAAAGATGGATTCAATTTACCTACTGACAATGACGTGTTCGCTAATAATACAGTCTGCTGACGATATGACATATCAAGACTCATGAACAGTTAGATTCGCTGTCCTGAAATACGTTCAAATCCAAGATGAAAAGTCAAATGGCTACTGCCCTGAAGACAACGACCCCTTGAGTAATTGAAAGACTACGTTACGACGTATGAATTGAAACAAACTGCAATTGTGCATATCAAAGACCATTCAAGAGTATTGAAGAAATTTTCAATCGATTCTGTTAACCAAGGACGTACAGATAAGACTCATAACTGAACGAAGTGAAGACCTTACTTAATCGAAAATTGTTAATTTCTCGAAGATTGAACGAGTTTGGTGAAATCAATGACTTGAGAATACGTATCCGAAAGATGGAGACACAACCATATGAATATGAAATGGTCATGATCAGTGAGATCATTACAAAACGTTGAACGTTGAACCTAAGAAGAATTTCAAGGATGAAATTCCTTTTAAGGGGGGGAGAAATGTAACGCCCCAAAACATACCCTAGAATTATTAATGAATAAATAATCAATTAATCACAATTGTTTTGATTAAAATAAATTATTGTTGGGCTTTGGGCCGATATGAAATTTGTTTTGACATCTAATATCAAAATCTGGATAAGTCTCATAGAGATAAATCCAATATGTGGACTATTTGTGTGGTCTTGATTGGGAACCTGAGTACAGACCCAAATCAAGAGTAAATAAAGAATTTGTTTAGAATGTGAATATTGAAATGATTTCTTGAAATAAATCATTAGAACAAATGATATGAATTAAATGTGAGAAACCTTTTTGAATAAAGATCAACTACATCAATTTTTACTCTGTCAAAGTCAAACACCCAAAAATATGATGTCAGAAAAAGTATAACCAACAAATATAAAAATTATATCGTTGGATAGAGTTTGTTGGGAAAAATATCATAGATTTTGATGATGATGTATTTAGAATGTAATAGGGACTTAAGGTCTCCCCCAATATTCAATGTAATTTTTCTTTTTAGAAATATTGTTAAAACCAAGTTCTTGAGATTTCCAATGAGGTTGTGATATTTCTTTAAGCGTTTTGATGCCTGAAGACCTTATCAAATTCAGTGATATGGAAATTGGATATCTTGATCGGAAATGTCAGAGACAAGTAAGGATTTCTCAAGCAGATGAAAATCCTCTGATCCGGAAGACTACATAAGAACCGGATGTCTCACTACAACCCGCTGAAAGCTAAGTCATCCAAATTGGAAGACTAGCGCGGATCTCCTTCTCACCCGGAAGTCTGAGAATGACTCCTCCGGATTTGTCAGCTAAGAACCGGATGCCTCAGGGAAGACCGGAATTCTCAAAAAGCGGACAAGTGAGAAAAGACTTAGAAAATTATCTAAGTCTTGAATGAAGAAATTCTACCCGTTGGTAAGGAAAAATCAATCTCTTGATTTTCAACGGCTAGATTGAAGATAATTATGCTGATTCAAGAACAAATGACTCGAAGACAAAGTCTGAACCTCTAAGAATTGAAGAACCTGTCCAGAATTCCTAAACAAGCACTAGAAGACAAACAGAGTAAAGTTCTACAGTCCAGAATACTTGAACAACAGCTAGAAGACGGAGTCTATGGAAAAAGGAATCTCTCCTTTAACAAATGGGTATGTCCAAACACCCATTCCAATGAGGAATCTTCAAATCACAATCTTCATTCAAAATTGAAGCCAACAAATGCAACGGATAGTCTATTATGATTCAACGAATAGATTATCCAATCCAGCTATAAATAGAATCCTTGGAAGACTGGAGAAGAAACAATGAGATACAACAACACAACGAAGCAATCTCTAACAACAAAGCTATCTCATTCACAGTTACCCCAAAAAGCTTGATAAAGAGAGATTTCTAAACTCCTTATTCAGAAGCAAACTTCTCCCCCTTCCAAAGAGCTATAGTGTAAACACTTGAAGGTTTCCTTGCCTCAAGCACCACACCACGTTGAAGGATATTACTTTTGATCAAACTTATTGATTAAAAGGGGGTAAGTCAACTCTCTTACAAGTTGATCTTGCAAGTCCTATTGTTCGGACCTTGCAGTTATTGAAGAAGCTTGACCTTCGAAGGAACAACAAAGCCAGCACGAGTGCAGTAGCAACATTGGTCTTGTGAAGATATACCGTGCAGAAATTCACACAAGTGTAATTGTTGGTTCATTATTCAACAACCAACTACATAGTGGATTTTGAGGACGTAGAAGGATTACCCCACCTTCGAACCTCGTTAAAGTTTGCGTGTCTCCCTCTTTTATCTTTATTCTTACTTGCAATTATATTAACTGTGAAAACTAACCCATCCATATTGATTACCGCTCACTCTACCCACCAAATTCCGCACACAATCTAAAGTTCACAAGAACTCTAGATTAACACTCATTTTCACGTTTTCAAAAGAAACGAAAAAGATTTTAAATCTGTAACAAAGTCTATTCACCCCCCCTCTAGACTTTGTATTTCACCACTTTGGGACCACCAATTGGTATCGGAGCAAACTTCTCACTATCTACGATTAGATTAACGAGAAGCAATCATAATGGTGAACAATATGGATCACGGTTTGCCCAAGTTTTCTCTCTTAGGTTATGATGATTGGAAGATCATGATGGAAGCACATCTCTACGCTCTACATGACTGCATGTGGATGGTGCTTGAGGATGGACCCTTGAAAATCCAAATGGAGAATCCTGAGAGGAATCCAGCAACTCCTGATGTAATCCAGTACATTCCAAAGCCCAAGGAAAAATAAGATGATAGAGATTGTAAAAAGCACAATCTGGACAACGTCGCCAAAGAAGCCATCTTCAAGACACTTGATCCCATCACCTTCTCCAAAATCAAGCATCTCAAGACTGCCATGGAAATATGGCAAGGTCTTGGGAAGCTATGTGAGGGATCAGAGGACTTGAGAAAGCAGAAGATAGATGTCCTACTTGAGAAGTTCAAAGGCTTCAAAATGCTTCCCGGAGAATCATTTGATATGTTGGATGAAAGGTTCCACAAAATTCTGAATGATCTTGCCTCACTTAACCACGTTCTCTCTCCCAAAGAAAAGAATGTAAGGTTGCTGAGATCACTCCCAACTGAGTGGTGCACCAAAGCCACAGCCATGGAAGAAGGAAGAAACCTGGAAAACTACACTGTTCAAGGTCTCCTTGATGAACTCAGAACCAATGAGCACGAGCTGAAAAAGAAGAAGGAAGAACAAGTCACTCCCTTCCCCACGGCATTGATGACAACTTCAAGAATTCCATCAAGTGAAGGGACATGCACAAGAAACTGTGACACACCTTCCTCCAGCCAGCCGTCAAGCTCAAAAATGGAGAACTACGAAGAGGAATTTTCCATGATGGTCAAGCAATTCCAGAAGTTCAAGAAGTTCTTCAAGAAGGCTGATTCAATCAGAAGGCCATCCAAGGGAAAGCCACAGGTAAGTGACTCCCCTCCTGAATCTTATTTATGCTATAACTGCAGGAAGCCTGGCCACTGGAAGTCAGCATGCCCGTACCCAAAGGTGGAGAAGTACGGAGAAAGAGAAAGGAACGAGAAGAAAAAGAAAGCAATGGTTGCTGCTGAAAGTGACGAGTCATCAAGCTCAAGCTCGGATGAAGAAGCCCTCGTCTGCATGGAGTGCAGAGTTGAGAAGTCCAACCATGAGGATAGGTGGACAATGTCAGAAGATGACACTCTCTGCCTTATGTCCAAAGATGATGCTGATCAAGAGGTAACCTCACAAACCTCCTGCTCATCTTCTTATAGCACACCAACTTTTGAAAATCTTTTTGACCAGTTCAAAAAGATGATGAAAGACTTTGAGGAGATAAATCTCAAACACGCATCCTTAACAGAAGAGAACAAACTATTGAGTGAAGAGAATCTCAAGTTGACTGAAAGTCGGAAAAGTCAACTGAATGAGATCACTCAACTCAAGACTGAAAATGAATCTCTCTCTGAAAAGGTGAAATCCCTTAACAAAGAACTAGGGATACTCAAGTCCCAAGAAGCAGTGAACAAGCTGCTTGAAACGACCAAACATAAGGGTCACAAAGGACTTGGGTTTGACTCCTCTAGTTCCAAAAGGAAAGGGAAGACAACTTTCATCCCTCCTAAACCTACTACCAAACCTAATAAGCAGAAAGGGAAGGAAAAGGAGAAACCAACAGAAGTTCCCAAAAAGGTAGTCCCTCCTAAGAACTATAGAAAGCTGGACAGACCTCAAAAAGGAAATAATTTCAGAAGAAAACCTTCTAACCCCCATTATACACGAGGCTATACTCATTATGGGGTAGACAGGAGTTTTCCAAGAAATTCTGAGTGGAGAACTATGCCAAGATATAGTCACCCTCCACCCCAGAAGCTATTTGTGCCACCTAAGTATGCTTATAACCGACACAGGACACACTATGCACAACCTAGACAAAACTATAGGTCTTATCAACCTAGGTTTGCTAGGAGGAAACAGGAAATAGCACCTCCTGCACGTAGGAAGTTTTATGCATATAACTATGATTACAATCCCAACAAGTTTAGGGCTGCAAGGAAAATTCCCTGCAACTTCAAACTTGATGTAGGGACACACCATTAACTACTCCGGACCCAAACTTAATTGGGTACCAAAATCTTCCTCCTCCTAATGCAGGAAGCCGCTAAGTACCAAGGTGTCTGGTACTTAGACAGTGGCTGTTCAAGACACATGACGGGTGATGCGAGCCTTTTGAGCAATCTAATTCCCTATGATGGTTCAAGAGTTACTTTTGGAGGAAGCAATGATTTCGGCCTTACTAAAGGGCTAGGAAATCTGGTGTACAAGGGACTAACCATCCAAGCTGTATCTTATGTTGAAGGCCTCAACTATAACCTTCTTAGCATAATTCAGTTTTGTGATAAAGATTACTTCTTGGAATTCTGCAAGGACATGGCATCTCTCAAGAACATCTCCAATAATGAAGTCATTCTCACTGGGAAGAGAATCAGAAACATCTATGAAGTGATATGGAGCGATGTCAAGGAAGCATGTCTAATCAGCAAAGGTGACACTAACCTTCTATGGCTTTGGCATAAGAGGTTGAGTCATCTCAACTTCAAAACCCTCAACAAGCTGTCCAAAGAAGAGTTAGTAGAAGGTCTTCCCAAAGCTGCATTCAGAAAGGAAAGTATTTGTGATGCTTGCCAAAAAGGAAAGCAAGTCAAGTCCACCTTCAAGGCAAAATTGGCACCCTCAACTACAAGGATATTAAGTCTTATTCACATGGACTTATTTGGCCCTGTTACACCAATATGTCTAAGTGGAAAGAAATATGTCCTGGTGGTAGTTGATGATTACTCAAGATACACGTGGACAATCTACCTCAACAGCAAGAAGGAGACTCAAGGGAAACTAACCAACTGCATGAAGCTGATTCAAAACCAAGCAAGTCAGACCATTCAGAAGATCAGATCTGACAAAGGCACAGAATTCCTGAATGAAATCATCATTCACTACTGTGAAGAAAACGGAATTCTTCATCAGACATCCGCAGCAAGGACACCTCAACAGAATGGTGTAGCTGAAAGAAGGAACAGAACCCTGAAGGAAGCAGTGAGGACCATGCTAGCAGAAGCTTCCTTACCAAAGAGGTTCTGGGCTGAAGCAGTTAACACAGCCTGCTATACTCAAAATAGGAGTATGATTTATAAAAGGCACAACAAAACCTCCTATGAACTGTGGAACGGGAGAAAGCCTAATATATCATATTTCCATATTTTTGGGAGCAAGTGCTTTGTGTTAAACAACGGGAAGAATCATCGGAACACTTTTGATGAGAAATCAGATGAGGCCATCTTCCTAGGATATTCCATGGTAAGCAAGGCATTCAGAGTCTTCAACAAAAGAACCATGATCACGGAAGAGTCAATACATGTTATTTTTGATGAAAAACATGTGGTTGACAAGCCATCAAAGCATGACCATGAGGTTCTGGGTTTATCAGACAAGGATGAAGAAGTCAATGAAGGAGATAGAATGAAGCCCACGGAGTTCATTCCATTCAGAAGTCTGCCTCTGAAGACTTCACAGAGAAATCCGGAAGAGTCATACTCAGTCTTCCTGGTGAGAAGGAAATCCGCGCTAGTCTTCCGACATAGCCTTCAGCGGGTTGTAGCGAGACATCCGGTTCTTATGTAGTCTTCCGGATTGGAGGATTTTCGTTTGCTTTGAGAAATCCTTACTTGTCTCTGATATTTCCGATCAAGATATCCAATTTCCAAATTTTTTGAGTTTGATTAAGTCTTCAGGCATCAAACCATTTAAGGAAATATCACAACTTAATTGGAAATTCCAAGAACTTGGTTTTAACAATATTTCTAAAAATTACATTGAATATCTGGGGAGACCTAAAGTCCCTATTACATTCTAAATACATCATAATCAAAATCTATGATATTTTTTCCCAACAATTTCCCCCTTTTTGATGATGACAAACAAGTGTTTAAGAGTTCCGGTCGCTGTACTGAGAACTAATTTTGTAACTCTCTTTTAGTTTCTCATAATATACAGCTTGTTAACAAAAACTCTTAAACAAATACAATTCACATTACAATAATTCCTAAACCAAGTCTTGTCTTGAGATTTTGTGATCTCTTCCGCCATTGACCGTTTTCAGCTTCAGCACATTCTGCTTGGCTGAGCGGTTGGCGTTGCGTTTGATAGACCTTTAATATCCAAAGTGGATATTTAAGATCTTGGAAGCAACACATCTCTCAAAATAAGAAGAAAGATAGAGAGAGTGTTGTTCCAGAGAAGGTGTATGGTGTAATCCTGAAAAATACGAGATTTTCACCATAGACCTTCTCTACTGCCGAGATTCTCACCATAGACTTTGAAAGTCTTTTCTTCTCAATAGGCTTCTTCCATTGCCGTCTATGAGGGTGAGAAAGAACAATTTTTCCATTGAGGATATTTTTCTTGGTGTGTTTCTTAGACAGTGAGTTTGAAGACTTTTCATATTGAAAGAGCTGTTTGTGATAGGAATGGATTGAGATATCTTGATTTAAATAAGAGAGGAGGTAGAGAGAGGGGAGGTTCACGGGTTCCATTAATTGGGTAGATGGAACGGTGAGAGTGAAAGAGTTTCAACTTCCAAGAAGTTGAAAAGTGGAAGGAATCTTTTACCAATTACCAATGAATTGAAACTGTTCCAATTTGAAAATCAGTTTCGTTTGGTTTGAGAACCATAATTGTTTCAATTTGGCTAAGCCCAAAAGAGTGGCCCAAAAAGAAAAGAAAGCTATATACTAAAGGGAAATTATTCCTATTGGGTTCTCAAGGCCCAAAATAAGGCTATCATTTTTCATTCCCTATAGCTCTAATTTCTACTTAGGACGAGGTAGTACCAAAACAAATATGAATTTTATTTTTAAAAGAAAAGTGGTACTATTTTTCCAAAGTCCTGTACATTCTAAACATCCTAAGGACCAGTACTTTTAGAGCTTGTTGGAAATGAATTAAGGACTGAAGCTTAGTTTAAGAAGACAGATTTTGTAAAGTACCTGAATCGGAGATTTCCCATTTTAGTCCCAAAACTGAGATATCCGTCTTCCATTGCTTAGAGCTTATCAATAATTCATTGCCAAAAACAATTGTTAGACAAAAACTAGTTAAGTTCCCCCTGAATGTATGCGCTAAGAATAAATCTCAAAAACATACTTGAATTAGATATAATCAAGCATAGTGAGCACAATTAAGAGAAATATTAAGGCAATGTTTAAACCAATAGAGCAATGTTTAAATAAGAAGGTATTTCATCAAAGCAAATTAATGTTTTCACATACTTTCCCCCTGATTTGATGAAAAAAGCCTTCAGTGCTTCTTGCGCTTTGAAGATTAGGCAATCTCCCTGATACCTTGCATGTTTCCACATAGTTCTTTGATGCGCCTCATGTTGTTCCGTCTCTCCTCTGTTTGATTTTCATTTGAGAAGTGAGCAGCAATTGTTCCTACAGCCTCTGTTCCATCCAATCCGGAGCTGGATAAGCGCTGTGTTGAGTTTTCCGGATTGCTTCTCCGAGCTTCAAGGACTAGATCAGTCAAGTTTAGATGCGTAGGAATGTAAGAGACTTCTCCTTCTTTGACTGCAATGGGGAGCTCTAGAATCAAGGATGGACTGTGTTGTTGAAGAACCACTTCAATCTTGCGATTTCCAGAATTTGTGGTAAGAAGTCTGAATAGTTTGTGTGCTTCCTTCTGATTGTCAATGATTACCTTCAAGTAGTCTTTGGTTACTACTTGATTTGCTGAAGACACTGCCAGAGCTGCTCTGATGTCCATTTGGAGAATGGACATTTGTTTTTGTAGACTGATTGTGACATTTGCTACTTGCTCTTTGATGTTGTTAGCCTCCTTGAGTTGAAGATAACTATCAGATTCATATGTCTCCATCGTGTTGCTCACAGTGTTACTCAATAGAGATAAGATCTCTAGAGTCTGATCCACTGATTTGCTTATCTCCTTGAGATTGGAGCAATGTGTTTCTTCGGATTTCTCAATCAGTTTGTTTTGCCTGGCTTCCATCTGCTCTATCTCTTGCTTAAAGGAGGCATGTTGAGATGTTACGGTTGAGTCAATCAGCCCTTGGACCTTCTTTGTCCAGATTTCCAGTACCTCATCCAGAAGAGTAGGAATGGAAGAGCTATGGAAATGGAAGTTGTTTACCTGATGAGAAGAGAGAGTTCTTTGGAAGAGTTGCATAGGAATAGATTCAGCATCATCTTGTACATCTTCTTCATCATTGATCTTCAGGGTTCTTTCAGATTCTTCTTCTGCTTCCCCAAGTGTGAAGTTTGATATATCCCGAGAGAGGGAGTCTCTTTCTTCTGCTTCATTCTGTCCTTCAAAAATGGCTACTGGAGATTTGGAGGCCTCCAGTTCTGCCATTTGAGTTTCCTTCTCAGCTTCTGCAGAACTTCTCTGGGCTTCTATAGCTTGCTCTTCTTGAGCTTCATTTGTTTCTGGAGTTTTGGACATCTCCAGATTTTCTGTTGACTCCTCCGGGATCTCTGCTTCAGTAGGATTGGTGATCTCACAAGGATTTGTGAGAATCTCTAAAGCTTCAGAATGGAGAAGTTGCTGGAATTCTTTATTTGATCCTTCCTGGTTCTGTTTTGGTGTAGAGACTTCAGCTTCAGGTGGAACAGTTTCAAAGGCAGATGAGGCTTCCGGAAATATTTGGAAATCCTCAGCTGTTGTTTCCAAGTTAGCTTGTGCTTCAGAAGTGAGAACCACCTGATCTTCTGTTGTTTTTGAGAGGACTGGTTTGTATACTGCAGGATCCTCATCATCCACCTCAAACTCTTAAATTGGTGAGGTGACCAAGTGTTCCAGATGCAAATCTTCATAGTTCTTTTGCCATACCCAGTCAACATCCAGGATTTGCTCACAGCAGTAGTTGATTGGCAGACCTAAGCATTTCTTGATGATCTTTTCATTCTTCAATTGCTGTTCCCAACTTAGCAACTGTTCTGCTGAATTTCCAACTTTCCAAGCTCTCCAGTCATAGTAGAGCTGCCAGAATTGAGTCTCAGCATCATCTACTTGAGGTTGTAAAGGAAGTTGGAGATTTCTGAACTTGAGGAATTTCTTCTTCAAGTTGTTGAGGACTCCGGTTGTGAGCAGAGGTTTCCTCATTAGGTTCCTTCTCCTTCAACCCATCCGGATTGACATGTCCAGATGTTGAGGGAGAGGTGATCTTCCTCTTCTTTTTCCTTTGTAGTTCTCCTTGGTCAGAGATTTCTTCTTCTTCTTCAAGATTGATTGGAGCAAGATTCTATGGTACTTCAGCACTGGGAGAGGGAGACACCACGTGCTGGCTTTGTTGTTCCTTCGAAGGTCACGCTTCTTCAACAACTGCAAGGTCCGAACAATAGGACTTGCAAGACCAACTTGTAAGAAAGTTGACCTACCCCCTTTCAATCAATAAGTTTGATCAAAAGTTGTATCCTTCAACGTGGTGTGGTACTTGAGGTAAGGAAACCTTCAAGTATTTACACTATAGCTTTTTGGAAGGAGGAGAGGTTTGCTTCTGGATAAGGAGTTTAGAAATCTCTCTTTATCAGGCTTTTTGGGCTAACTGTGAATGAGCTAGCCTCTTTGTGGTTGTTCTTCTTATTGTTGATGAGTTATTGTATATATTTCCCCAGTCTTCCAAGGATGCTATTTATAGCTGGATTGGATAATCTATCCGTTGAATCAAAAAAGACTATCTGTTGCATTTGCTGGCTTCAATTTTGAATGAAGATTGGGATTTGAAGATTCCTCATTGGAATGGGTGTTTGGACATACCCAATTGTTAAAGGAGAGATTCCTTTTTCCATCGAGTCCGTCTTCTAGCTGTTGTTCAAGTATTCTAGACTGTAGAACTTTACTCTGTTTGTCTTCTAGTGCTTGTATAGGAATTCTGGACAGGTTCTTCAATTCTTAGAGGTCCATACTTTGTCTTCGAGTCATTTGTTCTTGAATCAGCATAATTATCTTCAATCTAGCCGTTGAAAATCAAGAGATTGATTTTTCCTTGCCAACGAGTAGAATTTCTTCATTCAAGACTTAGATAATTTTCGAAGTCTTTTCTCACTTGTCCGCTTTTTGAGAATTCCGGTCTTCCCTGAGGCATCCGGTTCTTAGCTGACAAATCCGGAAGAGTCATACCCAGTCTTCCTGGTGAGAAGGAAATCCGCGCTAGTCTTCCGACCTAGCCTTCAGCGGGTTGTAATGAGACATCCGGTTCTCATGTAATATTCAGATAGGAGGATTTTTGTCGGCTTTGAGAAATCCTTAAGTCTTCAGGCATCAAACCATTTAAGGAAATATCACAACTTAATTGGAAATTCCAAGAACTTGGTTTTAACAATATTTCTAAAAATTACATTGAATATCTAGGGAGACCTAAAGTCCCTATTACATTCTAAATACATCATCATCAAAATCTATGATATTTTTTCCCAACAATTTCCCCCTTTTTGATGATGACAAACAAGTGTTTAAGAGTTCCGGTCACTGTACTGAGAACTAATTTTGTAACTCTCTTTTAGTTTCTCATAATATACAACTTGTTAACAAAAACTCTTAAACAAATACAATTCACATTACAATAATTCCTAAACCAAGTCTTGTCTTGAGATTTTGTGATCTCTTCCGCCATTGACCGTTTTCAGCTTCAGCACATTCTGCTTGGCTGAGCGGTTGGCGTTGCGTTTGATAGATCTTTAATATCCAAAGTGGATATTTAAGATCTTGGAAGCAACACATCTCTCAAAATAAGAAGAAAGATAGAGAGAGTGTTGTTCCAGAGAAGGTGTATGGTGTAATCCTGAAAAATACGAGATTTTCACCATAGACCTTCTCTACTGCCGAGATTCTCACCATAGACTTTGAAAGTCTTTTCTTCTCAATAGGCTTCTTCCATTGCCGTCTATGAGGGTGAGAAAGAACAATTTTTCCATTGAGGATATTTTTCTTGGTGTGTTTCTTAGACAGTGAGTTTGAAGACTTTTCATATTGAAAGAGCTGTTTGTGATAGGAATGGATTGAGATATCTTGATTTAAATAAGAGAGGAGGTAGAGAGAGGGGAGGTTCACGGGTTCCATTAATTGGGTAGATGGAACGGTGAGAGTGAAAGAGTTTCAACTTCCAAGAAGTTGAAAAGTGGAAGGAATCTTTTACCAATTACCAATGAATTGAAACTGTTCCAATTTGAAAATCAGTTTCGTTTGGTTTGAGAACCATAATTGTTTCAATTTGGCTAAGCCCAAAAGAGTGGCCCAAAAAGAAAAGAAAGCTATATACTAAAGGGAAATTATTCCTATTGGGTTCTCAAGGCCCAAAATAAGGCTATCATTTTTCATTCCCTATAGCTCTAATTTCTACTTAGGACGAGGTAGTACCAAAACAAATATGAATTTTATTTCTAAAAGAAAAGTGGTACTATTTTTCCAAAGTCCTGTACATTTCTAAACATCCTAAGGACCAGTACTTTTAGAGCTTGTTGGAAATGAATTAAGGACTGAAGCTTAGTTTAAGAAGACAGATTTTGTAAAGTACCTGAATCGGAGATTTCCCATTTTAGTCCCAAAACTGAGATATTCGTCTTCCATTGCTTAGAGCTTATCAATAATTCATTGCCAAAAACAATTGTTAGACAAAAACTAGTTAAGTTCCCCCTGAATGTATGCGCTAAGAATAAATCTCAAAAACATACTTGAATTAGATATAATCAAGCATAGTGAGCACAATTATGAGAAATATTAAGGCAATGTTTAAACCAATAGAGCAATGTTTAAATAAGAAGGTGTTTTCATCAAAGCAAATTAATGTTTTCACATACTTTCCCCCTGATTTGATGAAAAAAGCCTTCAGTGCTTCTTGCGCTTTGAAGATTAGGCAATCTCCCTGATGCCTTGCATGTTTCCACATAGTTCTTTGATGCGCCTCATGTTGTTCCGTCTCTCCTCTGTTTGATTTTCATTTGAGAAGTGAGCAGCAATTGTTCCTACAGCCTCTGTTCCATCCAATCCGGAGCTGGATAAGCGCTGTGTTGAGTTTTCCGGATTGCTTCTCCGAGCTTCAAGGACTAGATCAGTCAAGTTTAGATGCGTAGGAATGTAAGAGACTTCTCCTTCTTTGACTGCAATGGGGAGCTCTAGAATCAAGGATGGACTGTGTTGTTGAAGAACCACTTCAATCTTGCGATTTCCAGAATTTGTGGTAAGAAGTCTGAATAGTTTGTGTGCTTCCTTCTGATTGTCAATGATTACCTTCAAGTAGTCTTTGGTTACTACTTGATTTGCTGAAGACACTGCCAGAGCTGCCCTGATGTCCATTTGGAGAATGGACATTTGTTTTTGTAGACTGATTGTGACATTTGCTACTTGCTCTTTGATGTTGTTAGCCTCCTTGAGTTGAAGATAACTATCAGATTCATATGTCTCCATCGTGTTGCTCACAGTGTTACTCAATAGAGATAAGATCTCTAGAGTCTGATCCACTGATTTGCTTATCTCCTTGAGATTGGAGCAATGTGTTTCTTCGGATTTCTCAATCAGTTTGTTTTGCCTGGCTTCCATCTGCTCTATGTCTTGCTTAAAGGAGGCATGTTGAGATGTTACGGTTGAGCCAATCAGCCCTTGGACCTTCTTTGTCCAGATTTCCGGTACCTCATCCAGAAGAGTAGGAATGGAAGAGCTATGGAAATGGAAGTTGTTTACCTGATGAGAAGAGAGAGTTCTTTGGAAGAGTTGCGTAGGAAGAGATTCAGCATCATCTTGTACATCTTCTTCATCATTGATCTTTAGGGTTCTTTCAGATTCTTCTTCTGCTTCCCCAAGTGTGAAGTTTGATATATCCCGAGAGAGGGAGTCTCTTTCTTCTGCTTCATTCTGTCCTTCAAAAATGGCTACTGGAGATTTGGAGGCCTCCAGTTCTGCCATTTTAGTTTCCTTCTCAGCTTCTGCAAAACTTCTCTGGGCTTCTACAGCTTGCTCTTCTTGAGGTTCATTTGTTTCTGGAGTTTTGGACATCTCCAGACTTTCTGTTGACTCCTCCGGGATCTCTGCTTCAGTAGGATTGGTGATCTCACAAGGATTTGTGAGAATCTCTAAAGCTTCAGAATGGAGAAGTTGCTGGAATTCTTCATTTGATCCTTCCTGGTTCTGTTTTGGTGTAGAGACTTCAGCTTCAGGTGGAACAGTTTCAAAGGCAGATGAGGCTTCCGGAAATATTTGGAAATCCTCAGCTGTTGTTTCCAAGTTATCTTGTGCTTCAGAAGTGAGAACCACCCGATCTTCTGTTGTTTTTGAGAGGACTGGTTTGTATACTGCAGGATCCTCATCATCCACCTCAAACTCTGAAATTGGTGAGGTGACCAAGTGTTCTAGATGCAAATCTTCATAGTTCTTTTGCCATACACAATCAACATCCAGGATTTGCTCACAGCAATAGTTGATTGGCAAACCTAAGCATTTCTTGATGATCTTTTCAATCTTCAATTGCTGGTCCCAACTCAGCAACTATTCTGCTGAATTTCCAACTTTCCAAGCTCTCCAGTCATAGTAGAGCTGCCAGAATTGATTCTCAGCATCATCTACTTGAGGTTGTGAGGAAGTTGGAGAATTCTGAACTTGAGGAATTTCTTCTTCAAGTTGTTGAGGACTCCGGTTGTGAGCAGAGGTTTCCTCATTAGGTTCCTTCTCCTTCATCCCATCCGGATTGACATGTCTAGATGTTGAGGGAGAGGTGATCTTCCTCTTCTTTTCCCTTTGTAGTTCTCCTTGGTCAGAGATTTCTTCTTCTTCTTCAAGATTGATTGGAGCAAGATATTTTGGTACTTCAACACTGGGAGAGGGAGACACCACTTGCTTCCTCTTTACTGATTTGTTCAGACTCATGATAAGGACATTGTCTGAAGAACTTTCCTCTGCAGTTGTGCTAGCACCAGCTCTGTTTTCCCCTTTGGAAGACTGATAGTACAGCCAATATCTGGCTTCATACTTCTTTCCTTCAGAAGCAGCACCCAAGGACTCCAAGATATGTCCAATGTATAGACCTTGACAAAGGTATTTCTGGTTGGGTTTTCCAAGGTGCTTTGAGATGGAATTGAAGAAATGAGCAGCCCAATTTACCTTAGACTTGGTAATGAGGGCATTGATGATGAAGGCCCTCTCTTGGGTGATGTCATCAGCATGTCCTCCACTTCCACATTCGAGGCATGCGATAACCAGTTCAAGGACTAGCCTGTAGTCGTTGTTCAGATGAGCTTTTTTCGCTGGGCTAGAGGGATTTTGCCCAGAAATTCCAATAATGCTCCAATCCAGATTATTGGCTGGAAGTCTCCCAATTTCAACTCCAGAATTGGGAAGGTGAAGCTTTTCTCCCAATTTCTTCTGCGAAAGCTTCACTTTTGTCCCTCCAACAGTGGAATTGATGACTTGAATCGTCCTTTGTGGGTCCTCTTCGATTTGACAGTCTTGACCTTTCCATTTTTATAGAATTCAAGAATTTCGTTCTCATACTTGAATCGAATCTCCATATGATGAAATTCGGAGAGCTCTTGAGCAGCAATCATCTCCAGATAGGATTGATAGAACGTTGATGAGGAGCACTTGGCTTCCAACTTCTGGAAATGGATATTAGCGCCAACAATATTCATTTTCTCGGAAATTTGAGAAGATCTGAAGAAATTAGGGTTCTTGAGAATTTTATCTGAAGATTCTCGTGAAGAAGACGATGAAGGATTTGAGTGGGCTGAGTGGGCAGTTGAGGTCTGATTATAGTGACGATTGGGTTTAATGTGGGCGATTTATGCGGCTAGTGGCGATTGGGTTTTTAACTGTTCCCAAGGCCACGTCCCCACCCACCATTTTGACAGACGTGGAAAATGAACTCCCACGTATACCACACTAAGTCTAATTGAATTAGACCAATTATGTGAAGCAAATCGGAAAACTTGGCTTCACTTAGTGGTTTGGTGAAGATATCCGCCAGTTGTTCTTCAGTTGAGATATACTCAATTTTGATATCTTTCTTTTCCACATGATCTCTGATGAAGTGATGCTTGATATCAATGTGCTTAGTGCGAGAATGATGCACTGGATTTTGTGAGATGGCTATAGCACTTTGATTGTCACAAAAGATTGTCACTTCCTTTGTCTTGACTCCATAGTCCAGTAGTTGTTGCTTCAGCCACAGAATTTGAGCACAACTACCAGCAGCAATGTACTCTGCTTCTGCTGTAGATGTAGAAATGGAGTTTTGTTTCTTACTAAACCAAGAAACAAGATTTCCACCAATGAATTGACAAGTACCAGATGTACTTTTCCGGTCAACTTTGCATCCGGCAAAATCAGAATCTAAGTATCCCACTAATTCAAACGAATTGCTCTTATCATACCACAAACCCATGTTCTGAGTTCCTTTGAGGTATCTAAGAATTCTTTCAGCTGCTATCAGATGACTTTCCTTTGGCTTTGACTGGAATCTGGCACAAACACCTACTGCATATGAGATATCCGGACGGCTTGCAGTAAGGTAAAGTAGAGATCCAACAATTCCTCTGTAAAGAGTTTGATCTACATCCTTTCCATCTACATCCATATCAAGCTTGGTGGATGTACTTATGGGGACAGAGACGGATGACTTCTGGTCACCTTTGAATTTCTTGATAAGATCCCTTGTGTACTTGGCTTGGTTGATGAGAGTCCCTTCACTTCTCTGTTTGATTTGAAGGCCAAGGAAGTAGTTGAGTTCCCCCATCATGCTCATATCAAATTTTCCTTGCATGAGGGTTGAGAACTTGGTGCAGAGATCTTCCTTAGTTGAGCCAAATATGATGTCGTCCACATAGATTTGGACTAACAGGAGATCTTCTCCGTCTTGTAGTTTGAACAATGTCTTTTCAATGACTCCTTTGATAAATCCATTGTTTATGAGAAATTGAGACAATGTGTCATACCAAGCTCTCGGAGCTTGTTTGAGTCCATACAACGCCTTTTTGAGTCTATACACTTGATCTCCCTTAGTGTGTAACTCAAATCCTAGAGGTTGTTCCACATAAACTTCTTCTTCGAGGTTTCCGTTGAGAAATGCACTTTTGACATCCATTTGATAGATTTTGAAATCCTTATGAGCAGCAAAGGCTAGAAACAGCCTTATAGCTTCGAGTCTAGCAACTGGAGCGAAGGTTTCATCAAAATCTATACCTTCTTCTTGACAATATCCTTTGGCAACCAACCTGGCTTTGTTTCTGATAACAACGCCGTTTTTATCCATCTTTTTCCGGAAGACCCACTTTGTCCCAATGACATGTTGATGAGTAGGTCTGGGGACAAGTTTCCAGACATTATTTCTGGAAAATTGGTTGAGCTCTTCTTGCATTGCATTGATCCAATCAGAATCAGCTAGAGCTTCTTCAATATTCTTTGGTTCCACTTGTGAGATGAAACAAGCAAGCATAATTTCTAGATTTTGCTGAGCACTTCTTGTGCGAACGCCAGATTGAATATTTCCAATGACTTGTTGGGGAGGATGATCCCTTAACCAACGAAGATTGTGTTGATTAGGATTGACTGGTTGATCTAGTTCAGCTTCTGGTTGAAGAACAAAAGTTGGTGTTTTCGGATGGATTGGCACTGGGTCGCCATTTCCGGAATTGTCGCCGTTGGAGTGATCCGGAATATTGGAAGGCTGGCCAAGATTTCTGGTAGGCTCAGCACTGTTTGAGTCCGGATTTCTCTGTGAAGTCTTCAGTGGTAGACTTCTGATTGGAATGAACTCCGTAGGCTTCATTCTATCTCCTTCATTGACTTCGTCATCCTTGTGAGATAGATCCAGAACCTCATGATCATGCTTTGATGGCTTGTCAACCACATATTTTTCATCAAAAATAACATGTATTGACTCTTCCGTGATCATGGTTCTTTTGTTGAAAACTCTGAATGCCTTGCTCACCATAGAGTATCCAAGGAAGATGGCTTCATCTGATTTCTCATCAAAAGTGTTCAGATGATTCTTCCCGTTATTTAACACAAAGCACTTGCTCCCAAAAATATGGAAATATGATATATTAGGCTTTCTTCCGTTCCATAGTTCATAGGGAGTTTTGTTGTGCCTTTTATAAATCATACTCCTATTTTGAGTATAGCAAGCTGTGTTAACAGCTTCAGCCCAGAACCTCTTTGGTAAGGAAGCTTCTGCTAGCATTGTTCTCACTGCTTCCTTTAGGGTTCTGTTCCCTCTTTCCGCTACACAATTCTGTTAAGGCGTCCTTGCTGCGGATGTCTGATGAAGAATTCTGTTTTCTTCACAATAATGAATGATGATTTCATTCAGGAATTCTGTGCCTTTGTCAGATCTGATCTTCTGAATGGTCTGACTTGCTTGGTTTTGAATCAGCTTCATGCAGTTGGTTAGTTTCCCTTGAGTCTCCTTCTTGCTGTTGAGGAAGATTGTCCACGTGTATCTTGAGTAATCATCAACTACCACTAGGACATATTTCTTTCCACTTAGACTTATTGGTGTAACAGGGCCAAATAAGTCCATGTGGATAAGACTTAATATCCTTGTAGTTGAGGGTACCGGTTTTGCCTTGAAAGTAGATTTGATTTGCTTTCCTTTCTGGCACGCATCACAAATGCTTTCCTTCCTGAATACAGCTTTGGGAAGGCCTTCTACTAACCCTTCTTTGGATAGCTTGTTGAGAGTTTTGAAGTTGAGATGACTCAACCTCTTATGCCAAAGCCATAGAAGGTTAGTATCACCTTTGCTAATTAGACATGCTTCCTTGACATCATTCCATATCACTTCATAGATGTTTCTGATTCTCTTCCCAGTGAGAATGACTTCATTTGTGGAGATGTTCTTGAGAGATGCCATGTCCAAGGAGTAACCTTTATCACAAAACTGACTTATGCTAAGAAGGTTATAATTGAGTCCTTCAACATAAGATACAGCTTGGATGGTTAGTCCCTTGTACACCAGATTTCCTAGCCCTTTAGTAAGGCCAAAATCGTTGCTTCCTCCAAAAGTAACCCTTGGACCATCATATGGAATTAGATTGCTCAAAAGGCTCGCATCACCCGTCATGTGTCTTGAGCAGCCACTGTCTAAGTACCAGACACCTGGGTACTTAGCGGCTTTCTGCATTAGGAGGGGGAATATTTTGGTGTCCATTTCAGTTTGGGTCCGGAATGGTTAATGGTGTGTGTCCCTACATCAAGTTTAAAATTGCAGGAAATTTTCATTGCAGCTCTAAACTTGTTGGGATTGTAATCATAGTTGTAGGCATAAAACTTCCTACGTGTAGGAGGTGCAATTTCCTGTTTCCTCCTAGCAAACCTAGGTTGATAAGACCTATAGTTTTGTCTAGGTTGTGCATAGTGTGACCTGTGTAGGTTATAAGCATACTTAGGTGGCACAAATAGTTTTTGGGGTGGAGGATGACTATATCTTGGCATAGTTCTCCACTCAGAATTTCTTGGAAAACTTCTGTCTTCCCCATAATGAGTATAGCCTCGTGTATATTGGGAGTTAGAAGGTTTTCTTCAGAAATTGTTTTCTTTTTGAGGTCTGTCCAGCTTCCTATAGTTCTTAGGAGGGACTACCTTTTTGGGAACTTCTATTGGTTTCTCCTTTTCCTTCCCTTTCTGCATATTAGGTTTGGCAGTAGGTTTAGGAGGGATGAAAGTTGTCTTCCCTTTCCTTTTGGAACTAGAGCAGTCAAACCCAAGTCCTTTGCGACCTTTATGTTTGGTCGTTTCAAGCAGCTTGTTCACTGCTTCTTGGGACTTGAGTATCCCTAGCTCTTTGTTAAGGGATTTCACCTTTTCAGAGAGAGATTCATTTTCAGTCTTGAGTTGAGTGATCTCATTCAGTTGACTTTTCCGACTTTCAGTCAACTTGAGATTCTCTTCACTCAATAGTTTGTTCTCTTCTGTTAAGGATGTGTGTTTGAGATTTATCTCCTCAAAGTCTTTCATCATCTTTTTGAACTGGTCAAAAAGATTTTCAGAAGTTGGTGTGCTATAAGAAGATGTGCAGGAGGTTTGTGAGGTTACCTCTTGATCAGCATCATCTTTGGCCATTAGGCAGAGAGTGTCATCTTTTGACATAGTCCACCTATCCTCACGGTTGGACTTCTCAACTCTGCGCTCCATGCAGACGAGGGCTTCTTCATCCGAGCTTGAGCTGGATGACTCGTCACTTTCAGCAGCAACCATTGCTTTCTTTTTCTTCTCGATCCTTTCTCTTTCTCCGTACTTCCCCACCTTTGGGTACGGGCATGCTGACTTCCAGTGGCTAGGCTTCCTGCAGTTATAGCATAACTAAGATTCAGGAGGGGAGTCACTTACCTGTGGCCTTCCCTTGGATGGCCTTCTGATTTAATCAGCCTTCTTGAAGAACTTCTTGAACTTCCGGAATTGTTTGACCATCATGGCAAATTCCTCTTCGTAGTTCTCCATTTTTGAGCTTGACGGCTGGCTGGAGGAAGGTGTGTCACAGTTTCTTGTGCATGTCCCTTCACTTGATGGAATTCTTGAAGTTGTCATCAATGCCGTGGGGAAGGGAATGACTTGTTCTTCTTTCTTCTTTTTCAGCTCGTGCTCATAGGTTCTGAGTTCATCAAGGAGACCTTGAACAGTGTAGTTCTCCAGGTTTCTTCCTTCTTCCATTGCTGTGGCTTTGGTGTACCACTCAGTTGGGAGTGATCTCAGCAACCTTACATTTTTTTCTTTGGGAGAAAGAATGTGGTTAAGTGAGGCAAGATCATTCAATATTTTGTGGAATCTTTCATCCAACATATCAAATGATTCTCCAGGAAGAATTTTGAAGCTTTTGAACTTCTCAAGCAGGACTTCTATCTTCTGCTTTCTCAGGTCCTCTGATCCCTCACATAGCTTCCCAAGACCTTGCCAAATCTCCATGGCAGTCTTGAGATGCTTAATCTTGGAGAAGGTGATGGGATCAAGTGTCTTGAAGATGGCTGCTTTGGCAACGTTGTCCAGATTGTGCTTTTTGCAATCTCTATCATCCCATTTTTCTTTGGGCTTTGGAATGTACTGGACTACATCTGGAGCAGCTGGATTCCTCTCAGGGTTCTCCATTTGGATTTTAAATGGTCCATCCTCAAGCACCATCCACATGCAATCATGTAGAGCGTAGAGAAGTGCTTCCATCATGATCTTCCAATCATCATAACCTAGAAGAGAAAACTTGGGCAAACCGTGATCCGTATTGTTCACCATTATGGTCGCTTCTCGTTAATCTTAAAGTAGATAGTGAGAAACCTGCTTTGATACCAATTGGTGGTCCCGAAGTGGTGAGTTCACCAATTGTTTCTTTTGAGAATGTGAAAATGAGTGTTAATCTAGAGTTCTTGTGAACTTTAGATTATGTGCGGAAGTTGGTGTGTAGAGTGAGCAGTAATCAATATGGATGGGTTAGTTTTCTCAGTTAATATAATTGCAAGTAAGAATAAAGATAAAAGAGAGAGACACGCAAACTTTAACGAGGTTCGAAGGTGGGGTAATCCTTCTACGTCCTCAAAATCCACTATGTAGTTGGTTGTTGAATAATGAACCAACAATTACACTTGTGTGGATTTCTGCACGGTATATCTTCGCAAGGCCAATGTTGCTACTGCACTCGTGCTGGCTTTGTTGTTCCTTCGAAGGTCACGCTTCTTCAACAATTGCAAGGTCCGAACAATAGGACTTGCAAGATCAACTTGTAAGAAAGTTGACCTACCCCCTTTCAATCAATAAGTTTGATCAAAAGTTGTATCCTTCAACGTGGTGTGGTACTTGAGGCAAGGAAACCTTCAAGTATTTACACTATAGCTTTTTGGAAGGAGGAGAAGTTTGCTTCTGGATAAGGAGTTTAGAAATCTCTCTTTATCAAGCTTTTTGGGCTAACTGTGAATGAGGTAGCCTCTTTGTGGTTGTTCTTCTTATTGTTGATGAGTTATTGTATATATTTCCCTAGTCTTCCAAGGATGCTATTTATAGCTGGATTGGATAATCTATCCGTTGAATCAAAATAGACTATCTGTTGCATTTGCTGGCTTCAATTTTGAATGAAGATTGGGATTTGAAGATTCCTCATTGGAATGGGTGTTTGGACATACCCAATTGTTAAAGGAGAGATTCCTTTTTCCATCGAGTCCGTCTTCTAGCTGTTGTTCAAGTATTCTGGACTGTAGAACTTTACTCTATTTGTCTTCTAGTGCTTGTATAGGAATTCTGGACAGGTTCTTCAATTCTTAGAGGTCCAGACTTTGTCTTCGAGTCATTTGTTCCTGAATCAGCATAATTATCTTCAATCTAGCCGTTGAAAATCAAGAGATGGATTTTTCCTTGCCAACGAGTAGAATTTCTTCATTCAAGACTTAGATAATTTTCTAAGTCTTTTCTCACTTGTCCGCTTTTTGAGAATTCCGGTCTTCCCTGAGGCATCCGGTTCTTAGCAGACAAATCCGGAAGAGTCATACTCAGTCTTCCTGGTGAGAAGGAAATCCGCGCTAGTCTTCCGACTTGGCCTTCAGCGGGTTGTAATGAGACATTCGGTTCTCATGTAATATTCAGATAGGAGGATTTTTGTCTGCTTTGAGAAATCCTTACTTGTCTCTGATATTTCCGATCAAGATATCCAATTTCCAAAATTTTTGAGTTTGATTAAGTCTTCAGGCATCAAACCATTTAAGGAAATATCACAACTTAATTGGAAATTCCAAGAACTTGGTTTTAACAATATTTCTAAAAATTACATTGAATATCTGAGGAGACCTAAAGTCCCTATTACATTCTAAATACATCATCATCAAAATCTATGATATTTTTTCCCAACAGAAATTATGATCTAGCCTTAGGCTAAGAATAGCTAAGAGCGTTGTTATGATCTGGCCTTAGACTAAGAATAGCTAAGAGCGTTGTTATGATATGGCCTTAGACTAAGAATAGTTAAGAGCGTTGTTATGATTTGGCCTTAGATTAAGAACGATTTAAGAGCACTATCGAAATAATAACTGAATTGAATAAAATATAATGATAAGAACTGAATAATATCAAAACTGTGAATGTGTGAAGTGAACATTGTGTGCATGATATCAAATGATTTGATTATGAATTTAGATTCAGTTTATATGGATGTTCGACGCATTAGATATGCTTACTCAGCTTTACCGCTGAGCGTGTAGTATGTTTTATTTGCTACACGCAGGTAAACAGAAAGAACAATGTGATCCTGGTGGCAGATGAGGCGAGATTGTCGGGATGGATGTGACAAGTTTTGAAATGAATTATGATATGTCAATTTTTAATTCGCTTCCGCAATATTGTTGAATACTCCGTACTGTATATGTTATGAAAAATATTATTGTGATAAATAAAAGTGTTTGAAAAGTTTTAAATTTTTACGATTTCAAAGTTAATACTTTTGTCCAAAAGGGGCTGCAGACCTAGACGGATTAGGGTGTTACAAAATTAGTTTACTCATATTCTACTCTTTAAGAGAGTTTTTGTTCTTGAGTGGTTAAGTGTTGTGAACACTTTAAGGGAGGTTTGTTCCCTTGGTTGTACGAAGGAAGGGCATATTCCTTCGGGTTGAAGTCTTGGAGTTCGGTATCTCCGAGCAAGTTTATTGAGGCTCGTGGGACTCGAGTTCTCAGGTTGTAACTGTTTGTTAAGCACCCGTAAGCTTAATGGAAGTACTGTTTCTTAATCCTTCTCTTGACAAGAGTCCCGGTCTCGCTCTCAAAGCCTCATCCTCAAAAAGGGTAGAGGTAAGTGACTCCGATAGCGATGACGATAAGCCTTCTTATAACTTTCTCGAGAAGTTCCAAGAGTTTTTGAAGGAAGAACTTATGTCCCGAGATTGTAAAAGAAAGGAGGAACCCGTTCCAATGTGCTTTGGTTGTGGAGAACTTGGCCACATAAATCCATATTGCCCAAACCGCAAGGAAAAGAAGAAGAAGGAACGAGCATACATGGCATGGGATTCAGAAAGTTCCAGTGACGAAATCGCCGCCTTATGTCTTATGGCTCATGAACAAAATGGAGAGGTAAGTACTTCTAACTCTTTCTCATTTGAAGAATTACAAGAAGCCTTTCAAGAATTATTTGGTGAATTGAAGAAAACTTCAAAAATTGCCAAAGAGGCTAAGGCAAAAATTCATGCTTTGGAAGAGGAAAATAATTTTTTGGAAAATGATAATTTTAACCTCAAAAATAAAATTAAGGCAATGAGTGAAGATTCTTCCTTTGACCAAGGTTTTACTTGTTCCTCTTGTGAGTCTTTAAAAATAGAGAATGTAAAACTTAAGAGCACCATAGAAAAACTTAAGGTAGAGGAGCCTAAGAAACTTGGTGAAGAAGTTAAGAATGATAAACCACCTAGAAGAACAAATAATCCTAGGAATAACAAAATTAATTTTAGAAAGAATAAAAATAATAATTTGAGACAACCTAGAAATGAGTCTAGGAACTTAATTAATGATTCTAGGAATAATAACATTAGATCACCTAGAATGTTTTTTACTCAACCTAGGTATATGCATAATCCAAATGTAGTTTGCCATTATTGCTCTAAGATAGGACACATAGCACCCGTTTGTTTTGCCAAACACAGGGATTTGTTTTATAGCTATGATTATTATTTGCCTAACCCTCAAGGACCCAAAAGTTTTTGGGTACCTAAAAGTTATTTTTAGATGCATATGTATGTGTGCTTGAAGACTACAAAATTGTAGTGGATGCTCCAAGCACGAAACCCAATGAACCGCATCAAGGGGGAAGTTTGTTTTATGTTACTACATTTTTTTTTGACAATTGATGCCAATTTTTTTCATACAATTGGATTATTTTTAACCCACAAGGACCCAAAAAGACATTAAGTACCTAAAATCATTCTTTGAAGGAACCCCAACACGTTAGACGATGCACAAATGTAAGGGGAACCAAAAGTAGACGAGACTGGGCAGAAGTCATTCGAACAGCGATGTTGCAATAGAAACATCGATAATCTGAAGCTCCAGGACTAATGAAAATCTCTCCAAGACATTTTCAAACATCGATGTTCAGTATCAAACATCGATGTTCAAGGAGTATACCTTTACATATTTTTAAAGTGCTTTTTGCTAATGCCAAAAAGGGGAAGTGTTTGGGTATATGCAACAAGCGAGGGGGAATCTTGTTTTCAAAGACGTAGGGGGAATTACCATTACTCTCTCTTTGAAAACCCAGCTTGGCCTACATATCCCCTCCTTGGTTTGTCATTATCAAAAAGGGGGAAATTGTTGGAAAAAATTTTCACTTTGACATTTTGCTAATGACAATGTTTGTTTCCGTATAGGTTTTGATATTGACAAACCGTCGGGAACATGGAACAAAATGAAAAGATTCAAAGAGATAGAAAAGGTTCTTTGAAGAAACAAAAAGCACAAGAAAGGCATGATGCTGCTAAAGATGGCGGCATTGGCGCTTTGAAGACGTATTCTAAATACTTAGGTTTTTATTGTAACAAGCTCATTCAATTTCTCTACGTCATGGCTAAAAAAAATATGTTTTTCATGCATCAAATGAGTGTTTTCATAAATGGTTTTTAAGTTTCTAAAGCCCATGATTCTTGCTTAACCAAAACCATAACCATCGGTTATCGGCGTTCGGCTATAGCGTTCGGTTTTCGGCATTGGTTATTGGCATTGATTTTAACCAAATGGTTTTTAGGTTTTTATCCTTTTTTTAAGCTTCTGGACACATTAAAAGGTTTTCCAAATCATTAGTTTTCAAAAACCATAACCTTTGTTTTTTCGGAGTTGGTTATCGGCATTCGGCGCTGGTTATCGGCGTTGGTTTTTGGCGTCCAAATCAATCAAGTGGTTTTTAATATTTTATGATTTATTTTTACTTCTGGACATATCCAAATGGTTCTCCAACAAAAAAATATTAAAAACCACCTTTCGTTTTTGGTTTTTTGGTGAAAACCATCTGAAACGGCATAAACTTGGCTAGCCGTGATTTTTACCTTAATGAAGTGGTTTTTATACTTGGTTTCTACATTAAATACATTATATAAGAGTTTCCAACACTTGGTTTTCATTTTGGAGAACTTTGGTTTTTGACATCGGTTTTCGGCGTTGGCTGTCAAACCCTGGTTCTAGCGACCAGGCCCAACATAGATATAGGATCTTGAATATAGATGTCTGGACAGCGATGTTGGGATTTGAACATCTATGTCTGAACAGCAATGTTGAGATTTGAACGTCTATGTTTTGGCCAGATTGGCTCACGTCAGTCTTGGGCAGTAGGTTTTTGAACAACGATGTTCATTGTTGAACAGCGATGTTTTCAAATGACCGTTGGGCTATTTAAGAAAAAATCTTTCCATTTTGGAAAGTCAAACACCCCTACATCAATGTAGACTTCTAGACATCGATGTTTTGATTACCGTTAGACATTTTTAAAGGAAAGTCAAAGCCAAAACAGTGATGTTCACTATATGAACAGCGCTGTCGGGCTAGATTTCAGTAGATCCACTTTTATTTGATTTCCACAAACCAAGCCAATCAACCCCAATCTTCTCCCAACCGTTGCACCTTGTTTTTGGGTATAAAAAGGGGTATCTTGGGTCTACTTTTACATCCATTCGTCACACATTTCATAGCTTTACATTGCATCATTCCATAAACTTTTTACATAGCTTTTTAGAGCCATTTCTTGAGGAATTGAGTGTGTTTTTGATCTAAATTAGTTTACTCATATTCTACTCTTTAAGAGAGTTTTTGTTCTTGAGTGGTTAAGTGTTGTGAACACTTTAAGGGAGGTTTGTTCCCTTAGTTGTACGAAGGAAGGGCATATTCCTTCGGGTTGAAGTCTTGGAGTGCGGTATCTCCGAGCAAGTGTATTGAGGCTCGTGGGACTCAAGTTCTCAGGTTGTAACTGTTTGTTAAGCACCCGTAAGCTTAACGGAAGTAGTGTAGCTCGAGAGAGTCTCTCGGGAGACTGGACTAGCCACACGTGGTGGTGAACCAGTATAAATCTTGGTGTTCTCCTTTTACTCCTTTTTTTCCCGCTCTTTACTTTATCCCTGCGATTTTTATTCCACGAAATTTTATAAACATTCTCGTGCCTCACTATTCACGCCCCTCTAGTGAAGGGCACCTATTCTAACATATCAGTGAATATAGGTCTTGAAGAACCTAACCAACATTATCCCATATGATAATGTTGTTAGTGTATAATGAACGATGATATATCTAAGGGGACTGTTAAATATGTCAGATATATTACTCTTAGTATTTAGAATATCTGGTTACCTTGTTTATCTAGACTTTACCTCCTCCCCGTGTATGTATAAATACCCCAACATATGATGGTTACCTTGTTTATAAAATATCTGGTTACCTTGTTTATAAAATCACCCTTTAGTCGAATAAATTGTCGATTTATTCGACTAAAGGGTGATTTTATATTCCAAATATTTGGTAATAGATGAGACTTTCTTAAATTCTTTAAATAAATCACCAAATGCTTCTTGTAGTTTTTCAAAACTAAAAGGATCGTTAGAAGAACTTACCTCTGCTAGTTTACTTTGAGCCATAAGACAAATGACTACTTCATCATCGGATAAGGAAGAGGAGCTAGTGTTGGATTGCTTTCGGCGTTTGGACTTCTTGAATTTTCGTTTAGGGCAATGACCCTTGATATGTCCACGCTCTCCACATCCATAGCAAGTAGGCTTTGTACTCTCATTCAATTGCTCAAGCTCATTTTGCAATAAGTAATTAAATAACTTGAGAATGTCACTTTCTCCAGAGCCGCTTGTATCGACATATTTTGACGATGAAGCTTTGAGTGCAACTCCTTTGAATGATAGATTTTGATCCCTTTTGATCTCCGCTGCACTAGAAAAGTTAGACATTTCATAAGTGAGTAGTTTACCTCGAAGTGCGTCATATGTCAATGTATTGTAATCTCGGCCTTCTTTGATAGGGCTGACCGTAGACTTCCATTCCGGTGTGAGACTTCGAAGGATTTTTCGAACGAGAACATGATCCTCATAATGCTTCCCAAGTGTATCCAAATTTGAGGTGATAGTTGAAAATCTATCGAACATGCCATCTATTGTTTCATTTTCCATCATCATGAAAAGCTCATACTCATGGGTGAGTAAGTCGATCTTTGAGTCCTTCACTTGACTTGTTCCTTCATATGTGACCTCTAATTTGTTCCACATCTCATTGTCCGTATTGCACCTTGAGATTTTCTGATAGTCATTCGGGTTCACGGCACAATATAGAAAGTAGATGGCCCTTGCATTTAGTTGCATCTTCTTCTTGTCATTTGAGGTATATTCGTTCTCTAACTTTGGGACAAGAACCCCGTCAACAATCTTCGTGCGAACCATCTCTCCATGCTTGATCACCAACCAAGAATCATAATCATTTGATTGGATGAATATTCTCATTCTTTCCTTCTAATATGCATAATCTGTACCGTCGAAGAGTGGTGGCCTTATCGTGGATTGTCCTTCGGCAACTCTGGGTTGAAATGTTCTTCTGGCCATGATCTTTTTAAATTTTCAGCGGTAAAGCTTAGAAAATCCCTTGCTCTGATACCAATTGTTCAACAACGTACGCACCTCTAGAGGGGGGTGAATAGAGGTGTTCTTCAAAAATCAAAACTTTTGGAAGATTAAACAAAAAATTCGCAGGATTTATTCAACTAAGTCAGAATAGAAGTTCAGGGATTTATTCGAATAGTTTTCAACTTATTCGAATAGTTTGCTGAAAAATGTGTTTTAAAGGTAGGATGATAAGGGAATGAACCTTAGAGATGCCATACTCTTTAAACAAAATCTAAGACCTAAAACAATACCCAACTAAGGAAACAACCTCTTCGGTCTCGTTCCTTCCACCGATGCTCAAGTCCCTTCTTCACGGACGGATATGAACTTGTTGTAGCTTTGATTCTTAGCCTTGATGCACAATATGATGATGATGTTTTGTCACCCTTTTGTCATTATCAAAACCTAAAAGTCAATGGGCAAAGGACATTGCAAATCTATATATTCATGATAGCACATTGTCCAACAGTAGTAACCAAAGACTACTTGAAGGTTATCATTGACAATCAGAAGGAAGCACGCAAACTATTCAGACTTCTTACCACAAATTCTAGAAATCGCAAGATGGAAGTGGTTCTTCAACAACACAGTCCATCCTTGATTCCAGATCTCCCTATTGCAGTCAAAGAAGGAGAAGTCTCTTATATTCCTACGCATCTGAATTTGACTGATCTAATCCTTGACACTCAGAGAAGTAATCCGGAAAACTCAACACAGCACCTATCCAGCTCAGGATTGGATGGAACAGAGGCTGTAGGAACAATTGCTGCTCACTTTTCAAATGAAAACCAAACAGAGGAGAGACGCAACAACATAAGGCGCATCAAAGAACTATGTGGAAACATGCAAGGCATCAGGGAGATTGCCGGATCTTCAAAGCGCAAGAAGCACTGAAGGTTTTTTTCATCAAACCAGGGGGAAAGTATTGTTGGAGTTGTGCCCTGATGGCCAACTATTTATCGTTATTCTATCATGTATAGGCAGATATAATATGTTTACACATCTCATGCTAATGTAAACAAATATTATATTCCAAGATTTATATTTAAAAGATGTTTATCAGATAGTGTTTTTCTGCTGATGAGACTAACATCTTGAAATAAATATTTATCTAAATGTCCATAGTCGAGTATTAACGAGAGTGGGATATCGTTAATGCATGTGAGACTAGTGTGTGTTGGATGTTTGACTTAGTCTCATAGTCAATGACGGTGTGTTCGCATCCGCACATGGGCAGATATTATCTAGAGATAATAGGATGCCGGACTGACCCATCCTAAAGATGTTGCTTGAAATTTTAGTTCATGCTCTAAGCATTTTTAGCGCGACCACGGGTGTAACTATCCTTCGACTTGAAGTATTACGTTTTCTGCATATGTGAACCCGCATACTTTGATGCATTGTCCTAAGCCATATGAAATAAGGATGGTATACAGGCTTTGTTTTGGGTATGCCGCAGCGCGTATTCAGAAACGTAGATTACGTACATAGGATTTGTCACTACTCTTTTTAAAGAGATTAATGTCTTATGGGGCCCACTGATAAGTCATGACTGAGGAAACTGCATGGCCATGCTGAGATGCTTTTATGACGTCTGTTCCTATTAGTCAGACTTGATAAACCAGTGAATGACTTAATGGATACAAGCTGGATTTTATTAATCCCTTGCATTAAGTTTAGACATTGAGACAAAGGGATACACTTACACGGAGTCTGTGTCGTGGAAAGGTTTTGACGGTGCAAACGTCTTAACTTATAATCTGGGGGGCAATAATGTGTTGCTAGATACCGCTTATTGGTTATAGTATTGGTGCAGAGCCAATACTATGGCCAGCTTTATAAGTGCCTATACGGGTCACACACTTTGGACAATTTAAGGAGTAAGATTAAACAATGGGATAATAAGTAATTTGTATATTTGTAAAAATAGTAAAATAAAATATTTTGGAATATAATATTATATATATAAATATTCGGTTATATATTATATATATATATATATGTACCGATTAATGTATATATATTATATGTTGAATATTTTATTTTGGTTTGTCATTTTAATTATGAAAATAATTATTTTGACATAAACTATTTAAAGTATATTTGTATACTTGTTTAAAATGATATTGGTATTTTTATTTGATTTGAAATTAATTTTTATATTAATTTTTGGTGTCAAATAAAATACACTTTGAACATTTGAGTGGAGAAGAATTTTGAAAATCTTTCTCACAATCAAAATTTTCGGCCAAAGTGATTTAAAAGATCACAAAATCAATCTTTGACAAAGTTTATTAATTAGTTTAACTTTTAGCTTAATGACAAATTTTGATTACTCTTTTGTTTTTAAATCACACGGCTATTACAATATAATGGCATGGGGAAGATTATTATTTTGGTTTTTTTTAAGGGTTTTCGGCCATTATATTTCTAGTGTGAGAAAATTTCTTTTATGTTCTATTAATATCATTTTGTGTATAGAAAATATCTATAATATTTTCTAAATATTATTAGAAATATTTTCTATAAGAAATATACAAGATTATTATTATCCCAATTTTAATCTTTATATTTTATACTACTATAATCTTTACTAGCATAAAGATTGTGGTAGACTCCGGCGTTGTTCGTATGTCAAAGTTGGAGACCGGACGCTTGAACGGTTACGTTTGCACTTTCAACGCTCTTCCTACGACTTCTTCGTTTTTACCGCTTACGGAGAATGGTATAAATTTCTTACTCACTATAAGTTTTAGTACGTGATTCAGGGCAAGATAATCATGTTAGGATGTTAAAATTTTTATATTCCGCTGCCTATCCTTGCATGGTTACTTTTCAGTGGTATCGGAGCCAACGTACAAAACTATAGTTTTACGTTTGACTTTTAAAATTTTAAAAGTCAAGGTTTTAACTTGGTAATTATTAAAATTCAAAAATTGGTAAAATGATTTTATTTAGTCTTGGAATAAGTATTGGACTTAAATAAATCATTGAAAATGAATTTTAAATTTATTTATTTTATTTCTACTCGTAATATACATATAAATATATATATTTTGATTTTTCGAAATATATATTTATATATATTGTAGAAATAGTAAATATAATTTTATTTGGACATAAAACATCATTTGATGATTGATAAAATTATATTGTAATTTTTGAATGCATTATTTCCTATTTTGAATTTATTGTATTTATTTAGGTGAAAATCGAAAATAAATTTGGGAAAATTCAAAATGAACTTTATTAAACTTGGAAATATTATTTCTAAGTTGAATAAGGTTGTTGATAAATATATTGTTCAAAATAATATTAGTTAGTAATTAAATAAATATATATTTATATATGTACTCGGTTTTATTACCGAAATATTATATATATTTATATATTTGTATTTCAATTACATAAACGACTAATATATATTTTGGAAAGTTATATCTCATTAAGAAAAATAATGTTTTTTAAAATATTAAATTTTTGTAATTTAATATTTTCAAAATCAATTTAAATGGCTTTTTATAACTTATTGAGATTTAACTAATATATTTTGGAAATAATGATTTATAAATTTTGGAAATTTTATTTCCAGGTTTATAAATGTTGAAAATAATTACTGGAAGTTGAAATTTAATTTTCATGATTTTTGCAAAATTGTTTCAAAATTTTAATTGCCTTATTGAAAATAATTTTGCAAAAAGGGCATTTTGGTCAATTGGAATATTCTGGATTTTTGTTTGGCTGGCAGAATATCCAGAATGCATAAAATGATTATTATAAAATTTTATTAGATTTATTTGGACATCTAATTTAATTTTATGAGTTTTAGAAAATATTTACTCCCGTAGCATTTTTCTAGAACTGTCTGGGGTGAGCGCCGTTCACCCGGTGTATGTATATCTCTATTGCTTGTTTGGATGTATGATATGCATGGTGGATGATTGTGGCTATAGTTTATTTGATTATAATACGGCCTGCGTGTCGTGCCTTATCTCATTAACTCTTGTTGTAAATCTATTTTTCTCCCTTACCTCAACCGAGGATTCTTTACTCACGTGGTGGTTAGAAGACGAAAAGATTTGAAGACCGTTTGAAGAAATCTAAAAGAATGGAAATAGCCCGAAGTCCAAGTGACCAGAAGCCAGTGGGAGCTATCGTTTTATTTTTCTTTTAGGGGCCACAATCATTACAAGTTTATTTACTGCGTTTTGTGAATGCATGTTGAATGTATGTTGAACGCTAGTAATGGACATGTGCGCGGCCATGTCGATAGGTGAGATCGAAATTATAAATCCCTCACGAATATTAAGTCTGTCGCCTTCTGACGCCCGGCACCTATCCGGCTAATGTGCACTGTCATGTACTCAGCCTCAGCAGAGCATAGTACGGTGTATGTTAAGCTGGTTACGGGAACCGCCATAGCGTGGTCGCTGTCGCACGTTGGGTTAGACTTAACTGAGTCTCGGTCAAATGTATGGACGACTCAGAGGCAGTAAGTTGGGGTCATCAATGACAAGTTGGATGATTTTACTCACTCATCCAGCCAGGAGTTGGATCTTTATGATTTAATTGGAACTCTATTCCTAACCAAAGTAGTCTGCTTGTAAGACGTGCCTCAACCAATTACAAGTACGGTGAAAAGGTGTCCTGGTCCGGTTGTAGTAATATTGTTCGCCCAACACCAGACCAAGAGCTGAGAGCCCGGCTCATCAGTTGGAACTATGTTCCTACCTAAATAGTTGTCTTGTGGAGTAACGCCCAAGCGGAACGCAAGATAATGAAATATGGATCTTGGCCCACTAGAGTTTTCGCCGGAAATCTCCGAATCAATATCGAGGGTTATTGATTTGTTAAAAATAGTGGGAGATAATTAATTAAAGGCCTGATTAATTATTAAACATGATAGATAACCTAGTTTGCAAAATTTTCTGTAGATGGCAAACAACAACAACCCTTTCAACCTGCGATATGTTCTAGAAAAGGAAAAATTATCTGGAACCAACTTTCTTGATTGGGAGATGAATCTTAAGATTGTTCTCGAATGCGAGAAAAAGCTCTACATTCTTACCTCTGAGCCTCCCAAAGCTCCTGAAGTGAACGCCCGTGCTGCAGAAATTACTTCGTACAAGAAGTATGAAGATGACACACGTGATGTGAGATGTCTCATGCTAGCCACCATGACTCCGGAGCTCCAAAGGCTCCATAAGGACATGGAAGCTCATCCTATGATGACTCGCTTGAAAGGTCTATACCAAGGCCAGGCTAGACATGAGCGTTTCAAAATCTCTACGACTCTGTTTTCCAGTAAGCTGGCAACGGGTAACCCAGTTGGTCCCCACGTTCTCAAGATGATCGGTCAGATCGAAACTCTTGAAAAACTGGACGCCCCGTTGCACCCTATGCTGGCAACTGATCTCATCTTGGGATCATTACCAGCTGAGTATAGTCAAACTGTAGTCAACTTCTACATGAACAAACTAGAGATGACTATGCCTGAGCTACTGAAATTCCTCACAACTGCTGAGGAGAGTCTAGAGAAGGGCAAGGGTAAGTCTGTCCTGATGGTAGAGGGCAGTACTATTGCGAAGAAGAGTGGGCCACGTTCGCCGGCCGGGACCAAGCGCAAGGGTTCTAAGAAACGCAAGCCAGCATCCAACTCCTCTTCGTTGAAACCCAAAGAAGGAGCTAAGAAGAAGTCTGTTGTATGCTATTATTGTGGCAAAAAGGGCCACTGGAGGCGCAACTGCGCAAAATTACTGGCAGAGAGGAAAGAGGGAAAGAAACCTCAAACCTCAGGTATCTTCGTTATTGAAGTCAATATGTCTGATATCACCTCTTGGGTGATGGATACTGGATGTGGTTCTCACATCTGTACTTCTATGCAGGATCTGCATGAACGTAGACAATTGACGGAGGGAGAGATACAACTAAAAGTCGGCAATGGTGCACTCGTAAATGCATTAGCCGTCGGAACCTATAGTTTATCTCTACCTAGTGGTCTTGTATTGCAGTTAAATAATTGTCTGTTTGTACCCAGTATGAGCAGAAACATCATTTCTGTATCCTGCCTTGACAAAGCAGGATTTTCGTTCGTTATAAAAGACAAAACTCTTTCTGTCTTTAGAAATGAAATATTTTATGCAACTGCAAAAATGACCAACGGTCTCTATGTCCTCGACATGGATACCGCAGTATATAACGTAGATGTTAAGAGAAACAAACCTAACAGTTTGAATCTCGCGTACCTATGGCATTGTCGTTTGGGCCACATTAACGAGAAACGCATATCTAAGTTACATCGTTCTGGTGTACTTGATTCATTTGACTTCGAGTCATATGATGTATGTAAATCTTGTTTACTTGGTAAAATGACAAAGGCTCCATTCACCGGTCACGGTGAAAGGGCGAGTGACTTATTGGGCCTCATACACTCCGATGTGTGTGGTCCAATTAGCACTGTAGCTAGAGGTGGTTATTCTTACTTCGTTACATTTACTGACGACCTTAGTAGATATGGATATGTGTATCTCATGAAACACAAATCGGAATGCTTTGACAAATTCAAAGAATTCAAGAACGAAGTAGAAAAACAATTAGGCAAAAGTATTAAGACCCTCCGCTCGGATCGAGGAGGTGAATACTTAAGCCTAGAGTTCGATGACTATCTGAAAGAGCATGGGATCTTATCCCAACTCACTCCTCCGGGGACACCTCAGTTAAATGGAGTGTCTGAGAGGAGAAATCGGACTTTGCTAGACATGGTCCGGAGCATGATTAGTCTGACAACATTTCCAGAATCATTTTGGGGGTATGCATTGAAAACAGCAGCACACACACTCAACAGAGTTCCATCTAAAGCTGTCGAGAGCACACCATACGAACTATGGCGTGGGAGAAAACCGAGTTTCTCGTACTTTAAGATTTGGGGATGTGAAGCTTATGTAAAACGTCTCATGACGTCTAGTAAGTTGGAGCCTAAATCTGATAAAGTAATTTTTGTGGGATACCCCAAGGAAACTAGAGGGTATTAGTTCTATCATCCATCCGATAACAAAATCTTTGTTGCTCGGAATGGAACCTTCCTTGAGAAGGAGTTTCTTTCTGCTATCACTAGTGGGAGAAAGGTAGACCTCAAAGAAATTCGAGAACCACAAGAAGAAGTCCCGATAGTGTTGGAACCTGAGCAAAGAGATCAAGCAATTGAACCTCAAATTGCTCAAGATATACCACGTAGGTCAGACCGGATACGTAATCCTCCGGTCAGATATGGATTTCTCATGTCTGATGAAGGTGACGTCTTGTTGGTAGATCAAGGCGAACCAGAGACCTACCTCGAGGCAATTACATGCCCCGAATCCGATCTATGGCTCGAAGCCATGAAATCTGAAATGGAGTCTATGTACACAAACCAAGTCTGGACCTTGGTTGATGCGCCCGAAGGGGTAAAACCCATTGGATGCAAGTGGGTCTTCAAAAAGAAGACAGACGTAGACGGGAAGGTTCATACCTTTAAAGCTAGATTGGTAGCAAAGGGTTATAGACAAATCCACGGAATTGACTATGATGAAACCTTTTCTCCAGTTGTTATGCTGAAATCCATTCGGATAATGCTTGCAACTGCAGCCTATTACGATTACGAAATTTGGCAGATGGACGTCAAGACGGCTTTCCTTAATGGGAACCTCAAAGAGGATGTCTTCATGACACAGCCTGACGGTTTTCAAATTGCTGGTCAGTCTGCCAAAGTTTGTAAGCTGCAACGTTCAATCTACGGATTGAAACAAGCATCTCGGAGTTGGTACATACGTTTCGACGAAACCATTTCCAGTTTTGGTTTCAAGAAGAACTCTGACGAATCTTGTGTATACAAGAAGGTCAGTGAGAGTGTAATAGTATTCCTAATCTTATATGTCGATGACATATTGTTAATGGGTAACGATATTCCCGCTCTCACTTCTGTAAAGACGTGGTTGAGCGAGAATTTCTCCATGAAAGACTTAGGGGATGCTAGTTATGTCCTTGGCATAAGAATCTACCGAGATAGATCAAGAAAGTTAATAGGTCTAAATCAAAGTACATATATAGATAAAATCCTTGATCGATTTAGCATGTCTAACTCAAAGAAAGGATCTTTACCTATGACTTAGGGGATGCTAGTTATGTCCTTGGCATAAGAATCTACCGAGATCGATTTCCAAGAGCCAGAGTCCTTCTACTCCCGAGCAAAAGGAACTCATGATGAAGGTTCCATACGCCTCTACGATTGGATCCATCATGTACGCCATGATATGTACTAGACCTGATGTCTCATTCGCTTTAAGCGTGACCAGCAGATACCAGGGAAGTCCAGGAGAAGCACACTGGACAGCGGTCAAAAACATCCTCAAGTATCTTCGCAATACTAAGGATGCATTCCTGGTATACGGTGGTGAGGAAGAGCTAAAGGTGGCCGGTTACACTGATGCTAGCTTCCAAACCGATAGAGACGATTCAAAATCACAAGCACGATATTTGTTTTGCCTGAATGGTGGAGCTTTTAGTTGGAAGAGCTTTAAGGAGGATACAACCGCCGATTCGACTACAGAGGCTGAGTACATAGCTGCCGCCGAGGCAGCAAAAGAAGCTGTTTGGATCAAGAAGTTCATTACTGAACTTGGAGTGGTTCCTAGTATTAATGACCCTATCTCGTTGTTTTGCGACAACACTGGGGCCATTGCACAGGCAAAGGAACCGCGATCTCACCAGAAAACCAAACACATTGTACAACGCTATCACATCATACGAGAAATCGTAGATAGAGGAGATGTGATGATTTGCAAAGTAGATACTGACGACAACATAGCCGATCCCCTGACCAAGCCTTTAGGAAAGCTAAAGCATGAGGGTCACACTAGGTCCATGGGCATTAGACCAATGCCAGATTGGCCATAGTGCAAGTGGGAGATTGTTGGAGTTGTACCCTGATGGCCAACTGTTTATCGTTATTCTATCATGTATAGGCAGATATAATATGTTTACACATCTCATGCTAATGTAAACAAATATTATATTCCAAGATTTATATTTAAAAGATGTTTATCAGATAGTGTTTTTCTACTGATGAGACTAACATCTTGAAATAAATATTTATCTAAATGTCCATAGTCGAGTATTAACGAGAGTGGGATATCGTTAATGCATGTGAGACTAGTGTGTGTTGGATGTTTGACTTAGTCTCATAGTCAATGACGGTGTGTTCGCATCCGCACATGGGCAGATATTATCTAGAGATAATAGGATGCCGGACTGACCCATCCTAAAGATGTTGCTTGAAATTTTAGTTCATGCTCTAAGCATTTTTAGTGCGACCACGGGTGTAACTATCCTTCGACTTGAAGTATTACGTTTTCTGCATATGTGAACCCGCATACTTTGATGCATTGTCCTAAGCCATATGAAATAAGGATGGTATACAGGCTTTGTTTTGGGTATGCCGCAGCGCGTATTCAGAAACGTAGATTACGTACATAGGATTTGTCACTACTCTTTTTAAAGAGATTAATGTCTTATGGGGCCCACTGATAAGTCATGACTGAGGAAACTGCATGGCCATGCTGAGATGCTTTTATGACATCTGTTCCTATTAGTCAGACTTGATAAACCAGTGAATGACTTAATGGATACAAGCTGGATTTTATTAATCCCTTGCATTAAGTTTAGACATTGAGACAAAGGGATACACTTACACGGAGTCTGTGTCGTGGAAAGGTTTTGACGGTGCAAACGTCTTAACTTAAAATCTGGGGGGCAATAATGTGTTTCTAGATACCGCTTATTGGTTATAGTATTGGTGCAGAGCCAATACTATGGCCAGCTTTATAAGTGCCTATACGGGTCACACACTTTGGACAATTTAAGGAGTAAGATTAAACAATGGGATAATAAGTAATTTGTATATTTGTAAAAATAGTAAAATAAAAAATTTTGGAATATAATATTATATATATAAATATTCGGTTATATATTATATATATATATATATGTACCGATTAATGTATATATATTATATGTTGAATATTTTATTTTGGTTTGTCATTTTAATTATGAAAATAATTATTTTGACATAAACTATTTAAAGTATATTTGTATACTTGTTTAAAATGATATTGGTATTTTTATTTGATTTGAAATTAATTTTTATATTAATTTTTGGTGTCAAATAAAATACACTTTGAACATTTGAGTGGAGAAGAATTTTGAAAATCTTTCTCACAATCAAAATTTTCGGCCAAAGTGATTTAAAAGATCACAAAATCAATCTTTGACACAGTTTATTAATTAGTTTAACTTTTAGCTTAATGACAAATTTTGATTACTCTTTTGTTTTTAAATCACACGGCTATTACAATATAATGGCATGGGGAAGATTATCATTTTGGTTTTTTTTAAGGGTTTTCGGCCATTATATTTCTAGTGAGAGAAAATTTATTTTATGTTCTATTAATATCATTTTGTGTATAGAAAATATCTATAATATTTTCTAAATATTATTAGAAATATTTTCTATAAGAAATATACAAGATTATTATTATCCCAATTTTAATCTTTATATTTTATACTACTATAATCTTTACTAGCATAAAGATTGTGGTAGACTCCGGCGTTGTTCGTGTGTCAAAGTTGGAGACCGGACGCTTGAACGGTTACGTTTGCACTTTCAACGCTCTTCCTACGACTTCTTCGTTTTTACCGCTTACGGAGAAAGGTATAAATTTCTTACTCACTATAAGTTTTAGTATGTGATTCAGGGCAAGATAATCATGTTAGGATGTTAAAATTTTTATATTCCGCTGCCTATCCTTACATGGTTACCTTTCAAGTATGTGAAAACATTAATTTGCTTTGATGAAAACACCTTCTTGTTTAAATATTGCTTGATTGGTTTAAACATTGCTTTAATATTTCACTTAATTGTGCTTACTATGCTTGATTTTGCCTATTTCAAGTATGATTTTGAGATTTATTCCTAGCGCATACATTCAGGGGGAATGTAATTCAGGGGGAACTTAACTAGTTTTTTGCTAACAATTGTTTTTGGCAATGAATTATTGATGAGCTCTAAGCAATGGAAGACGGATATCTCAGTTTTGGTACTAAAATTGGAAATCTCCGATTCAGGTACATTACAAAATCTGCCTTCTTAACTAAGCTTCAGTCCTTAATTCATTTCCAACAAGCTCTAAAAGTACTGGTCCTTAGGATTTTTAAATGTACAGGACTTGGGAAAAATAGTACCACTTTTCTTTTAAAAATAAAATTCATATTTGTTTTGGTACTACCTCGTCCTAAGTAGAAATTAGAACTATAGGGAATGAAAAATGATAGTTTTATTTTGGGCCTTGAGAACCCAATAGGAATAATTTCCCTTTAGTACATAGCTTTCTTTTCTTTTTGGGCTACTCTTTTAGGCTTAGCCAAACTAAAACAGTTACGGTTCTCAAACCAAACGAAACTGATTTTTAAATTGGAACAGTTTCAATTCATTGGTAATTGGTAAAAGATTCCTTCCACTTTTCAACTTCTTGGAAGTTGAAACTCTTTTACTCTCACCGTTCCATCTACCTAATTAATGGAACCCGTGAACCTCCCCTCTCTCTACCTCCTCTCTTATTTAAATCAAGACATCCCAATCCATTCCTATCACAAACAACTCTTTCAATACGAAAAGTCTTCAAACTCACTGTCTGAGAAACACACCAAGAAAAATATCCTTAATGGAAAAACTTTTCTTTCTCACCCTCATAGACGGCAATGGAAGAAGCCTAATGAGAAGAAAAGACTTTCAAGGTCTATGGTGAGAATCTCGGCAGTAGAGAAGGTCTGTGGTGAAAATCTCGTATTTTTCAGGATTACACCATACACCTTCTCTGGAACAACACTCTCTCTATCTTTCTTTTTATTTGGAGAGATGTGTTGCTTCCAAGATCTTGAATATCCACTTTGGATATTAAAGATCTATCAAACGCAACGCCAACCGCTCTGCCAAACAAGTTCTGCTGAAGCTGAAAACGGTTAATGGTGGAAAATATCACAAAATCTCAAGACAAGCCTTGGTTTAGTTCTCAGTACAGTGACCAGAACTCTTAAACACTTGTTTGTCATCATCAAAAAGGGGGAAATTGTTGGGAAAAATATTATAGATTTTGATGATGATGTATTTAGAATGTAATAGGGACTTTAGGTCTCCCCAAATATTCAATGTAATTTTTCTTTTTAGAAATATTGTTAAAACCGAGTTCTTGAGATTTCCAATAAAGTTGTGATATTTCTTTAAGCGGTTTTGAAGCCTGAAGACTTAATCAAATTCAGTGATATGGAAATTAGATATCTTGATCGGAAATGTCAGAGACAAGTAAGGATTTCTCAAGGCAAACGAAAATCCTCCAATCCGGAAGACTATATAAGAGCTGGATGTCTCGCTACAACCCGCTGAAGGCTAAGTCGGAAGACTAGCGCGGATTTCTTTCTCACCCGGGAGACTGAGTATGGCTCTTTTGGATTTGTCAGCTAAGAACCGGATGCCTCAAAAAAGACCGGAATTCTCAAAAAGCGGACAAGTGAGAAAAGACTTAGGGGCTGTTTGTTTCAGCCTCTTAATGGTTCAGATGTCTGAATGATTCAGCACTTAATGGTTCAGACTGATTGTTTCAGCCTCTTAATGGTTCAGATGTCTGAATGGTTAAGAGATTTGCCTCTGAATGGTTAAGTATTATACAGAGTCTGAATGGTTAAGAGCTGTTATCTGAATTGATCAGACATTTGCCTCTGAATAGTTAAGCAATATACTAGCTCTTAATGGTTCAGACCTCTTACTGGTTCAGCACTTAATGATTCAGACCTCTTACTGGTTCAGCACTTACCCATTCAGAAGTTGCCAAACAGCCCCTTAGAAAATTATCTAAGTCTTGAATGAAGAAATTCTACCCGTTGGTAAGGAAAAATCAATCTCTTGATTTTCAACGGCTAGACTGAAGATAATTATGCTGATTCAAGAACAAATGACTTGAAGACAAAGTCTGGACCTCTAAAAATTGAAGAGCCTGTCCAGAATTCCTAAACAAGCACTAGAACACAAACAGAGTAAAGTGCTACAGTCCAGAATTCTTGAACAACAGCTAGAAGACGGATTCTGTGGAAAAAGGAATCCCTCCTTAAACAATTGGGTATGTCCAAACACCCATTCCAATGAGGAATCTTCAAATCACAATCTTCATTCAAAATTGAAGCCAGCAAATGCAACGGATAGTCTATTTTGATTCAACGGATAGATTATCCAATCCAGCTATAAATAGCATCCTTGGAAGACTGGAAAAGACAATAACAACAACAACAACGATAAGATAAACAACCACAACAAAGCTACCTCATTCATAGTTAGCCCAAAAAGCTTGATAAAGAGATATTTCTAAACTCCTTATCCAGAAGCACACTTCTCCTCCTTTCAAAGAGCTATAGTGTAAATACTTGAAGGTTTCCTTGCCTCAAGTACCACACCACGTTGAAGGATACAACTTTTGATCAAACTTATTGATTGAAAGGGGGTAGGTCAACTTTCTTACAAGTTGGTCTTGCAAGTCCTATTGTTCGGACCTTGCAGTTGTTGAAGAAGCGTGACCTTTGAAGGAACAACAAAGCCAGCACGAGTGCAGTAGCAACATTGGCCTTGCGAAGATATACCGTGCAGAAATTCACACGAGTGTAATTGTTGGTTCATTATTCAACAACCAACTACATAGTGGATTTTGAGGACGTAGAAGGATTACCCCACCTTCGAACCTCGTTAAAGTTTGCGTGTCTCTCTCTTTTATCTTTTTTCTTACTTGCAATTATATTAACTGTGAAAACTAACCCATCCATATTGATTACTGCTCACTCTACCCACCAAATTCCGCACACAATCTAAAGTTCACAAGAACTCTAGATTAATACTCATTTTCACGTTTTCAAAAGAAACGAAAAAATTTAAATTTGTAACAAAGTCTATTCACCCCCGCTCTAGACTTTGTATCTCACCACTTTGGGACCACCAACCATTGTTCATCGTAGTGTTCTTTTTAGGTGGTCTAGTGTTCCTAGTTGTTGTAGGTTGTCTATTATTGCTCATTTTAGTTTTCCTAGGTTCAGCCTTAGGTTGTTTAGGTGGTTGCTCAACTTTTTCCTTATTATTATTAGTTTCATTTTCAAACCCCAAGCCATGTTTAGTAACTTGCAAATTGTCAAGAACATCATTAAGGTTTTTATGAGAAACACCAACTTCTTCAAGGTTCCTTCAAGTTTTGCAACTTGTTGCTTAAGTGATGTACAAGAACTACATTTTGAACTTTCCAATTTGTCGGTGCTTCTCTTTCCGAAAAACTTATTTTCTTCTTTAAGTTTTTCGTTATCTTTTGATAGTTTATCAACTTCCTTCTCCATGGAAGTAAGTTGTTTCTTCAAATCCTTGCTAATTTTAGAAGCGTTGACATATTCATCATAAAGTTCATTAAAGGCTTCTTGTACATCATCAAAAGTATATGAATATTTAGAAGTGGTACATACTTCTTCCGGTTGTTCCTCGTGTGCCATGAGGCAAAGGTTGGCGCTTTCATTTTCTTCGCCTTCCGATGACTCGTCGCTGGAATCACCTCCCCATGAGATGTCAGCTAGGTGCTTCTTGAATGGTTTCTTCTCCTTCTCGTTTTTGGCATTTGGGCATTTTGGCTTGATATGCCCGATTTCTCCACTCCCATAGCATTTGGGTGGTCCTCCATGTTTCTTGCCCTTTCGTTCATACTCTTTTCGCATGAACTTGTGGAATTTCTGGATAACGAGCTCGAACTCGTTGTCTTCATCACTTGATTCCTCCATGGCGGGTTTAATTGGCTCGAGGAAGCCTTGAGTGCAATCCCCTTCTTCGTTTGTTCACCTAAAGAGGGGAAAAGGATGGTAGACTCATAGGTTTTGAGGTTACCTCTAAGCCCGTCGATGGTGACGTTGGTGATGCCGATGGACTCTTGGATGGCTTCGGCTTTGGAGCGCCATTCCGGTGTGAGACTCCGCAGGATTTTTCTCACAAGCTCCTTGTCTGTGTACGTCTTCTTGAGAGCATGGAGATCATTGACGATTTCGGAGAATCGTTCAAATATCTCATCAATTTTCTCATTCTCCTTCATACGAAACAATTCATATTCATGGGTTAGAAAATCGATTTTAGGTTCTCGGACTTGATCCGTACCTTCATAGGTGATTTCTAGTTTGTCCCACATTTCCTTGGCGGTGGAACAACAAGAAATCTTCCGGTAGTCATCCGGGTTTACGGCACAATAGATGATGTTGATGGCCTTTGCATTGTTCTCCACTTTCTTGATGTCTTGCGCATCATACTCATCCTCGGTCTTAGGGACGTTGGTTTCCCCGACCTTCTCCATGGGCACATCTTTTCCGTTTTTGATAATCCTCCACAGGAGAAAGTTGGTGGATTGGATGTAAATCCTCATCCGCTCCTTCCAATAAGTGTAGTTTGTTCCGTCAAACAACAGAGGCCTCGTGGTGGATTTCCCTTCACCTAAACCTGCGTATGAGTTTTGAGTAGAAGTCATTGATCGTTTCTATCAAACGGTTAAGTCTTTCAGAGTGTATGGCTCTAATACCAATTGTTGGAATATAGGCCCAACGCTAGAGGACGGGTGAATAGCGTTTAAAACAAAATCGCAGGAAATTAAAAACGAGAGCGATAAAGTAAAGAGTGTAAGGAAGGAGCACACCGAATTTTATCCTGGTTCACCACAACGTGTGGCTAATCCAGCCTCCCGAGAGACTCTCTCGAGCTACACTAACTCCGTTAAGCTTAAGGGTGCTCAACAAACCGATACAACTTGAGAACCCGAGTCACACGAGCCTCCACGCCTTTGCTCAGAGATACCACACTCCAAGACTTCTCACGAAGGATCAAATAACTTCCTTCGAGTTTACAACAAGGGAACAACCTCCCTTAAAGTGTATAGAAACACTTAAACACTCACGAATAAAACTCTCATAAAGAGTAGATATGAGTGAACTAGTAAACGCTCAAGAATACGACAATTTCTTCAAGAATTGGCTCTCAAATAGCTAAGAAAAATAGGAATGCTTATGCAATGAAAGAGTATTGAAATGTTGAAGAATTGTGTATAAAATGAGAGGATTTGGGTTCCATTTTATAGCCTAAAATAGGATAATGTTGTATTTAGGTGCCCTAGCGGCAATCAAATACCTATGTAACTGTACACTTTATCACGAATGAAAGGCCTTGAAGTATGTTTTATATCTCGTGTAACATAACATAGCTTCAGTCCATAGACGATAGCGCTTCAGTAACATAGATGAGGACTACGATGTTCTGATTATGAGACTGTTACTTCTTGACGAAGGCTATGTCTAGAATATCCCTAGTTGCACTTTATGATAATACGGACGTCATAACGTATCAAGACTAGTATGTACGAGATGAGATAGTTGCGTCTCATAGACTATAGGTATTGTGATATCTTAATCTGTACGTAGGTGCATATTATGTCGATAATATGTGACTGGATTGACCCATCTTGAGAATACTGCATGGATCTACAGTAATGTGTTTATCAGTATTCTCAAATCGACCTTGCTATAACTATCCTCAGACTTGAAGTTATTACATTCTCTGATATGTGGGGCCGTATGCTTTGATTCATAACTAATGCTATCTGAAATACTGGTAGACGTACAGTTATGCGTTGGGTATGCCGCTAAGCATATTTAGAGATGTGAATAACAGATACAGGATCTGTCCCTTCTACTGTATAGAAGTATAATGTCAATGGGCCCATTGAATAGTAGGACTAGGGAAAGTGCATGGCCATGCCCAGATATGTCGCTATCTAGAGACTGATAAATATCTGATCCCTGCCAGTCTACTTGAGATTCAGTAACAGCTGATTTAACTATACAAGGATACACATCCCATGCCTTGTGTTAAATCATGACATTTAGGACAGAAGGATAATAGTTATAGAACGTCTTGTGTCGTAGAAGGTATTGATGAGATGAACGTCTTTTTCATAATCTGGGGATAATAATGTGTTGCTAGATACCGCTTATTATCTATGGTATTAATTTATATTAATATCATTGCCAGTGTTATGGATACCTAAAGGGTCACACACTTAGGACTTGTAAGGGAGTAGTATACTACACTAGTGGGAGTAATATTAAATATATAGTTGTGATAATTTTATATATATATATATATATATATATATATATATGTATGTATTTCGAAAATGCATATGTATTTTAAAATTATATTTTGTTTGTGTCGTTTTAATTATATGATAATTATATTTTGACAAAACAAATTTTATTATATATATATATATATATATATATATATATATATATATATATATATATATATATGTAGCGCCGATATATATATATATATATATAACTTTTATTTTCATCATTTTAATTATATGATAATTATTGATGCAAAAAATAAAATATAATGTACTTTAATGATGGCCGAAGATTTCAAGAGGAAAATCCAAGACCATTTTGATTTTATACATAAAGTATTTTTAATGTCAAATTGATATATTTGATTATTATTTGATGTAGGGATTCTATTTTGTTTGGTAGCTAAGATATTAAACATCTACACCTGGTGTTAAGACATATACATGGACTTATGCTTAACATTAATTTCCTAGCAATTTCCTAAATATACTTTATTATAAAATGACGTCTTGATTTTGAAAAACACACTACAATTTTCGGCCATCCCATTTTAGAGAGAAGAAAATTTTATTTTGTGTTCAAAGTTATTTTTCTAATGTGTTAGAAATATACACAAAATATTATAAAGAAATATTTATAAGATAAATATTTTACTATATATTTATTACTCCCAAAGTAGTATTATTATAGTTTTTACTATCCTATATTAAACTTGCTAGCACAAGTTTAATCTTAGACTCCGGAGCAAGTTCGTGTGGATACGTTGGAGGCTTCATACATTTGGCGCTACGTTCATCTCCTCAAAATCATCCCCGACCGTTCCTCCGTTCTCCGTTTTCACCGTTAAGGTAAATTTCTTACTATAGCTAGTAATTTACGTAAGTTGTTCTTGGGTGGAATCGAGTTTTGGACTATAAATTTTTGTTTTCCGCTGCGTTATCCAAACCTCGTTTCCCAACAGATAAACCCGTTGCTAGAATTTCCAACAAGATGAAGACAAATTTTTCAGAGACACAGGGTAATAGTCGATTGTCAAAGCATGATAATCGATTATCAAAAGATTCCCTGTCCAAAAATTAAAAATTCTATCCGTTGGCGGACAACAGTAACCCAGATAATCGATTGTCAACTAGTGGTAATCGACTATCAGCCATCTCAGAAGTTTCTGGGTTTAAGGTACAAATGCAGATAATCGAGTGACAAAACATGTCAGTCGACTATCGGATGGTTCTGAACTTAATGTTCAGAAACTGCAGCAGCCAACATTCGATTGACATAAACTGTCAGTCGATTATCAGCTGGTAAAAACCATCCAGCGAGAAACTTAACACGAAAAGCCGAGGTCCAAAAACGAAGTGTTCCCAAAAGTAAAAATCGAGTTTGAAAAAAATTATTTATGGTATAAAATGATGAAACCAAGGCTTGTTTGATAAAAACAAAGTCTTCAAGGTCGTTTATCACGTGTGTACGGTTTTCACCGTTTTTCACGTGTTAGACCGATTGACCAAGATACAAAAGTGGTTTTTACAAAATAATTATTTGGGAACCTTTTAAATATACCCAGAGGTAAAAACGAGGTTTAAAAAATTGAAAACCACCGAGTTGGTTCGGACGCCGAAAACCGAATGCCGAAACCCCGAATGACAGACACCGATACCGAACACCGACCGAGGTGGATTTTGGTCTGGGCAAGGACCAGGGATTTTAATACAATAAAGCTTTATTAAAAACATTTATTTTGATGCACAAAAACATTTTATGATTTTGTAAAAATTATTTTGACTCTTTGAGAACCGAGACTTGAATTGATTGTCGGTTTTGATCACAATAAGACCGACTCGACTAAGTCTTCAATTCTTGATCTTGTCCTTGAGTCTTTTGGTCTTGTTCCATCCCATTCTTCACGCCTTGAGTTATTCAACGAAACTCTTCATATCCACGGCGGTTTGGCAATTATCAAAACCTGTGAGAAATGAACACGATTTTTGTTTAACTTCATAAAAAGTGTGTTCCAACAAGGTCAAGTTGGACGTGGAGAAATTCACGGGAAAGGAGGATCCAAATGTCCACCTTGACACCTTCCATAATGCAGCACAGATGGCCGGGTGCACTAATGCTGAAGATTGTCTACTCTTCTTCTCATCCTTGAGAGGAAGGCAAGTGGAATGGTTTAATGGCCTTCCCCATGGTAAGATCGGGTCCTTTGAAAAACTTGCTGAAGTTTTCCGCAAGAAGTACCAGGACAATTGCATAAAGAGGAAGAAGTTCACCTACCTTAACACGCTAGGGTAGAGAGAGGAGTCATTGACTCAATTCTTAACCCGCTGGAGGGACGAGGTTGATAAAGTAGAAGAGATGGATGATACGACAACCATGTCTTTGCTGATGAACGCCTTCCGGTCGGGTGACCTCTACACTGAATTCTGTAGGAGGCCACCCTCCTCTTATAAGGAAGCCTACAATACGGCATGGGAGTATGCCGAGGCGGAGGTCCTGAACAAGGGCAAGCGGGAACTGGAGGAAGGGTATACACGGGTGAAAACCGATAAGCCGAAGAAGGATGACCAGATGGGAGGGTCCAAGAGAAAGGCCACATATGATGGGTCTATCCATCAAATCAGGGATGAGAAGTGTTGGGAAAAATATTATAGATTTTGATGATGATGTATTTAGAATGTAATAGGGAGTTTAGGTCTCCCCAAATATTCAATGTAATTTTTCCTTTTAGAAATATTGTTAAAACCAAGTTTTTGAGATTTCCAATAAAGTTGTGATATTTCTTTAAGCGGTTTGATGCCTGAAGACTTAATCAAATTCAGAAGTTTGGAAATTGGATATCTTGATCGGAAATGTCAGAGACAAGTAAGGATCTCTCAAAGCAGACGAGAATCCTTCTATCCGGAAGACTACATGAGAACCGGATGTCTCGCTACAACCCGCTGAAGGCTAAGTCGGAAGACTAGCACGGATTTCTTTGTCACCCGGAAGACTGAGTATGGCTCTTTCGGATTTTTCAGCTAAGAACCGGATGCCTCAAAAAAGACCGGAATTCTCAAAAAGTGGACAAGTGAGAAAAGACTTAGAAAATTATCTAAGTCTTGAATGAAGAAATTCTACCCGTTGGTAAGGAAAAATCAATCTCTTGATTTTCAACGGCTAGATTGAAGATAATTATGTTGATCCAAGAACAAATGACTCGAAGACAAAGTCTGGACCTCTAAAAATTGAAGAACCTGTCCAGAATTCCTAAACAGGCACTAGAAGACAAACAGAGTAAAGTGCTACAGTCCAGAATTCTTGAACAACAGCTAGAAGACGGATTCTATGGAAAAAGGAATCCCTCCTTTAACAATTGGGTATGTCCAAACACCCATTCCAATGAGGAATCTTCAAATCACAATCTTCATTCAAAATTGAAGCCAGCAAATGCAACGGATAGTCTATTTTGATTCAACGGATAGATTATCCAATCCAGCTATAAATAGCATCCTTGGAAGACTGGGGAAATATATACAATAACTCATCAACAATAAGAAGAACAACCACAAAGAGGCTACCTCATTCACAGTTAGCCCAAAAAGCTTGATAAAGAGAGATTTCTAAACTCCTTATCCAGAAGCACACTTCTCCTCCTTTCAAAGAGCTATAGTGTAAATACTTGAAGGTTTCCTTGCCTCAAGTACCACACCACGTTGAAGGATACAACTTTTGATCAAACTTATTGATTGAAAGGGGGTAGGTCAACTTTCTTAGAAGTTGGTCTTGCAAGTCCTATTATTCGGACCTTGCAGTTGTTGAAGAAGCGTGACCTTTGAAGGAACAACAAAGCCAGCACGAGTGCAGTAGCAACATTGGCCTTGCGAAGATATACCGTGCAGAAATTCACACAAGTGTAATTGTTGGTTCATTATTCAACAACCAACTACATTGTAAATTTTGAGGACGTAGAAGGATTACCCCACCTTCGAACCTTGTTAATGTTTGTGTGTCTCTCTCTTTTATCTTTATTCTTACTTGCATTTATATTAAATGTGAAAACTAACCCATCCATATTGATTCCTGCTCACTCTACCCACCAACTTCCGCACACAATCTAAAGTTCACAAGAACTCTTGATTAACACTCATTTTCACGTTTTCAAAAGAAACGAAAAAGTTTTAAATTTGTAACAAAGTCTATTCACCCCCCCTCTAGACTTTGTATCTCACCACTTCGGGACCACCAATTGGTATCGGAGCAAACTTCTTACTATCTACTTTTAGATTAACGAGAAGCGATCATAATGGTGAACAATATGGATCACGGTTTGCCCAAGTTTTCTCTTCTAGGTTATGATGATTGGAAGATCATGATGGAAGCACATCTCTACGCTCTACATGATTGCATGTGGATGGTACTTGAGGATGGACCCTTGAAAATCCAAATGGAGAACCCTGAGAGGAATCCAGCTGCTCCAGATGTAGTCCAGTACATTCCAAAGCCAAGGAAAAATGGGATGATAGAGATTGCAAAAAGCACAATCTGGACAACGTCGCCAAAGCAGCCATCTTCAAGACACTTGATCCCATCACCTTCTCCAAGATTAAGCATCTCAAGACTACCATGGAGATTTGGCAAGGTCTTGGGAAGCTATGTGAGGGATCAGAGGACCTGAGAAAGCAGAAGATAGAAGTCCTGCTTGAGAAGTTCAAAAGCTTCAAAATGCTTCCCGGAGAATCATTTGATTTGTTGGATGAAAGATTCCACAAGATATTGAATGATCTTGCTTCACTTAACCACATTCTTTCTCCCAAAGAAAAGAATGTAAGGTTGCTGAGATCACTCCCAACATAGTGGTACACCAAAGCCACAGCCATGGAAGAAGGAAGAAACCTAGAGAACTACACTGTTCAAGGTCTCCTTGATGAACTCAAAACCTATGAGAATGAGCTGAAGAAGAAGAAGGAAGAACAAGTCAGTCCCTTCCCCACGGCATTGATGACAACTCCAAGAATCCCATCAAGTGAAGGGACATGCACAAGAAACTGTGACACACCTTCCTCCAGCTAGCCGTCAAGCTCAAAAATGGAGAACTTCGATGAGGAATTTGCCATGATGGTCAAGCAATTCCGGAAGTTCAAGAAGTTCTTCAAGAAGGCTGATTCAGTCAGAAGGCCATCCAAGGGAAAGCCACAAGTGACTCCCCTCCTGAATCTTATTTATGCTATAACTGCAGGAAGCCTGGCCACTGGAAGTCAGCATGCCTGTACCCAAAGGTGGAGAAGTACGGAGAAAGAGAAAGGAACGAGAAGAAAAAGAAAGCAATGGTTGCTGCTGAAAGTGACGAGTCATCAAGCTCAAGCTCGGATGAAGAAGCCCTCGTCTGCATGGAGTGCAGAGTTGAGAAGTCCAACCATGAGGATAGGTGGACTATGTCAGAAGATGACACTCTCTGCCTAATGTCCAAAGATGATACTGATCAAGAGGTAACCTCACAAACCTCCTGCTCATCTTCTTATAGCATACCAACCTCTGAAAATCTTTTTGACCAGTTCAAAAAGATGATGAAAGATTTTGAGGAGATAAATCTCAAACACTCATCCTTAACAGAAGAGAACAAACTATTGAGTGAAGAGAATCTCAAGTTCACTGAAAGTCGGAAAAGTCAACTAAATGAGATCACTCAACTCAAGACTGAAAATGAATCTCTCTCTGAAAAGGTAAAATCCCTTGACAAAGAGCTAGGGATACTTAAGGTTAAAGAAGCAGTGAAGAAGCTTCTTGAAACGACCAAACACAAGGGTCGCAAAGGACTTGGGTTTGACCCCTCTAGTTCCAAAAGGAAAGGGAAAACAACTTTCATCCCTCCTAAACCTACTGCCAAACCAAATAAGCAGAAAGGGAAGGAAAAGGAGAAACCAACAGAAGTTCCCAAAAAGGTAGTCCCTCCTAAGAACTATAGGAAGCTGGACAGACCTCAAAAAGGAAACAATTTCAGAAGAAAACCTTCTAACCCCCAATATACACGAGGCTATACTCATCATGGGGTAGACAGGAGTTTTCCCAGAAATTCTGAGTGGAGAACTATGCCAAGATATAGTCATCCTCCACCCCAGAAACTATTTGTGCCACCTAAGTATGCTTATAACCGACACAGGTCACACTATGCACAACCTAGACAAAACTATAGGTCTTATCAACCTAGGTTTGCTAGGAGGAAACAGGAAATTGCACCTCCTGCACGTAAGAAGTTTTATGCCTACAACTATGATTACAATCCCAACAAGTTTAGAGCTGCAAGGAAAATTTCCTGCAATTTTAAACTTGATGTAGGGACACACACCATTAACCATTCCGGACCCAAACTGAAATGGGTACCAAAATCTTCCCCCTCCTAATGCAGAAAGCCGCTAAGTAGCCAGGTGTCTGGTACTTAGACAGTGGCTGCTCAAGACACATGACGGGTGATGCGAGCCTTTTGAGCAATCTAATTCCATATGATGGTCCAAGGGTTACTTTTGGAGGAAGCAACGATTTTGGCCTTACTAAAGGGCTAGGAAATCTGGTGTACAAGGGACTAACCATCCAGGCTGTATCTTATGTTGAAGGACTCAATTATAACCTTCTTAGCATAAGTCAGTTTTGTGATAAAGGTTACTCCTTGGAATTCTACAAGGACATGGCATCTCTCAAGAACATCTCCACAAATGAAGTCATTCTCACTGGGAAGAGAATCAGAAACATCTATGAAGTGATATGGAACGATGTCAAGGAAGCATGTCTAATCAGCAAAGGTGACACTAACCTTCTATGGCTTTGCCATACGAGGTTGAGTCATCTCAACTTCAAAACTCTCAACAAGCTATCCAAAGAAGGGTTAGTAGAAGGCCTTCCCAAAGCTGTATTCAGGAAGGAAAGCATTTATGATGCTTTCCAGAAAGGAAAGCAAATCAAATCTACTTTCAAGGCAAAACCGGCACGCTCAACTACAAGGATATTAAGTCTTATTCACATGGACTCATTTGGCCCTGTTACGCCAATAAGTCTAAGTGGAAAGAAATATGTTCTGGTGGTAGTTGATGATTACTCAAGATACACGTGGACAATCTTCCTCAACAGCAAGAAGGAGACTCAAGGGAAACTCACCAACTGCATGAAGCTGATTCAAAACCAAGCAAGTCAGACCATTCAGAAGATCAGATCTGACAAAGGCACAGAATTCCTGAATGAAATCATCATTCATTATTGTGAAAAAAACGGAATTGTTCATCAGACATCCGCAGCAAGGACGCCTCAACAGAATGGTGTAGCGGAAAGAAGGAACAGAACCCTGAAGGAAGCAGTGAGAACAATGCTAGCAGAAGCTTCCTTACCAAAGAGGTTCTAGGCTGAAGCTGTTAACACGGCTTGCTATACTCAAAATAGGAGTATGATTTATAAAAGGCACAACAAAACTCCCTATGAACTATGGAACGGGAGAAAGCCTAATATATCATATTTCCACATTTTTGGGAGCAAGTGCTTTGTGTTAAACAACGGGAAGAATCATCTGAACACTTTTGATGAGAAATCAGATGAGGCCATCTTCCTTGGATACTCTACGGTGAGCAAGGCATTCAGAGTCTTCAACAAAAGAACCATGATCACTGAAGAGTCAATACATGTTATTTTTGATGAAAAGCATGTGGTTGACAAACCATCAAAGCATGAACAAGAGGTTCTGGATCTATCTGACAAGGATGAAGAAGTCAATGAAGGAGATAAAATGAAGCCTACGGAGTTGATTCCATTCAGAAGTCTACCACTGAAGACTTCACAGAGAAATCCGGATTCAAACAGTGCTGAGCCTTCCAATATTCCGGATCACTCAAACGGCGACAATTCCAGAAATGGCGACCAAGTGCCAATCCATCCGGAAACACCAACAACTTCTGTTCTTCAACCAGAAGCTGAACTAGATCAACCAGTCAATCCTAATCAACACAATCTTCGTTGGTTAAGGGATCACCCTCCCCAACAAGTCATTGGAAATATTCAATCTGGTGTTCGCACAAGAAGTGCTCAGCAGAATCTAGAAGCTATGATTGCTTGTTTCATCTCACAAGTGGAACCAAAGAATATTGAAGAAGCTCTACCTGATTCTGATTGGATCAATGTAATGCAAGAAGAACTCAACCAATTCTCCAGAAATGACGTCTGGAAACTTGTTCCCAGACCTACTCATCAGCATGTCATTGGAACCAAGTGGGTCTTCCCGAACAAGATGGATGAAAACGACGTTGTTATCAGAAACAAAGCCCGGTTGGTTGCCAAAGGATATTGTCAAGAAGAAGGTATAAATTTTGATGAAACCTTCGCTCCAGTTGCTAGACTTGAAGCTATAAGGCTGTTTCTAGCTTTGCTGCTCATAAGGATTTCAAAGTCTAACAAATGGATGTCAAAAGCGCATTTCTCAACGGAAACCTCGAGGAAGAAGTTTATGTGGAACAACCTCCAGGATTTGAGTTACACACTAAGGGAGATCAAGTGTATAGACTCAAAAAGGCGTTGTATGGACTCAAACAAGCTCCGAGAGCTTGGTATGATACATTGTCTCAATTTCTTATAAACAATGGATTTATCAAAGGAGTCATTGACAAGACATTGTTCAAACTACAAGACGGAGAAGATCTCCTGTTAGTCCAAATCTATGTGGACGACATCATATTTGGCTCAACTAAGGAAGATCTCTGCACCAAGTTCTCAACCCTCATGCAAGAAAAATTTGATATGAGCATGATGGGGGAACTCAACTACTTCCTTGGCCTTCAAATCAAATAGAGAAGTGAAGGGACTCTCATCAACCAAGCCAAGTACACAAGGGATCTTATCAAGAAATTCAAAGATGACTAGAAGTCATCCGTTTCTGTCCCCATGAGTACATCCACCAAGCTTGATATGGATGTAGATGGAAAGGATGTAGATCAAACTCTCTACAGAGGAATTGTAACGCTCTACGACCCGATCTATTAGAATTGATTAATCTAATTAATTAATTACTAACTCGGACCGGGGTTTGAAAAATAAAATCCTTAGAAAGAAATTATTTGATTATGTCATAATATTCGTTTTGACTGTCTGATTCCAGAAACGTAAATGGATCTCAATTCGGACCCGTTCGGGAAAAATACCACGTACCGATCAGGTAAGATTTTATACAACAGAGTGGAATTTAGGGAGATAACTCCCATTCAAACCACACGCCACTACACTCCTCATTTTCCATAACCCCCCATCATTATTTTCTCCATTTATCTCTCATAAATCCCCATTACTCTTCTCTTTCAATTTAAACCCATTCCAATCCCTTTCCTTAGCATTTTGTAACTCCCAAGGCATTCACACACCCTCTCCCTCTTCCCCTTGCATTTTTGGCCAGTTCATAGCAGCCAGGCGAGGTAGTTTCCGGCGAGAAGGAGAAGAAGAAGGGAGAAGGGAAGAAGGGCTACGCGAGAAGCCATCCGTTCGTCGTTCGTTGTCCGTTCGTTAGCCGTTCATTCATCCGTTACCGTTATCGTAAACCTCTGCGTTTAGAAGTGAGTACGTTGCCCTCTAACTTTAGAATTCATAGTGTAACCATATCGTTATATTCATAGGATTACCGGCTAAACCTACATGCACCCACATCGTCGTGACTTTTCGGTTATTAGGCCTTTCGATTACACACTTGTTAGTATAAACGTTACAAAACGTTGCAAACTCATCAATACATAAGCTGGAAACATAAACGTTCATTTCTAAAACCCTCAACGTCTTAATGAAAATCCAACAGGAAAAAATAGGAACCAGCGTGCCTTAACAATCGATTTACAAAATCTGACAATCGATTAGTAGGTCGCGCTGAACTCCTCAGTTTTTTTCAGCAAGACGTGATAATCGATTATCACCTTGCTGATAATCGATTATTGGGTCCTGCGGAATCTCAAGTTTGGGCTGGTTCTTTTGACAATCGATTATCACATACCTATAATCGATTATCAGGCCCCTCTGAACTTGGGTGTCCTGAACAAATACTTTGACAATCGATTGTCATGAGGAGACAATCGATTATCATGGCTTGCGGAACTTGGGAACAGGAACTGCGTAACATGATAATCGATTATCAGATGTGGTTAATCGATTATCAGCCAGTTCTGAACCCAGGTCCGCCATGTTGAACAAGTTGTTTACATATGGAACCGAATACTTTTGCATGCGTTGAATATAATTTCACTCTCCAACCCATGCATTCATATCATCATGTATATCCTAGACGCATGTTTAGGACCATGGCATACGTTGCATACCACGGCGAGGGGTCAGGCCCAGTGCGCCTCTTCCGTGGGCCCGTCCAGGAACCTGCGGGATCCATCGGGTTTTCATCATGAGGGCTTGTGTACGTACATGGTAGCTAGGCATAGCTATCACCCACATTCTAGTCTCCATTGGGATGACTAAGGCGTTCCTCGGCTCATCTACCGCGTGGGGATGATCACCGAAGGGCAAGGGGTCCCTGCGCAGTCTAACTCATGCATCATGTTGTTTGGTATTGCATCATTGATAATTGTAAACCTTAATCCGTTAAACTTGTATGTGGTATCTCGTACTTAGTTCAGGTACGATCATGTCTATATCAATGTGAATGTGCTATGCGTTCTACTGTTAGATTACCACTCAGCTTTTGCTGAGCGTATAGCGTTGTTTTCCCTTTGCTATATGCAGGTAGGCAAGAGAACCATGGAGCCTGACCCGGATGACTGGGTGATAGGAGCTGCGGATGAACGACAGTGCGGGCCAGATGAATTACTTGTTTTATGAAAACGTTTTGGGCATGAACCCACCTTTTGTCGCATTTACGCTATTTATGACCTAACAGTTTTACTTACATTTACTTCTGCTATAAACTTCTTTTAAGTGAATCCATCCTCATCATTTAATAAAGCATGTCAAGGGTTTTCCGTTACAAGCCACGCAAGGGGTGTTCCTTGTAGACGGGCTGAAAACCGTCTACGTAACCTCTCCGGCACGTTGGACCGCGGTGAACCAGGTTCGCGGGACGGAGGGTGTTACATTTTGGTATTAGAGACCATTACGGTTCTAAAAAAAACTTTTGAAACCCAATTTTGGAAAAAAAAAACATACTCTTCAGAACCCACTGTCGCATCCCGCTTCGTATCTCCACCGGGAAAGGTAACCGTATCATCTGAGTTATTATTATTGTTATTACTTAACTTGAGAGGAAATCTCCTTCCAGAAAGGAGATGAGTCAAGCTCCCGAGCATGGACAAGTTGGTCCTCAGGGAGAACAGGACCACGTGAGTGTGCATACTGTGGCGTCTAGCTTCACACCGCAGCACGAAGTTCCGAAGCCGCAGGTTCCACAACCGAATGCTGTGCCACAGGCGGTTCCTTATTTGCAGCCGCAGATTGCGGCCAACATGCTCCAGTTCCTCCAGCAGATGGCTGGGCGTATGTACCACCACTGCCACCGCCACCTCCTGTGGTGGTGGTCACGATTGAGAAGCTGAAGAAGAACGGAGCCGAGGAGTTCTATGGTGACCAGATCGCGGAACCCATGGCCGCGAAGCGCTGCCTCGAGCGTGTGAGTCGAGTACTCGGGACCTTACGAGTTCCAGCAGAGCAGAGAGGCGACCTAGCTATCGCCTTACTTCAGGATGTCGCCTACGACTGGTGGAAACGCGCAGGAGCGAACATCCCGAAGCCAGTGCCGTGGGCGACCTTCGACGAGCTCTTCCGTGGGGAGTATGTGCCCGAGCACTTTATGGAGGAGAAGCGTGACGAGTTCATGAAGTTCACGCAGGGTGAACTTACGCTGCCAGAGTATCGCCAGAAGTTCGATGAGCTGGCCGAGTTTGGTTGGGACTTGGTGCCGACAATGGAGAAGAGGTGCAAGCGCTTCAGGGAGGGGTTACGCCCTGATTTGTCCTCCGGACTGGTCTCCGCACTGAGGAATGACATCAACGACTTGTACAAGCAGGCGTTGGAGTTACAGACGGCCTTACTCAGGAAGGCTGAGTATGAGCAGTCCCAAACGACGCATCCTCGACCGCCACCGCCATCCAGATCCGGCTCGAGCAGCAAGAGGCCTCCTCACATACCGAGCAGCTCGCACTCGAGCAAGAAGGTTAGGTCCGCACCAGCCGCGTCGTCAGCACCCACTCAGAAGAGTGGGAAGAGCCAGAGTCAGAGCAGATATCGGAACTTGATCTGCAACCTCTGCGGCCGGAGGCACTCCGGTGAGTGCTGGTTCACACAGGGCAATTGCCTTGGGTTTGGACAGGCCGGGCATTATCGCAGGAACTGCCCGACGAACCCTGGTGAGGCGTTCCCGACAGCGCCCGTGTTGAAACACGGGTTTATCGTGTTTTCGTACTAAAGCCGTGTTCGTTTTTATGACAGGTTTTGATAATGCCAAACCGCCGTGAACGAGAGAAGTTATTGAATATACAAGGCGAGAAATAAATATAAGAAGAAAGCAAGAGAACAAGACCCAAAAGAAGACCAAGAACGAAGACCGTAGTCTTAGTGTTGTTGAGTCGGTCATAATTGTGATCAAGACCGACCCAACCTTTACACCTTGGCCCTTTAGGCTAAAATTCTTTTCATTGCATTTCACACATCATAAAAATGCTTTTCAAACATGTTTAAAACATTAAAAACACTTGGTGTTCGCCCAAACCAAAAATCAAGCCATCCGGCGTTCGGGTTTCAGAAACCGGCGTTCGGCATTCGGTTTTCGGCGTTGGTTTTTGGCATCCGAACTAACCAAGTGGTTTTCAACTTTTTATGATTGGTTTTTACTTCTGGGAACATTTAAATAGTTTTCCATCAAAAACACTTCAAAAACCACCTTTCGTTTTTTGTCGTTTGATAAAAACCACGCGAAACGGCATAAACTTGGCTAGCCGTGGTTTTCACTTAAATGAAGTGGTTTTTGAGTCTTTTTTTGTTGGAATTGTTTTTGAATGCATTTAAATGGTTCTCCAATCAAAACATCATGAAAACCACCTTCCGGTTTTGTCTTTTGGTGAAAACCACCCGTGTACGGTGTTGACTTGGTCAACCATGGTTTTTACCTTAACGACGTGGTTTTCAACTTACAAAGCTTGTTTTGACATCACAATACATTAAATAAGTGTTTTAAATACTTAGTTTTTACTTTGGAGAACTTTGCATTTTTCGGTTGGGTTTGAGCACCGGTCGGCTAGGCCATGGTTCTGGGCTAGCCATCCACCCAGCGACGGTAGATTTCACCCATGCATGGGTAATTGATCCCGGGATTCTAGAATCATGCCACCCAGCGATGGGAAGATCTTCCCATCGATGGGTAAGCAGTCCCTCAACGAAACTGATTTCCAGAACCATGCCAAACAGCGATGGGAAGTTCTACCCATCGCTGTTAAAGCCTTGGTGCAACATTACCACAAGGCAGAATGCCCTTACCCAGCGATGGGAAGTTTTACCCATCGATGGGAACCCAGCGATGGGAAGGCTTAACCATCGATGGGAAGGCATGACCGTTGGAAGTCATTTAAGGCTGATTCTTTCCTTATTTGAAAGTCAACCTCCCACCCAGCGATGGGAAGCATTTACCCATCGATGGGTAGGTGACCGTTGGCTTCAAAACTGAAAGAAAATTGGCTTACCAGCGATGTGTAAGTCCCTAACATCGATGGAAAGCCAATATCCTGCAGATCCCAAATCTTTTCAATCCCATAAATCAAGCCAATCACCCCTTTAATGTATTGGTCCGTTGGAGCCTTTTTTGGCACTATAAAAAGGGGTGTTTGGGTCTGCTTTACACATCAATTCACTTCACTTTATTCATATTATCATTGCATCCAGACAACATTATTTTCCATAGCTTTCTAGAGCCAATTTGTGAAGTTTGAGTTGTTCTTGAGCGTATATAGTTACTCAACATCTACTCTTAAAGAGAGTCTTGTTCTTGAGTGTTCTTAGTGTTGTAAACACGTTTAGGGAAGCTTGTTTCCCTTGGTTGTACGAAGGAAAGGTATTTTCCTTCGGGTTGAAGTCTTGGAGTGCGGTATCTTCGAGCAAGTGTATTGAGGCTCGTGGGACTCGAGTTCTCAGGTTGTAACGGTTTGTTAAGCACCCGTAAGCTTAACGGAAGTAGTGTAGCTCGAGAGAGTCTCTCGGGAGGCTGGATTAGCCACAAGTTGTGGTGAACCAGGGTAAATCTTGTAACACCCCAAAATCAGGCCCAAAAGAATTAATTAAATTGTTAGAGCAATTAATTACGAATTGGGCCCAAAAAGGGGTTAAAATTATAATTTGGATTTTAAGCCCAACTTTTATGTCATCTCGTAGGAAATATTGTTGTGATCGCGTCGGTTCAGACGGTTCGCGAATCGGAGTTACAGAGCTCAAGTTATGACAATTTAATCAGGTATTTTGGGTCCGAAGCCCAATCCTTTTTGAAATGGGACCATTAAATAAACCTACCACACAAATCTTATCCACTTCGTCCGTTCCTCTTCTCTTCTTCTTTCTTCTTCTTCTTTCTTCTCTTTTCTTCTTTTTCTTTCTCTTTCTTCTTCTTTCTTTTTCTTCTCCTTCTTCTTCGTCTTTTCTGGCCAACCTCGCCGCCGCCAGTCGCCTTCCCCAGCTTCGCCGCTCCACGTCGCCGTCCAGTTGGAGCAACCAGCCGCCGTCGCCGAGACTCTAGCGCCGCCGAGTTGCAGCGCCGCCGCCGTGTCCTTCGCCTCCAGCCGCCGTCGCTCACCGCCGACGGGTGCAGCGCCGCCTCGCCAAACGCCGGACGCCGCTGCTTCGCCTTGCCGGAAGTCCGTCGCCTCCCCTACCGGCGACCACCATAATCGCCGTCGCTGCCCAGCACTGCCGCTGCCCAGCGCCGCCGACGATGGTTCACCTCGTCGTTCTGCCGGACGTCGCCTCCACTGCCGGCGTCCTTCCCCACCGTCGATTGCAGCGCCGCCAGTCGCTGCTCATCGCCGTCGAGCTGCCGCTCCGCCACTGTCGCCGGCGTCCGTCACCGTCGCCGCATCGGGCCGCTGCCCCGAGTTGATATCGCCGGCAGATTAACCCCCACGCCGGATTGATTGGTCAATTTCGTACTTTGACTCGATTTGACCCGTTCGGTTGATTTCGTCGATTTGCCTTCCGTTCGAGCTATCGATTCGATTTCGACGTAATCCAGGTCCGTACTATGAAGTTAATAGCATTCAGAATAGATTTAATGGTTTGGATCGTTATATGTGTTTATGCTATAATTTGGCTAAATTGGTTAATTGAATTAAATTGATTGTTTGAATTGAATTGTTGAGGATTGTGAATTGACTGAACAGGTTTGACTTTGACTTGGGTTAGGTCCTGTTTGACCTAGGCTTTGACTGGATATTCTGTTGTCGTAGGTTTGACCGAATGGTTATATCCAAACTTTAATGAATTAGTTAAGTTAATTAACTAATTCTAACTGGTGAATAAGGTCAATTGGTTTATTTTGTCAAACATAGAAACTGGCCAACGCTCGGGCGGCTGCAGGGCCTGGCCAGTGAGGTTAAGACGTGCACGAGGGTCTGCGATCTTGGGTTTGAGGCCATCGCCCAGGGGATCCTACCTCCACCGAATTGAGGCCATCTTCGGTATTACGGATTGAGGCTATCTCCGACATAGGGAATAAATGTTAAATTGGTTTGATTTTGATGAAAGTCTAAATTGGTTTGACCGGTGGTCAAAGAGTCAATGGGAAACCCGTAACACCTAAATCATTTCGAAAAGAAAGAAAATAAGTTGACTGTTTGTCAACCGTCTAAAGAACCAAATGTAAAGTGGAATAGACTTTTATTAAAAGGATAAACATATGCACGATCTTAATTGTTGAATTAGTATATTTATTCTTGTGCTACAATGGAGTACCACTCAGCGTCAATGCTGAGCGGATAGCGTTGTTTTCTTTTTGCTGTCCGTAGGTGATCAGACAGATGAACCTAGAGCCGATCCCAGAGGGCGTTGAGGAGGAGATGTACGATGGCGTGGCTGTCACTTTAATTTGTTGATTATGTTTTATTTAATTAACTTTAATGCTTATTACGTTTTCGGGCAAGATCCCAAGTTGTTTGACTTTAAAAAGGCTTCCGCATTATTTTAAATTACTCCGATGAATTTTATATGTATTGATAGAACGTTTGTTTAAAATTGTTTTGAAAATGTCGCAAATTCGGATACCAATTCAGTAGCACACCGATCCGCTGTCTCACGGGTTTGGGTCATGCGGGTTGGGGTGTTACATTTTGGTATCGGAGCATTTGGTTTTAAAATCAGTCTTCGGACCCTTTCAAAAAATAATACAATGAATAATTCAGCCGCATCTGCATCTCACGTATCTCCTCTGCCCCGGGAAGGTAATAAGTATTTATAGCTTTATCTGTTATGTGTTAAGATCTGACGTGGAATTTCCTTATTATTTTAGAATGAGTCAAGAATCGACCCACGGTCAGTACGTTCCGGAGCCGGAGCACGTGAGCGTGCACACGGCTAACACCGAGGGTTCAAGTTTCACGCCTCCGGGTGACGGAGGGCAACGACAGAATCCACCTGAGCCAGCGGGACAGCCACCAGCTGTACCACCGCCAGTCGTACCACCTCCAGTGATGCCACCGTTGGCGATACCGCCGGTAGCCTACGAGCAGGTGTTCCCGGCCATCATGGCCCACTATATGCAGCACATGGCGCAGTTTATGCCCATGTTCCAGCCACCTCCACCACTAGAGCCGCAGCCGCGCATCGTTACCTTCAAAATGTTGAAGGATAATGGAGCGGAAGAGTTCCGAGGAGACAATTTGGGGGAACCCCAGATTGCTTTGGATTGGCTTGAGAAAATGGACCGGGTACTCAAGAATTTGAGAGTCCCAGATGTTGATCGCTCGGAGTTGGCGTCACAGATGTTCCGGAAAGGAGCATATGATTGGAGGAAGCGTGTTGACCAGGATCCACACACACCCAAGCCGTGGACCTGGGATCGCTTCGATCGAGCCTTTACGAAGGAGTACGTCCCCACCCGGTACCGCGAGGAGAGGCGCGATGAGTTCGTTGCGCTTAAGCAGGAGGGGATGTCACTGCCTGAACTGAGACAGAGGTTCGACTACTTGTCCCAGTACGCGACGAGTCTGGTCTCCACTCCAGAGGATCGTTTGAACGAGTTCGTCAAGAAGCTACGGCCGGATTTGAGGCCGTACGCCGCACTGATCACGACGACATATTTTAATGCGGCGTATGATTTGATTGTGAAGACAGAAAAGAGCTTGGATGATTTGCAGGCAACCAAGAAGGAGGATAGAGCGACGAAAGACCCGCGACCCGCGGCCAGCACCGGGCCGAGCGGGAAGAGTTTTGGATTCGCGGGAAAGAGGTACGAGAAGGGTTCTTCGAGTGCGCCGCCGCCTAAGAGGAGTAAGTCGAGGCCGTCTCCGTCGGTCGCCGCGAGCAACTCGAACAGATCGAGAAGCCACCCGCAATGTGTACATTGTGGTAGGCATCACCCGGGCGAGTGTTGGCTCACCCAAGGCTTATGTTTGGGTTGTGGTCAGCCAGGGCACTTCAGGAGGCATTGCCCGACAAACCCTAGCAGCGAGTCTGTTTTACCTAGAGCTCCGGATCAGCCTGCCGCATCACATCCAGCACGGAGTCAGCAGTCTACTGCCGCAAATAATCAGCAGAGACCACGTCCGCAACAGTCAGGCCGGGCACCAGCGCGTACCTACGCCATGCATGGGCGTACAGATCCTAGCCCCGATGTTATCTTGGGTACGTTCGTACTATTTGATTCAGTTATGCATGCCTTGATCGATCCGGGTTCTACGCTCTCCTATATCTGTGTTGGCATGCCTGCTAATTCTGTGATTGTGAGGAGTGACCTTGAGATACCTACCATTGTATCGAATCCGCTAGGACATAGCATGCGTCTTCATCACATTTATCATAGATGTCCGTTGTCCGTGCAAGGGAAGCAATTCCCTGCAGATTTGATAGAGCTACCACACAAGGAGTTTGACATTATCCTTGGTATGGATTGGCTCACCGAGCATAGAGCAGTGGTCGACTGCAGTTGTCGGACCGTACGGCTGAGAGCTGAAGACAGTAGCGACGTATTACTCTCCAGGGAAGTGTTCCCCGAGACTCCCGAGTTCATATCATCCTTGAGCGCGAGGCGCTTGATTCGCAAGAAGTGCGAGATGTTCCTGTGTCACGTTCAGGATATGCGAAAAGAATCGCCATGTCAGCAGGACATTCGTACGGTTTGCGACTTCCCTGATGTCTTTCCCGAAGACCTACCTGGTTTGCCTCCGCCGAGAGAGGTAGAGTTCTCGATCAATCTCATTCCGGGTACGGAACCCATATCTGCTACACCGTATCGTATAGCACCTGCCGAGATGAAGGAGTTGAAGGCTCAGTTGCAAGAGCTACTGGAAAAGGGATTCATCCGACCTAGCGTTTCCCCATGGGGAGCACCAGTGTTATTTGTTCGAAAGAAAGATGGATCCATGAGACTTTGCATCGACTACAGGCAGTTGAACAAAGCTACAGTGAAGAATCGTTATCCGTTGCCTCGTATCGACGACCTGTTCGACCAGCTCAGAGGGGCTACGGTATTCTCGAAGATTGATCTGCGTTCTGGATATCATCAGATTTCTGTCAGGAGAGAAGACATTCCGAAGACTGCTTTTAGGACACGCTATGGGCATTATGAGTTCTCAGTCATGCCTTTCGGATTGACTAATGCCCCGGCAGTGTTCATGGAGCTTATGAACAGTGTGTTCCGACCATACTTGGACCAGTTCGTAGTAGTGTTCATCGATGACATCTTGGTTTATTCACGGACTCTGGAGGAGCACGCTAGACATTTGCAATTGGTTCTGAGTGTGTTGCGAGAGCACAAGCTGTATGCAAAATTGTCTAAGTGTGAATTCTGGTTGAGTGAGGTGACATTCTTAGGACATGTTATCTCTGCTACCGGTATCCAGGTAGACCCCAGCAAGATTTCAGCCATAGTGGACTGGAAGGCTCCACGGAATGTTCGTGAGGTGAGGAGCTTCCTTGGATTAGCCGGTTACTATCGCCGATTTGTTAAGAGCTTCGCCTCGATCGCTACTCCATTGAACAAGCTACTGCGTAAGGACATCAAATTTGAGTGGTCAGAAGCGTGCGAGCGCAGTTTTGATCAACTGAAGGAGTGCCTGACCCAGGCACCAGTCTTGGTTCAACCTACTCCTGGCATCGAGTACACCATCTATAGTGACGCATCTCGTAGCGGCTTAGGTTGTGTACTGATGCAGTTAAGTAAGGTAGTGGCCTACGCATCGAGACAGTTGAAGACTCACGAGGAGAATTATCCGACACATGATTTGGAGTTGGCAGCCGTGGTGTTTGCCTTGAAGATTTGGCGCCACTACATCTTTGGAGAGAGGATTCACATATTCACCGACCACAAGAGTTTGAGGTACCTACTCACCCAGAAGGAGCTGAATCTTAGACAACGCCGATGGTTGGAGCTGATCAAGGATTACGATTTAGTCATTGAGTATCACCCGGGCAAGGCTAACATCGTGGCCGATGCCTTGAGCAGAAAATCGTTAGCCGAGCTACACCTTCAGTCTCCGTTAGAGCAGGAGATCCGTACAGCACAGAGGGATGATGAGTTTTGTCAGAAGACTCGAGAGTTAGTTCCTACAGGAAAGAGGCCCGAGTTTACAATTCGCGATGACGGAGTCTTGTACTATCATGAACGCCTAGTGGTGCCCCGCAGTGAAGTGAGGGATCGCTTGTTACGCGAGGCTCACGGAACCGTATACACTATGCACCCGGGTAGTAACAAGATGTATCAGGATTTGAAGAAATCCTATTGGTGGCCAGCTATGAAAAAGGAAATCTCCGAGTTCACTGCACGTTGTTTGACTTGTCAGCAAGTCAAGGCTGAGCACCAGGTTCCGACAGGGTTGCTGCACCCTCCTACCATTCCGGAATGGAAGTGGGAAAGGATCACTATGGATTTTGTGATCGGATTGCCACGATCTTCACGAAAGAATGACGCCATCTGGGTCATTGTTGACAGGTTGACGAAGTCCGCTCATTTTCTACCCGTCAGACGTGACTCTTCCTTAGACAAATTGGCAGATTTGTACGTTAGAGAGATAGTTCGTTTGCACGGTGCACCGCTGTCAATCATATCTGATAGAGATCCCCGGTTCACTTCGAAGTTCTGGAGAGGACTTCAGAAGGCTTTTGGCACAGCTTTGAACCTTAGTACGGCATTTCACCCTCAGACCGATGGCCAGTCTGAGAGGGTGATACAGATTGTCGAGGATATGATGCGAGCTTGCGTGATCGACTTTGGAGAAGATTGGGAGCGTTACTTGCCATTGATGGAGTTTGCGTATAATAACAGTTACCAGGCGAGTATTCAGATGGCTCCGTATGAGGCACTCTACGGCAGAAAATGTCGAACCCCAATTTGTTGGACAGAGCTTAGCGAGCGTAAGCTCGAGGGACCAGATATTGTGCAGGAAACCGAGGAAAAGGTTCGTGTGATCAGAGACCGACTCCGCACTGCTTCGGACAGACAGAAATCTTATGCAGACTTGAAGAGACGAGACATAGAGTATAATGTTGGTGACATGGTATTCTTGAAGGTTTCACCTTGGAAGAAGGTCCTACGGTTCGGGAAGAAAGGGAAGCTTAGCCCTAGATTCATTGGACCCTACCGCATTCTGGAGCGAATAGGACCTGTTGCCTACAAGCTAGAGTTGCCACCAGAGCTGAACAGGATTCACGACGTCTTTCATGTCTCCATGCTACGTAGATACCGTTCAGATCCGACTCATGTGTTGCCGACCAATACTGTAACCCTCGACGAGAGTTTGTCTTACGAAGAAGAACCAGTTAAGATCTTGGCGCGCGAAACTAAAGTGTTAAGAAACAAGACGGTACCGTTGGTAAAGGTACTGTGGCGTAATCATGCAGTGGAAGAAGCAACCTGGGAGACCGAAGAATCTATGCGAACTCAGTACCCTCATCTCTTCGACGACCAATGACTCAGGTAATTTCGAGGACGAAATTCTTTTTAAGGGGGGGAGAAATGTAACACCCCAAAATCAGGCCCAAAAGAATTAATTAAATTGTTAGAGCAATTAATTACGAATTGGGCCCAAAAAGGGGTTAAAATTATAATTTGGATTTTAAGCCCAACTTTTATGTCATCTCGTAGGAAATATTGTTGTGATCGCGTCGGTTCAGACGGTTCGCGAATCGGAGTTACAGAGCTCAAGTTATGACAATTTAATCAGGTATTTTGGGTCCGAAGCCCAATCCTTTTTGAAATGGGACCATTAAATAAACCTACCACACAAATCTTATCCACTTCGTCCGTTCCTCTTCTCTTCTTCTTTCTTCTTCTTCTTTCTTCTCTTTTCTTCTTTTTCTTTCTCTTTCTTCTTCTTTCTTTTTCTTCTCCTTCTTCTTCGTCTTTTCCGGCCAACCTCGCCGCCGCCAGTCGCCTTCCCCAGCTTCGCCGCTCCACGTCGCCGTCCAGTTGGAGCAACCAGCCGCCGTCGCCGAGACTCTAGCGCCGCCGAGTTGCAGCGCCGCCGCCGTGTCCTTCGCCTCCAGCCGCCGTCGCTCACCGCCGACGGGTGCAGCGCCGCCTCGCCAAACGCCGGACGCCGCTGCTTCGCCTTGCCGGAAGTCCGTCGCCTCCCCTACCGGCGACCACCATAATCGCCGTCGCTGCCCAGCACTGCCGCTGCCCAGCGCCGCCGACGACGGTTCACCTCGTCGTTCTGCCGGACGTCGCCTCCACTGCCGGCGTCCTTCCCCACCGTCGATTGCAGCGCCGCCAGTCGCTGCTCATCGCCGTCGAGCTGCCGCTCCGCCACTGTCGCCGGCGTCCGTCACCGTCGCCGCATCGGGCCGCTGCCCCGAGTTGATATCGCCGGCAGATTAACCCCCACGCCGGATTGATTGGTCAATTTCGTACTTTGACTCGATTTGACCCGTTCGGTTGATTTCGTCGATTTGCCTTCCGTTCGAGCTATCGATTCGATTTCGACGTAATCCAGGTCCGTACTATGAAGTTAATAGCATTCAGAATAGATTTAATGGTTTGGATCGTTATATGTGTTTATGCTATAATTTGGCTAAATTGGTTAATTGAATTAAATTGATTGTTTGAATTGAATTGTTGAGGATTGTGAATTGACTGAACAGGTTTGACTTTGACTTGGGTTAGGTCCTGTTTGACCTAGGCTTTGACTGGATATTCTGTTGTCGTAGGTTTGACCGAATGGTTATATCCAAACTTTAATGAATTAGTTAAGTTAATTAACTAATTCTAACTGGTGAATAAGGTCAATTGGTTTATTTTGTCAAACATAGAAACTGGCCAACGCTCGGGCGGCTGCAGGGCCTGGCCAGTGAGGTTAAGACGTGCACGAGGGTCTGCGATCTTGGGTTTGAGGCCATCGCCCAGGGGATCCTACCTCCACCGAATTGAGGCCATCTTCGGTATTACGGATTGAGGCTATCTCCGACATAGGGAATAAATGTTAAATTGGTTTGATTTTGATGAAAGTCTAAATTGGTTTGACCGGTGGTCAAAGAGTCAATGGGAAACCCGTAACACCTAAATCATTTCGAAAAGAAAGAAAATAAGTTGACTGTTTGTCAACCGTCTAAAGAACCAAATGTAAAGTGGAATAGACTTTTATTAAAAGGATAAACATATGCACGATCTTAATTGTTGAATTAGTATATTTATTCTTGTGCTACAATGGAGTACCACTCAGCGTCAATGCTGAGCGGATAGCGTTGTTTTCTTTTTGCTGTCCGTAGGTGATCAGACAGATGAACCTAGAGCCGATCCCAGAGGGCGTTGAGGAGGAGATGTACGATGGCGTGGCTGTCACTTTAATTTGTTGATTATGTTTTATTTAATTAACTTTAATGCTTATTACGTTTTCGGGCAAGATCCCAAGTTGTTTGACTTTAAAAAGGCTTCCGCATTATTTTAAATTACTCCGATGAATTTTATATGTATTGATAGAACGTTTGTTTAAAATTGTTTTGAAAATGTCGCAAATTCGGATACCAATTCAGTAGCACACCGATCCGCTGTCTCACGGGTTTGGGTCATGCGGGTTGGGGTGTTACAAATCTTGGTGTGCTCCCTTTACTCCTTTTTATTCCGCTCTTTACTTTATCCCTGTGATTTTTATTCCGCGAAAATTTATAAACATTCTCGTGCCTAACTATTCACCCCCCCTCTAGTGAAGGGCACTTATTCTAACAATTGGTATCGGACCGACCCAACCTTTACCCAAATGACGTGTTTTTTTAAAGTGTCTCAATTGTTGGTCTTATGGGGGACCATCGATCACCCTTAGGGATTCGCTACTGTGCTAGTCACGGTATCGGGTACTGACAGCCCAACCTGACGAGGTACACGAGTCGTGTATCTTGCGAAGCCCCTCCTGTCCATCCACCGCTCAGTAGTGGGGCTCCGCACTGCCGTAGTGAACTATAGGGGGTGCCCTATAGGAATCTACTTTGGCTTGGGGCTACAGAGAGATGTGGTTAAATACAAAGTGTCCACCTTCCTATCACCAATTGGTTTTAGGAAGCATTTGACACCTCTTTAACTTCAGAACTCTGTAGTTAAGCGTGCTGGAACGGGAGTAGTCCCAGGATGGGTGACCCACTGGGAAGTTCCAGAAAAATGATCCTAACAATTGGTATCAGAGCCTAACTCGCGTCCAAACTTAACCGTTTGAGAGTAAAAGCGATCATGGGTTCTTCTTCTAGAAATTTGTATGCAGGAATAGGTGAAGGGCAATCAACCACACGGCCACCTCTTTTTGATAGAACCAATTATACATATTGGAAAGAACGAATGAGAATCTATATTCGTTCCACAAACTTCCAATTATGGTTGGTTATCAAAAACGGGGAAGAGGTGCCGATGAAGAAAGTTGGTGACAAGTTGATCCCCAAGACCGAAGACGAGTTTGATGCCGAGGACATCAAAAAGGTCGAGAATTATGCAAAGGCAATAAACATGCTTTATTGTGCCGTAAATCCTGATGACTACCGCAAGATCTCCTGCTGCACAACCGCCAAGGAGATGTGGGATAAGCTCGAGGTGACGTACGAAGGAGCGGACCAAGTACGTGAAGCCAAGATCGACTTCCTCACCCAAGAGTATGAGATGTTCAGGATGAAGGAGCACGAGAAGATTGACGACATGTTCGACCGATTTTCCAAAATAGTCAACGATCTTCATGCATTAAAGAAGACTTACACCGACAAGGATCTTGTGCGAAAGATCCTACGGAGCTTGACATCCGAATGGCGATCCAAGGCCGATGCCATCTATGAATCAATCGGCACATCAAAAGTTGATCCCCAAGACCGAAGACGAGTTTGATGCCATCCGAATGGCGATCCAAGGCCGATGCCAAGGCCAATGCCATCTATGAATCAATCGGCACATCAAATGTCACCATCGACGGTCTAAGAGGTAATCTAAAAACCTATGAATCTACTATTCTTAACCCGTCTTTGAATGACCAAAGGAAAGGGATAGCATTAAAAGCCGTCAAAGAATCAACGATGGATGATTCAAGCGACGATGATGAAGTCAAGCTTGTCATGAAGAAGTTTTGTAAACTTCTACGGAAGAAAGAAAAGGTTGAGGATGGCCCTGTGTGCTATGGATGTGGTGAAGCTGGGCACATCAAGAACAAATGCCCGAAAAGCGGAAGGAATGCTCGGCACTTCAAAAGGCAAAGGGCATATATCTCTTGGGGTGGCGACTCCGGCGACGAGTCAACCGATCAAGACGAGGATGAAACTTCCAACCTCTGTCTCATCGCGCACGAAGACCAAACCGACGATGTACAAGAGGTATGTACCATTTCTTCCGACTCTTACACCTTTGAAGAAATGCAAGAAGCACTTCATGAACTTTATGATGAATTTGTTAGCGCTTCTAAAATCAACAAATCGTTAAAGAAAAGCCTCTCCACTCTTGAAAATGATTTTGAAAATCTGGAAAAAGATAATGAGAAGTTAAAACAAGAGAATAAATTTTATGGCAAAAGAAGCGCCGACAAACCAGAAAGTTCCTCAAACGAATGTGAATCTTGCAAAGCTTTAGAGGAACAAGTCACAAAACTTGAGAGTACGGTCAAGAAATTTAATACTCCACACAAAGATCTTAATTTACTCCTTGACACCATGCTTTTTTCTAAAGAAGGAATAGGTTTTAATAAAAACGAAGCTAAGGATAAAGAAAACGTTGAGCAAACACCTAGACAACCTCCTAAGGCTCAACATAAGAAAGCTAAAAATCAAGTAAATAGAAAACCTAGTCAATCTAAGAACACTAGACAACCTAGACAAAAACCTAGGAATGAAAACGTTCATGGTAGACAACCTAAGAAAAATTATCAAAATGTTTTTGTGCATAAAAATATTTTTTCTCAAAATAGAAGAGACAATATGAGAACACCTAGAAATGATCCTTTTGAAAACATGCATAAACCATCCTTTTCTCAAAATAGGACAAACATGGTTAGGCCCCCTAGCTATTATCAACCTAGGCGTATGTTCAACCCAAACATAGTATGCCATTATTGCAACATGGTAGGACATATAGCTCCTGTGTGTTTTACCAGACATAGGCACTTCACCTATAATGAAACACACAACATATTTGATGCTAACGAAAAGAAATCCTTTGGAAAAGGATATTCATATAATAAACAATCTCCACAGGATAATGCACAAAAGAAACCTTACTATTTCTTCTACTTTGATGAAAAGAAGAAAGTCCACATTCCGTTACCGGAACCAACACAAATCACACCGAGATATCGGCACTCCGTTCAGGTAGACTGGAACCCGCCAACCACGAGATCATGGGTTGGCCAAGGTAACTCCTAAACAATCATTTAATTGTGTGTGTGTGTGTGTGTGCAAATTTTGGGTGTGTGTGTGGGCAATAAAGGTAAACTAACCCCCAAGGACCCATAGACATACTTTGGGTACCAAAGTGTTATTCTTTTTTTTGCAGGGACGGTTCAAAGTGAAAAATTCTGGAAATCAGGGGGAACCAACGATGGGTGGGCTACACCATCGCTGGGAGGGAAGTTTCCTTTTTTTCAAAACCCCTCTTCCCATCGATGGGAACTCTATCCCATCGATGGGTAATTGACTCTATTTTTTTTAAATTTTTTAACGGATTTCCAGTAGCTGTCTTCCCATGGATGGGAGAACCTTACCATCGCTGGGAAGGCTACCTTCAGTTTTTCCTCCACTTCCACTACATGCCTTCCCATCGATGGGAGAACCTTACCATCGCTGGGAAGCCTGTTGCAGTTCAAAAATCATAGCCGTTGGGCACCTCATTCTATGACCAACAGCCATATTTTTTAACACCAAGGGCCCAAATTCACTTTTCCTAAAAATATTAACCATCCTTGATCATTTTTAACACACAATTCACATTCCTCTTGCATACTTTCTAAACGCTTCAACAATGGCCAGAGGAAAGTCAAGGACCAAAACCGAGGCTTCAAAGAAGAAGGCCAACACCGATGCCACGACATCTTCCTTATTTTCTCCTTATTAAATATGATTGTATTTTTACCCGTTGTATTCTGCATTTCCCTTTTAATGAATAAAAGTTTACTTTTAATTCTTTTTGTTAATGTCAAAAGGGGGAAGATATAAAGGTTATGCATAGATTGAGGGGGAACTTTTTCTAAAACTAACTCTTATTCAACACATAAACTTTGTTGAAAAGAAAATCGCATTTATTAAGGGGGAACATTTTTTAAGTCTCAAATCAATCCTCCTATGCATAACCCCGTCTTGTTTGCCATTATCAAAAAGGGGGAAATTGTTGAAACACGGGTTTATCGTGTTTTCGTACTAAAGCCGTGTTCGTTTTTATGACAGGTTTTGATAATGCCAAACCGCCGTGAACGAGAGAAGTTATTGAATATACAAGGCGAGAAATAAATATAAGAAGAAAGCAAGAGAACAAGACCCAAAAGAAGACCAAGAACGAAGACCGTAGTCTTAGTGTTGTTGAGTCGGTCATAATTGTGATCAAGACCGACCCAACCTTTACACCTTGGCCCTTTAGGCTAAAATTCTTTTCATTGCATTTCACACATCATAAAAATTCTTTTCAAACATGTTTAAAACATTAAAAACACTTGGTGTTCGCCCAAACCAAAAATCAAGCCATCCGGCGTTCGGGTTTCAGAAACCGGCGTTCGGCATTCGGTTTTCGGCATTGGTTTTTGGCATCCGAACTAACCAAGTGGTTTTCAACTTTTTATGATTGGTTTTTACTTCTGGGAACATTTAAATAGTTTTCCATCAAAAACACTTCAAAAACCACCTTTCGTTTTTTGTCGTTTGATAAAAACCACACGAAACGGCATAAACTTGGCTAGCCGTGGTTTTCACTTAAATGAAGTGGTTTTTGAGTCTTTTTTTGTTGGAATTGTTTTTGAATGCATTTAAATGGTTCTCCAATCAAAACATCATGAAAACCACCTTCCGGTTTTGTCTTTTGGTGAAAACCACCCGTGTACGGTGTTGACTTGGTCAACCATGGTTTTTACCTTAACGACGTGGTTTTCAACTTACAAAGCTTGTTTTGACATCACAATACATTAAATAAGTGTTTTAAATACTTAGTTTTTACTTTGGAGAACTTTGCATTTTTCGGTTGGGTTTGAGCACTGGTCGGCTAGGCCATGGTTCTGGGCTAGCCATCCACCCAGCGACGGTAGATTTCACCCATGCATGGGTAATTGATCCCGGGATTCTAGAATCATGCCACCCAGCGATGGAAGATCTTCCCATCGATGGGTAAGCAGTCCCTCAACGAAACTGATTTCCAGAACCATGCCAAACAGCGATGGGAAGTTCTACCCATCGCTGTTAAAGCCTTGGTGCAACATTACCACAAGGCAGAATGCCCTTACCCAGCGATGGGAAGTTTTACCCATCGATGGGAACCCAGCGATGGGAAGGCTTAACCATCGATGGGAAGGCATGACCGTTGGAAGTCATTTAAGGCTGATTCTTTCCTTATTTGAAAGTCAACCTCCCACCCAGCGATGGGAAGCATTTACCCATCGATGGGTAGGTGACCGTTGGCTTCAAAACTGAAAGAAAATTGGCTTACCAGCGATGTGTAAGTCCCTAACATCGATGGAAAGCCAATATCCTGCAGATCCCAAATCTTTTCAATCCCATAAATCAAGCCAATCACCCCTTTAATGTATTGGTCCGTTGGAGCCTTTTTTGGCACTATAAAAAGGGGTGTTTGGGTCTGCTTTACACATCAATTCACTTCACTTTATTCATATTATCATTGCATCCAGACAACATTATTTTCCATAGCTTTCTAGAGCCAATTTGTGAAGTTTGAGTTGTTCTTGAGCGTATATAGTTACTCAACATCTACTCTTAAAGAGAGTCTTGTTCTTGAGTGTTCTTAGTGTTGTAAACACGTTTAGGGAAGCTTGTTTCCCTTGGTTGTACGAAGGAAAGGTATTTTCCTTCGGGTTGAAGTCTTGGAGTGCGGTATCTTCGAGCAAGTGTATTTTGGCTCGTGGACCTCGAGTTCTCAGGTTGTAACGGTTTGTTAAGCACCCGTAAGCTTAACGGAAGTAGTGTAGCTCGAGAGAGTCTCTCGGGAGGCTGGATTAGCCACAAGTTTTGGTGAACCAGGGTAAATCTTGGTGTGCTCCCTTTACTCCTTTTTATTCCGCTCTTTACTTTATCCCTGCGATTTTTATTCCGCGAAAATTTATAAACATTCTCGTGCCTAACTATTCACCCCCCCTCTAGTGAAGGGCACTTATTCTAACAGCCCGCAGCTGCAACCTCAGCTCCAGCAGCCCAGCCCGCACCGAGTCAGAAGTCGGTAGCGGCGTCCAGTCAACCGAGAAGGCCGGCACAGAGCGCTCAGTCCGGGAAGGCTCCAGCCCGTACTTATGCGATGCATGGACGTACTGAGCAGGCCGCTCATGATGTGATTATGGGTATGTTCACCTTATTCGATACATCCATATCTGCTTTGATTGACCCAGGTTCCACATTGTCATATCTGTGTGCATCTATGCCTGTATCGTCTAATATTCCGAGAGAGAACCTGGAAAATCCGGTGATTGTGTCCAATCCGTTGGGACGCAGTCTATGTCTCAAATATATCTATCCTGACTGTCCGCTAGTTGTGCAAGGGAAGAGCTTCCCTGCAAATCTGATAGAGCTCCCACATCGAGAATTCGATGTTATCCTAGGCATGGATTGGCTTACAGCCAACCAAGCCGTTGTTGATTGTGGCGCACATACGGTACGGCTGAAAGCCGAAGATGGGAATGACGTTCTGGTCCGTGGCGAGCTTTTCCCAAAGGATCCCAAATTTATCTCATATCTACAAGCTCGTCGCCTCATACGCAAGAAGTGCGAGGCCTTTTTTTGCACCGTCCGCGACACGCAGCTAGAGGCACCCGGACGGGAGGAAATCCCTACGGTGTGCGAGTTTCCAGACATATTTCCAGACGAGCTGCCCGGACTACCACCCCCGAGGGAGGTAGAGTTCTCCATCGACTTGGTTCCAGGTTTGGGACCCATCTCCATCACACCGTATCGCATGGCCCCGGCAGAGATGAAGGAGCTGAAAGCTCAACTGCAGGAGCTCTTAGATAAAGGTTTCATACATCCCAGTGTGTCCCCTTGGGGCGCACCAGTCCTGTTCGTCCACAAGAAGGATGGTTCGATGAGACTGTGCATCGATTACCGTCAGCTGAACAAAGTCACCATCAAGAATCGTTATCCTCTTCCTCGCATTGATGACTTGTTCGATCAGTTGAGAGGAGCCACAGTCTTCTCTAAGATTGATCTGCGATCAGGGTACCATCAGATCCCAGTCAAGAAGGAGGATATTCCTAAGACAGCGTTCCGCACGCGTTATGGTCACTACGAGTTCACGGTGATGCCTTTTGGGTTGACCAACGCACCGGCTGTCTTCATGGATCTGATGAACAGTGTGTTTCGTAAGTATCTTGATCAGTTCGTGGTTGTTTTCATCGATGATATCCTGGTGTACTCAAAGACACGTGAGGAGCACGCGGAGCACCTGCGCACGGTATTCGGCATCCTACAAGAGCAGAAACTTTATGCCAAGCTGTCCAAGTGTGAGTTTTGGTTGCACGAGGTCACCTTCCTCGGCCACGTCATCTCAGCTGAAGGAGTGAAGGTGGACCCGTGTAAGATCTCGGCGGTCACGGAGTGGAAGATTCCACGCAATGCTCGAGAGGTGAGGAGTTTCCTTGGGTTGGCAGGATAGTACCGCCGATTCGTGAAAGACTTCTCGAGGATAGCTTCACCTTTGCACAAGTTAATGAAGAAGGACGTGAAGTTTGATTGGACCGAGGCTTGTCAGCAGAGCTTCGAGAAACTGAAGGAGTGTTTGACCCAGGCACCCGTATTGGTTCAGCCGACCCCAGGAGTGGAGTATATGGTATACAGCGACGCTTCACACAATGGCCTAGGGTGTGTTCTTATGCAGGAGGGTAAGGTTGTAGCTTATACGTCTCGGCAGTTGAAGCCGCACGAGTGCAACTACCCAACACACGATTTGGAGTTGGCGGCGATCGTTCTCCCTCTCAAGATTTGGAGACATTATCTGTACGGCGAGACGACGCGTATCTTCACCGATCATAAAAGTCTGCAGTATCTCTTGAGTCAGAAGGATTTGAATCTACGACAACGGAGATGGTTGGAGTTGATTAAGGACTACGACTGTCATATCGCTTATCACCCTGGTAAGGCGAATGTGGTGGCTGATGCTCTTAGTCGCAAAACTCTAGCCTTACTCCGAGTTTAGCCAACATTGTTGCATGAGATCGTGATGGCGCAGAGCAGCGACGATTTCTGCAGGCAGACCTGTGAGCTCGCCTCTCGGGGCGAGAAACCCGACTTCTCTGTCCGTGAGGATGGTGTCTTGTTGTATCGGGCACGTGTGGTAGTGCCAGTGGGGGAGGTAAGGGAACGTCTCCTCCGTGAAGCACATGGTACGGTATATACCATGCACCCCGGTAGTAACAAGATGTTCCAGGATCTCCGGAAGCATTACTGGTGGCCTGGGATGAAGAGAGAGATCACAGAGTTTACAGCACGATGCTTGACATGCCAGCAGGTTAAGGCTGAGCACCAGGTACCGAGCGGACTACTTTAGCAGATTACGATTCCCGAGTGGAAGTGGGATCGTATCACCATGGACTTTGTGGTGGGGCTACCTTTGTCGCCTCGCAAGAACGATACAGTTTGGGTCATTGTGGACCGTTTGACTAAGTCCGCCCATTTCCTTCTAATACGACAAGATTTCTCTTTACAGCGTCTGGCAGAACTATACATCCGCGAGATCATCCGGTTACATGGAGTTCCCTCATCTATCATTTCGGACCGTGACCCGCGTTTCACGTCACAGTTCTGGAAGAGCCTACAGAAAGCCTTGGGCTCCGATCTTCACTTCAGTACGGCCTTCCACCCACAGACGGACGGTCAGTCCGAGAGGGTTATCCAGATCCTGGAGGATATGATGCGCGCCTGTGCGATCGACTTCGGGGATGGTTGGGAGCGATATTTACCGTTGATGGAGTTCGCATACAACAACAGCTACCAGGCTAGCATCGGTATGGCACCGTACGAGCCTTTGTACGGTAGGCCGTGCCGGACCCCTACTTGCTGGACGGAGCTCAGCGAGAGGAAGTTGGAAGGGCCAGATCTAGTTCGTGAAACTGAGGAGAAGGTCCAAGTAATTAAGGACCGGCTCAAGGTGGCATCGGACCGACAAAAGTCCTACGCCGACCTTAAGAGACGCGATATCGATTATACGGTGGGAGATAAGGTTTTCTTGAAGGTATCTCCTTGGAAGAATGTTTTGCGTTTCGGCAAGAAGGGAAAACTTAGTCCGAGGTTTATAGGCCCATACCCAATCACTGAACGTGTGGGACCTGTAGCCTACAGGCTCGAATTACCATCTGAGTTGAGCAGGATTCATAATGTATTCCACGTGTCTATGCTCCGAAGGTACCGGTCAGACCCTTCACACGTGATCCCAGCGGATACGGTCACTCTCGACGAGAACCTTACATATGAGGAAGAGCCGGTTGAGATTTTGGCTCGGGAGATCCGTCAGTTGAGGAACAAAACCATTCCGTTGGTCAAGGTTCTGTGGAGAAGTCACACCGTTGAGGAGGCGACATGGGAAACGGAGGAATCCATGCGCACCCGTTATCCCCATCTTTTCAGTGACCAGTGATCAGGTAAATTTCGAGGACAAAATTTTCTTAAGGGGTGGATAACTGTAACGCCCTGCGACCCGGTCTATTAGAATTGATTAATCTAATTAATTAATTACTAACTCGGACCGGGGTTTGGAAAATAAAATCCTTAGAAAGAAATTATTTGATTATGTCATAATATTCGTTTTGACTGTCTGATTCCAGAAACGTAAACGGATCTCAATTCGGACCCTTTCGGGGAAAATACCGCGTACCGATCAGGTAAGATTTTATACAAAAGAGTGGAATTTAGGGAGATAACTCCCATTCAAACCACACGCCACTACACTCCTCATTTTCCATAACCCCCCATCATTATTTTCTCCATTTATCTCTCATAAATCCCCATTACTCTTCTCTTTCAATTTAAACCCATTCCAATCCCTTTCCTTAGCATTTTGTAACTCCCAAGGCATTCACACACCCTCTCCCTCTTCCCCTTGCATTTTTGGCCAGTTCATAGCAGCCAGGCGAGGTAGTTTCCGGCGAGAAGGAGAAGAAGAAGGGAGAAGGAAAGAAGGGCTACGCGAGAAGCCATCCGTTCGTCGTTCGTTGTCCGTTCGTTAGCCGTTCATTCATCCGTTACCGTTATCGTAAACCTCTGCGTTTAGAGGTGAGTACGTTGCCCTCTAACTTTAGAATTCATAGTGTAACCGTATCGTTATATTCATAGGATTACCGGCTAAACCTACGTGCACCCACCTCGTCCTGACTTTTCGGTTATTAGGCCTTTCAATTACACACTTGTTAGTATAAACGTTACAAAACGTTGCAAACTCATCAATACATAAGCTGGAAACATAAACGTTCATTTCTAAAACCCTCAACGTCTTAATGAAAATCCAACAGGCAAAAATAGGAACCAGCGTGCCTTAACAATCGATTTACAGAATCTGACAATCGATTAGTAGGTCGCGCTGAACTCCTCATTTTTTTTCAGCGAGACGTGATAATCGATTATCACCTTGCTGAAAATCGATTATTGGGTCCTGCGGAATCTCAAGTCTGGGCTGGTTCTTTTGACAATCGATTATCACATACCTATAATCGATTGTCATGAGGAGACAATCGATTATCATGGCTTGCGGAACTTGGGAACAGGAACTGCGTAACATGATAATCGATTATCAGATGTGGTTAATCGATTATCGACTAGTTCTGAACCCAGGTCCGCCATGTTGAACAAGTTGTTTGCATATGGAACCGAATAAATTTGCATGCGTTGAATATAATTTCACTCTCCAACCCATGCATTCATATCATCATGTATATCCTAGACGCATGTTTAGGACCATGGCATACGTTGCATACCACGGCGAGGGGTCAGGCCCAATGCGCCTCTTCCGTGGGCCCGTCCAGGAACCTGCGGGATCCATCGGGTTTTCATCATGAGGGCTTGTGTGTTAGAATAAGTGACCAACGCTAGAGGGGGGGTGAATAGCGTTTGATCGTAGAAATCGCAGGAATAAAAAATTAAGAACGTGAAAGATAAAGAGCGTTGAAAGCGTAAAGGGAGCACACCAAGATTTAACCTGGTTCACCACAACTTGTGGCTAATCCAGCCTCCCGATAGACTCTCTCGAGCTACACTACTTCCGTTAAGCTTACGGGTGCTTAACAAACCGTTACAACCTGAGAACTCGAGTCCCACGAGCCTCAACAACACTTGCTCGGAGATACCGCACTCCAAGACTTCAACCCGAAGGAAAAATACCTTTCCTTCGTAACACCAAGGGAAACAAGCATCCCTAAACGTGTTTACAACACTAAGACACTCAAGAACAAGGCTCTCTTTTAGAGTAGATGTTGAGTAAACTTTATACGCTCAAGAACAACTCAAACTTCACAAGTTGGCTCTAGAAAGCTATGAAAAAATGATGTTGTTTTAATGCAATGATGATATGAATATTGTGAAGTGAATTGATGAGAAAAGCAGACCCAAACACCCCTTTTTATAGTGCCAAAATTGGCTCCAACGGACCAATGCATTAAAGGGGCGATTGGTTTGATTTAAGGGATTGAATAAATGTGGGATCTGCAGGATATTGGCTTCCCATCGATGTTTGGAACTTACCCATCGCTGGTAAGCCAATTTTCCTTCAGTTTTGAAGCCAACGGTTACCTACCCATCGATGGGTACAAGCTTCCCATCGCTGGGTGGGAGGTTGACTTCCAAACAAGGAAAGAAGCAACCTTAAATGACTTCCAACGGTCATGCCTTCCCATCGATGGTTTAGCCTTCCCATCGCTGGGTTCCCATCGATGGGTAAGGGCATTCTGCCTTGTGATAATGTTGGACCAAGGCTTGAACAGCGATGGGTAGAGCTTCCCTTCGCTGTTTGGCATGGTTCTGGAAGTTGGTTTGGCTAAGGGGCTACTTACCCATCGATGGGATGTTCTTCCCATCGCTGGGTGGGTGGTTAGCCAAAAACCTATGGTTTTTGCCTTAACCACGGCCTAGCCAACCGATGCAAAAACCGACCGAAAAATCCAAGGTTCTCCAAAATAAAAACCAAGTGTTTAAAACACTTATTTGATGTATTTGCCTAAGAAATCAAGTGAGACACTTTAAAAATCACTTCATTTGATTAAAAACCACGGCTAGCCAAGTTTACACCGTTTTGCGTGGTTTTTGTCAAACGACTAAAAACGAGAGATGGTTTTCAAAGTGTTTTTGTTGGAGAACCGTTTAAACATGCCAAAGAGTGAAAGCAGATCATAAAATGCTGAAAACCACTTGGTTGGTTCGGATGCCAAAAACCAAACCCGACAACCGAAAGCCGAACGCTAGTTTCTTAAAGCCGAACACTGGATGGCTTGGTTTTTGGTTTAGGCGAACACCAAGTGTTTTTAATGACTTAAACAAGTTTGAAAAACATTTTTATGATGTAAGAAATGCAATGAGAGATTTTAGCCTAAAGAGCCAAGGTGTAAAGATTGGGTCGGTCTTGATCACAATAAAGACCGACTCAATACTATGACTAAAGTCTTCGTTCTTGGTCTTCGTTTAGCTCTTGCTCTTATCTTCGTTCTTCGCCTTGTATATTCAATGTTCGACTTGATCACGGCGGTTTGGTATTATCAAAACCTGTTACAAAAGCGAACACGGCTTTAGTACGAAAACGTGACAAGCCCGTGTTTCAACAATTTCCCCCTTTTTGATAATGGCAAACGAGACGAGGTTATGCATAGGAGGATTATTTTGAAAAAAATGTTCCCCCTTAATAGATGCCATTTTACAAAGTAAAAGAAATTCCCCCTCAATTTATGCATAACCTTAATATCTTCCCCCTTTTGACATTAACAAAAAGAATTAAAAGTAAACTTTAGAACTGTAAAAGTAAACTTTTATTAATGAAAAAAGGGAAATGCGGAATACAACGGAATGGAAATAAAAAAAATACAATCATAGTAAGAAGAGAAAAGAAAAGTCTAAGCATCGGCGTCCTCGTCGTCATCCTCGTCGTCCTCGACGTCCATGGGATCACCGTCGATCGCATCTTCAAAGTCGGCCTCGTCGAGGGAGGAGGATGGAGCATAGGAGTTATCCTCCTCGTCCTCGCCTTCATATTTTTGGCCGAGGAAGGTGCTGTCAAAGGGCGGCGGGACGTAGTTGATGCCGCGGAAGAACGCCGTCATGTCGTGGTGTTGGCGGTGCAGCGTCCAGTCCATCCGCTCGATTGACTGCCCCATGCCATCCACTGTGAGGGTTAGCCAGTTCAGAGTATCGGCTATGGATTGCAAAGAGGCCTTGGCGGGAGCGGGGGCTGGTGCACGACTTGGGCCTGCGCCGTCCCGGTCTCCGGACTTCTTCCGGAAGGTGCTGTCTTGAATTATCCAAATCTTTGTCATCTTCGTATCCGGGCCGGCGATGGAGATGTCAGCGGAGATGATGAGGTCCATGACGAGGAAGGCGTATGACAAGCTTCTCTCAGTGGCGATGGAGGCGCAATCCGCCATGTGAATCATGACGTATTTTGCCCAATTGATCGAGGCGCCATGGGTGATAGCATGAACCGCCTTGAGATCCTCGTTGAAGAGACATGTGTGGCTACCGTCCCGGGGGCGAAGAATCCGGGTGAGGATGTAGAGAAGAAGACGCTTCTCCGGCGGGGCTGAGTGGATTGTTGGTGCGCCGGTGTGACGGATGAGGTTGGTGATCCCAAGCTCTCGGATGACCACGGCCTCGTTGTTGAGGATCCAATCATCGCCGCCATATGTTGCGATGTCGTCACCGCGGGTGGGCAGCCCTGCGACCCGAGCGAAGGTAGCCAAATCAATCTCTATGTCGTAGAGATTGATGCTACTGCGAATGGTGTCCCCGTCCCGGCGGAGATTGGAGTAGAAGGCCCAGACATAGGCGGGATTATAGGACTGACGGCTCCTGGAGACGAACGACCACAAACCCGACTCTTTGAGTTGATTGTCGAGGTCGTGGTACCCCTTTTGTTGAGGGTATAACTCGGGCAGCACCCTGGGCGGAGAAATAGGACACTTGGCGAAGTGCGAGAGAAACCGGGTGAGCTCCTCCTCCGACCCGAACTCGAGGAAAGAGCCGTCCAGGTAGGGAAACGGCGGGAGCGCTGAGGTCGTCGCTTCGGCGTTGCCCTTCTTCTTGGAGGCCTTCGACTTGGATTTTCCACCGGCCATTGTTGAGGCAAGAAGATGAAAAAGGAGAGTGAATTAGGCTTAGGAGATTGAAAATTGGATGAAAATGGTGTGTTTGGATGAGCAAGGATGATGATAATATAGGGAGAGGGTGGATTTCTGTTTGAATTTGAAAAAAATACCTGTTGGGCCATTTATGGTGCTGCCAACGGTTCTGAAATTTGAATTGCACCAGTCATCCCAGCGATGGGTAAATCGTCCCATCGGGAAGGATGCTACTGGAAGGCGAAGGAGAAAAACGAAGCTGCCTTCCCAGTGATGTTTGGATCTTTCCATCGATGGGAAGGTGGCTTCTAAAAATCCGTTAAAAATTTTTAAAAAATAGAGTCAAACACCCAGCGATGGGGATATTTATCCATCGATGGGTATGGAGATTCTAGGAAAATTATTTTTGACAAAAGTCCTTCACCCAGCGATGGGATAAAATACCCATCGATGGGTTGACGTGTTCTGGAAAACCGTTAAGTAATTAATTTTTTTTTTAAAGAAAAAAAAAATTAGAGTCAATCACCCATCGATGGGAGAGAGTTCCCATCAATGGGAAGAGGGGTTCTGAAAAAAAAAACTTCCCTCCGAGCGATGGTGTAGCCCACCCATCGCTGGTTCCCCCTGATTTCCAGAATTCTTCACTTTGAACCGTCCCTGCAAAAAAAGAATAACACTTTGGTACCCAAAGTATGTCTATGGGTCCTTGGGGGTTAGTTGACCTTTATTGCCCACACACACACCCAAAATTCGCACACACGCACACACACACACAATTAAATGATTGTTTATGAGTTACCTTGGCCAAACCATTGTCTCATGGTTGGCGGGTTCCAGTCTACCCGAACGGAGTGCCGATATCTCGGTGTGGTCTGTGTTGGTTCTGGTAACGGAATGTGGACTTTCTTCTTTTCGTCAAAGTAGAAGAAATAATACGGTTTCTTTTCTGCAATTTCCTGTGGAGATTGCCTATGATACGAATATCCTTTTCTAAAGGATTTCTTTTCATTAGCACCATAAATGTTGTGTGCTTCATTATAGGTGGAGTGCCTATGTTTGGTAAAACACACGGGAGCTATATGACCTACCCTATTGCAGTAATGGCATTCTACGTTTGGGTTGAGCATATGACTAGGTTGATAATAGTTGCTAGAGGGCCTAACCATATCCATCCTATTTTGGAAAAATATTGGTTTTTGAAAACTCTCTCTTCTAGGTGTTCTAGCATTATTTTGTGTATTTGAAAAATTAATTTTATGCACAAAATCATTTTGATAATTTTTCCTAGGTTGTCTAACATGTACATTTTCATTCCTAGGTTTTTGTCTAGGTTGTCTAGTGTCCTTAGGTTGACTAGATTTTCTATTATCCTGATTTTTACTTTTCTCATGTTGAGCCTTAGGAGGTTGTCTAGGTGTTTGCTCAACGTTTTTATCCTTAGATTTATTTTTATCAAAACCTATTCCTTCTTTAGAAAAATGCATGGTGTCAAGGAGTAAATTAAGATTTTTGTGCGGAGTATTAAATTTCTTAACCGTACTCTCAAGTTTAGTGACTTGTTCCTTTAAAACTTTACAAGATTCACATTCGTTTGAGGAACTTTCCGGTTTGTTGGCGCTTCTTTTGCCATAAAATTTATTTTCTTGTTTCAACTTCTCATTACCTTTTTCCAACTTTTCAAAATCATTTTCAAGAGTGGAAAGGCGTTTCTTTAACGATTTGTTGAGTTTAGAAGCGCTAACAAATTCATCATAAAGTTCGTGAAGTGCTTCTTGCATTTCTTCAAAAGTGTAAGAGTCGGAAGAAATGGTACATACCTCTTGTACATCGTCGGTTTGGTCTTCGTGTGCCATGAGACAGAGGTTGGCAACTTCATCCTCATCTTGGTCGGTTGACTCGTCGCCGGAGTCTCCACCCCAAGAGATATACGCCCTTTGCCTTTTGAAGTGTCGAGCATTCCTTCCGCTTTTCGGGCATTTGTTCTTGATGTGCCCGGCTTCTCCACATCCATAGCACACAGGGCCATCCTCAACCTTTTCTTTCTTTCTTAGAAGTTTGCAGAACTTCTTCATGACAAGCTTGACTTCATCATCGTCACTTGAATCATCCATCGTTGATTCTTTCACGGCTTTTAGTGTTATCCCCTTCCTCTGGTCATTCAAAGACGGATTAAGAATAGTCGATTCATAGGTTTTTAGAATACCTCTTAGGCCATCGATGGTGACATTTGATGTGCCGATTGATTCATAGATGGCATCGGCCTTGGATCGCCATTCGGATGTCAAGCTCCGTAGGATCTTTCACACAAGATCCCTGTCGGTGTACGTCTTATTTAATGCATGAAGATCGTTGACTATCTTGGAGAAACGGTCGAACATATCATCAATCTTCTCGTGCTCCTTCATCCTGAACATCTCGTACTCCTGCGTTAGGAAGTCAATTTTGGATTCCCGAACTTGGTCCGTACCTTCATATGTGACTTCCAGCTTGTCCCACATTTCTTTTGCCGTGGTGCAGCAAGAGATCTTGCGATAATCATCAGGATTGACCACACAGTACAGCATGTTGATTGCCTTGGCGTAGTTCTCCACCTTCTTGATGTCTTCGGCATCAAATTCGTCTTCGGTCTTTGGGACAAGTTTTTCATTTACCTTCTTCATTGGCGTTTCTTTGCCGTTTTGATGACCAACCACAACTGGAAGTTGGTTGAGCGGATATAAATTCTCATCCGCTCTTTCCAATATGTGTAGTGGGTGCCATCAAAAAGCGGTGGCCTAGATGTTGATTGACCTTCTCCAATTCCTCCATAAAGATTTCTAGAAGAAGAACCCATGATCGCTTTACTCTCAAACGGTTAAGTTTAGACGCGAGTTAGGCTCTGATACCAATTGTTAGAATAAGTGACCAACGCTAGAGGGGGGGTGAATAGCGTTTGATCGTAGAAATCGCAGGAATAAAAAATTAAGAACGTGAAAGATAATTAGCGTTGAAAGCGTAAAGGGAGCACACCAAGATTTACCCTGGTTCACCACAACTTGTGGCTAATCCAGCCTCCCGAGAGACTCTCTCGAGCTACACTACTTCCGTTAAGCTTACGGGTGCTTAACAAACCGTTACAACCTGAGAACTCGAGTCCCACGAGCCTCAACAACACTTGCTCGGAGATACCGCACTCCAAGGCTTCAACCCGAAGGAAAAATACCTTTCCTTCGTACAACCAAGGGAAACAAGCTTCCCTAAACGTGTTTACAACACTAAGACACTCAAGAACAAGGCTCTCTTTTAGAGTAGATGTTGAGTAAACTATATACGCTCAAGAACAACTCAAACTTCACAAATTGGCTCTAGAAAGCTATGAAAAAATGATGTTGTTTTAATGCAATGATGATATGAATATTGTGAAGTGAATTGATGAGAAAAGCAGACCCAAACACCCCTTTTTATAGTGCCAAAATAGGCTCCAACGGACCAATGCATTAAAGGGGCGATTGGCTTGATTTAAGGGATTGAATAAATTTGGGATCTGCAGGATATTGGCTTCCCATCGATGTTTGGAACTTACCCATCGCTGGTAAGCCAATTTTCCTTCAGTTTTGAAGCCAACGGTTACCTACCCATCGATGGGTACAAGCTTCCCATCGCTGGGTGGGAGGTTGACTTCCAAACAAGGAAAGAATCAACCTTAAATGACTTCCAACGGTCATGCCTTCCCATCGATGGTTTAGCCTTCCCATCGCTGGGTTCCCATCGATGGGTAAAGCTTCCCATCGCTGGGTAAGGGCATTCTGCCTTGTGATAATGTTGGACCAAGGCTTGAACAGCGATGGGTAGAGCTTCCCATCGCTGGTTGGCATGGTTCTGGAAGTTGGTTTGGCTAAGGGGCTACTTACCCATCGATGGGATGTTCTTCCCATCGCTGGGTGGGTGGTTAGCCAAAAACCTATGGTTTTTGCCTTAACCACGGCCTAGCCAACCGATGCAAAAACCGACCAAAAAATCCAAGGTTCTCCAAAATAAAAACCAAGTGTTTAAAACACTTATTTGATGTATTTGCCTAAGAAATCAAGTGAGACACTTTAAAAATCACTTCATTTGATTAAAAACCACGGCTAGCCAAGTTTACGCCGTTTTGCGTGGTTTTTGTCAAACGACTAAAAAGGAGAGATGGTTTTCGAAGTGTTTTTGTTGGAGAACCGTTTAAACATGCCAAAGAGTGAAAGCAGATCATAAAATGCTGAAAACCACTTGGTTGGTTTGGATGCCAAAAACCAAACCCGACAACCGAAAGCCGAGCGCTGGTTTCTTAAAGCCGAACACTGGATGGCTTGGTTTTTGGTTTGGGCGAACACCAAGTGTTTTTAATGACTTAAACAAGTTTGAAAAACATTTTTATGATGTAAGAAATGCAATGAGAGAGTTTAGCCTAAAGAGCCAAGGTGTAAAGATTCTGTCGGTCTTGATCACAATAAAGACCGACTCAATACTATGATTAAGGTCTTCGTTCTTGGTCTTCGTTTTGCTCTTGCTCTTATCTTCGTTCTTCGCCTTGTATATTCAATGTTTGACTTGATCACGGCGGTTTGGCATTATCAAAACCTGTTACAAAAGCGAACACGGCTTTAGTACGAAAACGTGACAAGCCCGTGTTTCAACATTGTGTACGTACATGGTAGCTAGGCGTAGCTATCACCCACATTCTAGTCTCCATTGGGATGACTAAGGCGTTCCTCGGCTCATCTACCGCGTGGGGATGATCACCGAAGGGCAGGGGGTCCCTGCGCAGTCTAACTCATGCATCATGTTGTTTGGTATTGCATCATCGATAATTGTAAACCTTAACCTGTTAAACTTGTATGTGGTATCTCGTACTTAGTTCAAGTACGATCATGTCTATATCAATGTGAATGTGCTATGCGTTCTACTGTTAGATTACCACTCAGCTTTTGCTGAGCGTATAGCGTTGTTTTCCCTTTGCTATACGCAGGTAGGCAAGAGAACCATGGAGCCTGACCCGGATGACTGGGTGATAGGAGCTGCGGATGAACGACAGTGCGGGCCAGATGAATTACTTATTTTATGAAAACGTTTTGGGCATGAACCCACCTTTTGTCGCATTTACGTTATTTATGACCTAACAGTTTTACTTACATTTACTTCTGCTATAAACTTCTTTTAAGTGAATCCATCTTCATCATTTAATAAAGCATGTCAAGGGTTTTCCGTTACAAGCCACGCAAGGGGTGTTCCTTGTAGGCGGGCTGAAAACCGTCTACGTAACCTCTCCGGCACGTTGGACCACGGTGAACTGGGTTCGCGGGATGGAGGGTGTTACAGGAATTGTTGGATCTCTACTCTACCTTACTGCAAGCCGTTCGGATATCTCATATGCAGTAGGTGTTTGTGCCAGATTCCAGTCAAAGCCAAAGGAAAGTCATCTGATAGCAGCTAAAAGAATTCTTAGATACCTCAAAGGAACTCAGAACATGGGTTTGTGGTATGCTAAGAGCAATTCATTTGAGTTAGTGGGATACTCAGATTCTGACTTTGCCGGATGCAAGGTTGACCAGAAAAGTACATCTGGTCAATTCATTGGTGGAAATCTTGTTTCTTGGTTCAGTAAGAAACAAAACTCCATTTCTACATCAACAGCAGAAGCAGAGTACATTGCTGCTGGTAGTTGTTGTGCTCAAATTCTGTGGCTGAAGCAACAACTACTGGACTATGGAGTCAAGACAAAGGAAGTGACAATCTTTTGTGACAATCAAAGTGCTATAGCCATCTCACAAAATCCAGTGCATCATTCTCGCACTAAGCACATTGATGTCAAGCATCACTTCATCAGAGATCATGTGGAAAAGAAAGATATCAAAATTGAGTATATCTCAACTGAAGAACAACTGGCGGATATCTTCACCAAACCACTAAGTGAAGCCAAGTTTTCCGATTTGCTTCACAAAATTGGTCTAATTCAATTAGACTGAGTGTGGTACACGTGGCAGTTCATTTTCCACGTCTGTCAAAATAGTGGGTGGGGACGTGGCCTTGGGAACAGTTAAAAACCCAATCGCCACTAGGCGCATAAATCGCCCAAATTAAACCCAATCGTCACTATAATCAGACCTCAACTGCCCACTCAGCCCACTCAAATTTTTCATCGTCTTCTTCGCGAGAACCTTCTGATAAAATTCTCAAGAACCCTAATTTCTTCAGATCTTCTCACTCAAATTTCTGAGAAAATGAAGATTGTTGGTGCTAATATCCATTTCCAGAAGTTGGATGCCAAGTGCTCCTCACCAACATTCTATCAATCCTATCTGGAGATGATTGCTGCTCAAGAGCTCTCCGAATTCCTTCATATGGAGATTCGATTCAAGTATGAGAACGAAGTTCTTGAATTCTACAAGAATGGAAAGGTCAAGACTGTCAAATCGAAGAAAGACCCACAGAGGACGATTCAAGTCATCAATTCCACTGTTGAAGGGACCAAAGTGAAGCTTTCGCAGAAGAATTTGGGAGAAAAGCTTCACCTTCCCATTTCTAGAGTTGAAATTGGGAGACTTCCAGCCAAGAATCTCGATTGGAATATTATTGGAATCTCTGGGCAAGCTCCCTCTGGCCCAGCGAAGAAAACTAAGCTGAATAACGACTACAAGCTAGTCCTTGAACTGGTCATCGCATGCCTCGAATGTGGAAGTGGAGGACATGCTGATGACATCACCCAAGAGAGGGCCTTCATCATCAATGCCCTCATTACCAAGTCTAAGGTAAATTGGGCTGCACATTTCTTCAATTCCATCTCAAAGCATCTGGGAAAACCCAACCAGAAATACCTTTGTCAAGGTCTGTACATTAGACATATCTTGGAGTCCTTGGGTGCTGCTTCTGAAGGAAAGAAGTATGAAGCCAGATATTGGCTATACTATCTGTCTTCCAAAGGGAAAAAACAGAGCTGGTGCTAGCACAACTGCAGAGGAAAGCTCTTCAGACAATGTCCTTATCATGAGTCTAAACAAGTCAGTAAAGAGGAAGCAAGTGGTGTCTCCCTCTCCCAGTGCTGAAGCACCACAGAATCTTGCTCCGATCAATATTGAAGAAGAAGAAGAAGAATTCTCTGCCCAAGAAGAGCTACAAAGGAAAAAGAAGAGGAAAATCACCTCTCCCTCAACATCTGGATATGTCAATCCAGATGCGTTGAAGGAGAAGGAACCAGCTGAGGAAACCTCTGCCCACAACCGGAGTCCTCAACAGCTTGAAGAAGAAATTCCTCAAGTTCAGAATTCTCCAACTTCCTCACAACCTCAAATTGATGACGCTGATAACCAATTCTGGCAGCTCTACTATGATTGGAGAGCCTGGAAAGTTGGAAATTCAGTAGAGCAACTGTTGGATTGGGACCAACAACTGAAAAATGAGAAGATTATAAAGAAATGCCTAGGACCAGTCAACCATAGCTGTGAAGAAATCTTGGATGACTACTGGGTATGGCAAAGGAACCAAGAAGACCTGCATCTGGAACACTTGGATACCACACCAATTTCAGAATTTGAAGTGGATGATGAGGATCATGCAGTCTACAAACCAGTCCTCTCAAAAACCACAGAAGATCAGGTGGTTCTCACTTCTGAAGCACAGGCTAACTTGGAAACAACATGAAGAACTGTTCTACCTCATCTGCCTTTGAAACTGTTCTACCTGAAGCTGCAGTTTCTACTCCACAAAAACAGAACCAGGAAGGATCAAATGAAGAACTCCAACAACTTCTCCATTCTCAATCTTTAGAGATTCTCACAAATTCTGGAAATCGCAAGATGGAAGTGGTTCTTCAACAACACAGTCCATCCTTGATTCAAGAGCTCCCTATTGCAGTCAAAGAAGGAGAAGTCTCTTACATTCCTACGCATCTAAACTTGACTGATCTACTCCTTGAAGCTCAGAGAAGTAATCCGAAAAACTCAACACAGCATCTATCCAGCTCGGGATTGGATGGAATAGAGGCTGTAGGAACAATTGCTGCTCACTTCTCAAATGATAACCAAACAGAGGAGAGACGCAACAACATAAGGCGCATCAAAGAACTATGTGGAAACATGCAAGGCATCAGGGAGATTTCCGAATCTTCAAAGCGCAAGAAGCACTGAAGGCTTTTTTCATCAAACCAGGGGGAAAAGTATGTGAAAACATTAATTTGCTTTGATGAAAACACCTTCTTGTTTAAACATTGCTTTATTGGTTTAAACATTGCCTTATTTCTCTTAATTGTGCTTACTATGCTTGATTATACCTATTTGAAGTATGATTTTGAGATTTATTCCTAGCACATACATTCAGGGGGAATGTAATTCAGGGGGAACTTAACCAGTTTTTGGCTAACAATTGTTTTTGGCAATGAATTATTGATGAGCTCTAAGCAATGGAAGACGGATATCTTAGTTTTGGTACTAAAATTGGAAATCTTCGATTCAGGTACTTTACAAAATCTACCTTCTTAAACTAAGCTTCAGTCCTTAATTCATTTCCAACAAGCTCTAAAAGTACTGGTCCTTAGGATTTTTAAAATGTACAGGACTGTGGAAAAATAGTACCACTTTTCTTTTAAAAATAAAATTCATATTTGTTTTGGTACTACCTCGTCCTAAGTAGAAATTAGAACTATAGGGAATGAAAAATGATAGCTTTATTTTGGGCCTTGAGAACCCAATAGGAATAATTTCCCTTTAGTACATAGCTTTCTTTTCTTTTTGGGCCACTCTTTTGGGCTTAGCCAAACTAAAACAGTTATGGTTCTCAAACCAAACGAAACTGATTTTGAAATTGGAACAGTTTCAATTCATTGGTAATTGGTAAAACATTACTTCCACTTTTCAACTTCTTGGAAGTTGAGACTCTTTTCTCTCACCGTTCCATCTACCCAATTAATGGAACCTGTGAACCTCCCCTCTCTCTACCTCCTCTCTTATTTAAATCAAGACATCCCAATCCATTCCTATCACAAACAACTCTTTCAATATGAAAAGTCTTCAAACTCACTATCTGAGAAACACACCAAGAAAAATATCCTCAATGGAATCTCGGCAGTAGAGAAGGTCTGTGGTGAAAATCTCGTATTTTTCAAGATTACACCATACACCTTCTCTGGAACAACACTCTCTCTATCTTTCTTCTTATTTTGAGAGATGTGTTGCTTCCAAGATCTTAAATATCCACTTTGGATATTAAAGATCTATCAAACGCAATGCCAACCGCTCTGCCAAGCAGAATCTGCTGAAGCTGAAAACGGTCAATGGCTGAAGATATCACAAAATCTCAAGACAAGACTTGGTTTAGGAACTATTGTAATTTGAATTGTATTTGTTTAAGAGTTTTTGTTAACAAGCTGTATATTATGAGAAACTAAAAGAAAGTTACAAAATTAGTTCTCAGAAAGAGGGAAATTGTTGGGAAAAATATTATAGATTTTGATGATGATGTATTTAGAATGTAATAGGGACTTTAGGTCTCCCCAAATATTCAATGTAATTTTTCCTTTTAGAAATATTGTTAAAACCAAGTTCTTGAGATTTCCAATAAAGTTGTGATATTTCTTTAAGCGGTTTGATGCCTGAAGACTTAATCAAATTCAAAAATTTGGAAATTGGATATCTTGATCGGAAATGTCAGAGATAAGTAAGGATCTCTCAAAGCAGACGAGAATCCTTCTATCCGGAAGACTACATGAGAACCGGATGTCTCGCTACAACCCGCTGAAGGCTAAGTCGGAAGACTAGCGCGGATTTCTTTCTCACCCGGAACACTGAGTATGGCTCTTTCGGATTTGTCAGCTATGAACCGGATGCCTCAAGGAAGACCGGAATTCTCAAAAAGCGGACAAGTGAGAAAAGACTTAGAAAATTATCTAAGTCTTGAATAAAGAAATTCTACCCATTGGTAAGGAAAAATCAATCTCTTGATTTTCAACGGCTAGATTGAAGATAATTATGCTGATTCAAGAACAAATCACTCGAAGACAAAGTCTGGACCTCTAAAAATTGAAGAACCTGTCCAGAATTCCTAAACAAGCACTAGAAGACAAACAGAGTAAATTGCTACAGTCTAGAATTCTTGAACAACAGCTAGAAGACGGATTCTATGGAAAAAGGAATCCCTCCTTTAACAATTGGGTGTGTCCAAACACCCATTCCAATGAGGAATCTTCAAATCACAATCTTCATTCAAAATTGAAGCCAGCAAATGCAACGGATAGTCTATTTTGATTCAACGGATAGATTATCCAATCCAGCTATAAATAGCATCCTTGGAAGACTAGAGAAGAAAACAACAACTCATCAACGATAAGATAAACAACCACAACAAAGCTACCTCATTCACAGTTAGCCAAAAAATCTCTATAAAGAGAGATTTCTAAACTCCTTATCTAGAAGCAAACTTCTCCTCCTTTCAAAGAGCTATAGTGTAAATACTTGAAGGTTTCCTTGCCTCAAGTACCACACCACGTTGAAGGATACAACTTTTGATCAAACTTATTGATTGAAATGGGGTAGGTCAACTTTCTCACAAGTTGGTCTTGCAAGTCCTATTGTTCGGACCTTGCAGTTGTTGAAGAAGCGTGACCTTCGAAGGAACAACAATGCCAGCACGAGTGCAGTAGCAACATTGGCCTTGCGAAGATATACCGTGCAGAAATTCACACAAGTGTAATTGTTGGTTCATTATTCAACAACCAACTACATAGTGGATTTTGAGGACGTAGAAGGATTACCCCACCTTCGAACCTCGTTAAAGTTTGCGTGTCTCTCTCTTTTATCTTTATTCTTACTTGCAATTATATTAACTGTGAAAACTAACCCATCCATATTGATTACTGCTCACTCTACCCACCAACTTCCGCACACAATCTAAAGTTCACAAGAACTCTAGATTAACACTCATTTTCACGTTTTCAAAAGAAACGAAAAAGTTTTAAATTTGTAACAAAGTCTATTCACCCCTCCCTCTAGACTTTGTATCTCACCACTTCGGGACCACCAAGAAGAAAGGAGAACAACCCAAGCGGCCTTGGACGGAGAAGTGGTGTACCTACCACCAATCTTACTCCCACAATACGGCGGATTGCCGAAACGTCAAGGCTGTGCTCAAGGAAATAGCCTTGAAGGGAGAACTTGGAGAAGGTAATATGACGGGGCCTAAAAAGGACCCGAAAGCAAACACTTGGACGCATCCTCAGGAAAAAGAGCAAGGAAGGAGGAAAGGCAGGGATAACAATAAGCCAAATAAACAGTTCATCCAGATGATTGTTGGAGGCCCGGAAGGCAGGGATACTGCCTCCCATCCCCGCCTCCCATCGGAAGAACTGGGCCAGGAGTCTACATGTGTCAGTGGTTTCCCTGGAACCACAGGGGAAGCAAACAAGAGGAGAACCTATCACTTTCACTGATAGGGATCTGCCCAGGATGGGGGAGATCACAATGACCCTTTGGTCATTACAATGGATATCAATGGAGCTGATGTGGTCAGGGTCTTGGTTGACACAGGAAGCAGTGTCAATGTTTTATACTTGGATGCTTTCAAGAAATTGAAGCTGGACAGGTCCATGCTGAGACCATTGCAAACTCCATTGTCAGGCTTCACTGGAGCTGGCATAGAAGCGGAAGGTCAGATCACCTTACCGGTTACTTTGGGGTCGGGTAATAGGACTGACCAAACAAATGAGATTTGTTGTGGTCGATATCAAGTGCGTGCATAATGTCCTTCTGGGTAGACCTGGAATCAACCAGGTCAGGGCCATCATTTCTATGGCAAACTTATGCAGGAAGTTGTACACTCTCAATGGAATCGGGGAGGAAAGGGGTGATCAAAAGAACGTCTGGTCCTGTTATCTAGAAGCGGTCAAGAAGATGAACCGTCAGTTCGAACAAATTGAATTGGTCTCCCAGCAGGTAGACAAGGGTGAGGAGAAGGCTAGGATCGAGCCGGATGCTAACACGGAATTGATCCACGTTGATGCTTCCAGCCCTGAAAGGAAGGTCAGGATCAGGGTGGATCTTCAGGAGGAGCTAAGGACTGAGATTGTCCAGGTGCTGACCAAGTATAAATCTTTGTTTGCCTGGAGTGTTGGTGACATGCCCAAGATTGACCGGTCAGTCATTTGCCATCGTCTCTCTGTTCTTTAGGGGTCTAGGCCCATAAGACAGACGAAGAGATTCTTGGCAAGTGAGCGGAGGGACTTTGTGAATAAGGAGGTCAAGGACTTAATCGAGGTAGGTCACATCAGGGAAGTAAATTTCCCTGGCTGGTCAATGTTGTCTTGGCCCCAAAAGGTGATACCTGGAGGATGTGTGTGGACTACACAGACCTCAACAAGGCATGCCCGATGGATTCCTACCCACTCCCTAGCCTGGACCAACTGGTGGACGAAACTTCCGGGTGTGAATTACTCAGTTTCATGGATGCCTTTAAAGGGTATCATCAAATCTTCATGGCGGAAGAAGACGAGGAAAAGACGGCCTTCCTCACCTCAGACGGTACATACTGTTACAGGGTGATGGCCTTTGGGTTGAAAAGCTCAGGGGCAACTTACCAGAGAATGGTCAACAAATTGTTCAGGCCTTTGCTTGGACGGACCATGGAGGCCTATGTGGATGATATGCTAGTGAAGAGCAGGGCAGCTAGCACACACGCTCAGGACCTGGAAAAATGTTTTGAGATTATGGCCAGGCATAATCTCAGACTCAATCCAAAAAAGTGTGTTTTTGCTGTAAGGACGGGGAAGTTCCTAGGCTTCATGGTCACGAAGAGGGGGATTGAGCCAAATCCTGAGAAGATCAAGGCCATTATTGAGATGTAACCCCCAACTTCAGTAAGAGATGTCCAGAGGTTAACGGGGCACTTGGCGGCCCTAAACCAGTTCTTGTCCAGGTTGGTAGAGAAGGCTTTGCCTTTCTTTGAAGTTTTAAAGAAAGCCAACACCTTCGAGTGGGACGACGAATGTGCTAGGGCATTCGAGGAACTAAAGAGATACCGAACATCGGACATTGTCTTGTCCAAACCAGAAACAAAGGAGACACTTTACCTCTACTTGGGGGTAACTCAAATGGCCGTCAACTCGGTCCTGATGAGGGATGACGAGATCCAGTGGCCCATCTACTATGTAAGCAAGGCCTTAAATGGGGCGGAAAGTAGGTATACTCCTACAGAGAAAGCTGGGTATGCTCTTTTCATAACAGCAAAGAAACTTACTTCCTACTTTCAAGCCCATCCAATTGTTGTATTGACCAACCTACCATTGGGCACGGTCATGAGGGACTCCACCTCGTCTGGAAGAATGATCAAATGGGCAATGATGTTGACTCAGTTCAACACCGAATATCATCCGAGGACGGCGATAAAAGGGCATGCCGTGGCCGACTTTCTTGTGGAGATGACAGGTCATCAAGAAGAAGAACCGACTAGGGCCATCTCCGAGCCTTGGTGGTCCATGTCGGTAGATGGAGCTTCCGGACCGAAAGGTTACGGGGGAAGTGTGGTATTCACAACTCCGAGAGGGTTCAAGGTATATCATGCCTTGATCTTTAATTTCAAGCTCACAAACAATGAGGCAGAGTATGAGGCATTGATAGGGGGTCTGAGATTGGCCAAAACTCTTCAAATCACATGCCTCAGGATTAAGTCCGATTCCATCTTGGTGGTAGGCCACATCAATGGCAACATGGAGGCCAAAGGAGAGAAGATGCAGAGGTACAGAGACTTGGCAAGGGCTCTACTAAAGGACCTAACGGAGTATGTGATGGAACAGATCCCGAGGGGGGAGAACATTGATGCTGACATGCTATCAAAATTGACGAAAGCAGCCCTGGAGCATGTGTCTAAGCTAGCCAGGATTGAGACACTATAGAAAGCTAGCATTGAAGGGTTTTCTGTTAGCCTGATAGAGGAGGATGGACAGCCCAATCCAGATCCAGATCTAGTGGAAGCGGATGATGTTTGGATAGATGATTTGGTCAGGTATTACATGACCGGGCAATTCCCTGAAGATGAGGACAGGGTGAGAAAAGTAAAGTTGAGGGCTCCAAGATTCCAAATTCTTGATGGAAGGCTATACAAAAGAGCATTCGGCGGTCCGCTGCTAAGATGCTTGACCAGGGCAGAGGCAGAAAGAGTGATCACCGAAGTTCATGAGGGTGTCTGCGCAGCCCACCAAATGTCCAGGACACTTGCCCAAAGGATCATTTTGCTAGGTTACTTTTGGCCTACAATGAACCAAGATTGCGAGAAGTATGTCCAAAGGTGCAAGACTTGCCAGGTGTTCTACAAGTTTCCAGGAAGGCCTGCGACATACTACCACCCACCCAGTTTCCAATTTTATTCCATTCGCAAGGTTTGGGATGGACATCATTGGAGCCTTCCCTCAAGCTCAAGGGAGAAAGAAGTATTTAATGGTCGCTATCGACTACTTCACAAAATGGTTGGAGGCCGAGGCATATGCAACCATTACAACCAAGCAATGCCAACGCTTCGTTTGGAAGAACATCATCACTCGGTTCGGGTCTCTGCGGAACATCGTGACGGATAATGGGCCTCAATTTCGGAATCCAGGGTTCACCATGTAACACATCTATGTGGCTACATTTTGGTCCTATCAAAGCACTCAATTGCTTGAGCCCTTAGGCGGGGAGTCACGCTTCGCCACCATTCCCAAGGATCATGAGTTGGCTGTGTGTATCTCCCTAAGCTGTGTGTCCCATACCACACAGATTAGAAAGATATCTACCTCCACCAGCTACATGTATCTTACCAAGCTGTATGTCCCATACCACACAGATTAGAAAGATATCTGTCTCTAGCCTCACTTTGCTCCGATACCAAATTGTAACACCCTAATTTGTCCAGGTCTGCAGCCCCTTTCGGACTAAAGTATTAACTTGGTAATCGTAAAAATTTAAAACATTTTAACATCTTTATTTATCATAAAATAATATTCCATACATAACAGTAATAAATTACGGAGTTCTTAACCATAATGCGGAAGCAATTTAAATCATATCTCATAACAATTTAATTTAATCATTTTAAATCATAAATCCACCACGATCGCCTCGCCCCTTCTGCTGCCAGGAACATGTCAATTACTCGTTCTGCCTACCTGCGTGTAGCAAATAAAACACACTACACGCTCAGCGGTGAAGCTGAGTAAGCATATCTAAAGCGTCGAACATCCACATAAATTGAATCTCAATTCACAAACAACCATTTGATATCATGCACACAATATATAATTCATGATATTCTCAATATTTTTATTTCAATATTTCAATATTCAATATTCATATTCAATATTCAATACTCAACAATATCCTTAAACTATACTTAATCTAAGGCCAATCTTTTTAATGTTTACCAACTCTTAAACTAGTTCTAGTTTAAGGTACTTCTATCCAACTCTTAAGCTAGGTCATTAGTTTAAGGTACATATATTCTGATTGATTTACCAACTCTTTAACTAGCCTTCGCTTAAGGTACAAATCCAGAAAACCGAATAGTAGGATACTAACTGTCGGGTTGGGTGGCATCCCCAAACGAGTTCCTCTAGTTTGGTTATGGATCCCGTACATACGTTTTAACCCAGGCCACCGAATATTCATAATTATACCCGCAAGGCCTATTTCTAAGCCATCTTAGAGGTCTTCTAGATAGTCTTAGAAACCAACGTCAACCTAGGTATATCTTAAAGTTCTTCTAGATATCCTTACAATTCAAATTATTTCATAATCACCAACATATTCATTTCAATTTATAATTTAATCTTCAATAATCATTTTAATCAGTAGTTTCATCAAGTCATAATCATCATAATAATCATTCATCATCAATCAACATAACATTTGATAACAAACAGCGGCCTAGTCTTGAGTGTTAACACCCGAACTTACCGTCATGCATCACATAGTATTTTATATACCAAAAACATCATTTTTATTATACAAAATCATATTTATATTGTGCATAATTAATTTGTATCAAAAATAGGATTTCATAGTTCAAAAATCATGTTTTCTAAACAATAATTGATTAATATATGATAGGAAATCCAATTATTAACTATTAGCTTCATTTTCTTCAATAGTGTAGGGAGACAGTCTACTGTCACTTTTGATAATCTACTGTCCAATGTTCAGAATGGGCTGATAATCGATTATCACACTCTGATAATCGATTATCAAACTTCAGAGAGGGCTGACAGTCGATTGTCACATTCTGACAGTCGACTGTTGCTCAGCTTTGTTCCAAAAATCTGCAGAACGATGAATAATCGATTTTCAAGTTGATAATCGATTATCCATCATCTTCTACCTCGAGCCAACTTGCGGAAATGTCACTTTTACTTACCAAACTTCAATTAAAGTATATAAAATGTTCTCCAAGGTTCATAGATCGTTTTGGCATCATTAATTCATAGTTTTAACATCAAAATCATGGTTTGTGATTCTTAGTTCTTCAAGCATGTCAAACACAAAACTCAACCAAATGACGATTTATGAACGTAGAAACGACCTATATGACCATTCTAGTCATTAGATATATCTACGGGCTTACCTTAATGCTAAACGATGATTCCGGTGAAAAGACGGCGAAACTTCCGGCGAATACCACAGCTTGCTCCGGCAACTTGACACCAAATTGGTAGTACTAAAACGCTCTTCACACTCAGCTCTTTCTACTGAGATAAGAATGATGAAGAATGGTGGACAATTTGGGGGTTTTATAGTAGAGGGTTAGTAGAGGAAGCCATGGGTGATGTCCTTGTTCCCTGTTCCAGCGGTTGAGTGGAGCAAACGGCGATCTTCTACGGGTTTTAAACGCAAGTCCCTGATTGGGACTAATTTTGGTCCCAGTCGGGGTACACTTTTTGGTCCAACTTTCTCCGAATTAAAATCCGATTAAACCGTTGCGGTCAGACAGTCAAACTCTACATAACGATATAATTTTTATTATTTATTGACAAACTTTATAATTCACATATTTTTGGGTCCTTCTCAGTAATTAATTAATTATCAATTAATTAATTCTGATAGGCCTATTTTTGGGGCGTTACACACCAAATACTTGGAGGACTTCGGGATTACTCACAACAAGGCTTCCATGGCATACCCGCAAGGGAATGGCCAGGTGGAGAATGCGAACCGCACAATAGTGGATGCATGGGATCAAGAAGCGGTTCGGTGAGGTAGGAACGAATTGGTTAGAAGAGCTGCCACATATCATCTCGGCATACCGAGTCACCTCGAGAAGGGTCACAGGGGAGACACCTTTCGTCCTAACATACGGGTGTGAGGCCAGATTACCCATCGAAGAAAAAATAATGACCTTCAAAGAGAAGATATATGAAGAGAAAGGGAATGAAGAGGACCATAGAGCAGAATTAAAATGAATGAATATCAACATGTAGCCAAGGCCTACCACGATAACAGGGTAGGGCCTCGTTACTTCCAAGTGGAAGATGAGGTCCTAAGAAGAAGGGAGGCCAGCAAACCAGGAGACGGTGGAAAGCTTGCAAAGAAATGGGAAGGCCCGTATAGGGTCACAACAGTATTGCGCCCTAGGACATACAAATTAGAAACAATGGAAGGCCGAGAGTTAGAAAGGTGTTGGAATTCCCACCACCTTAGAAAATTCTACCGATAGGTCGAACTTGGCAAGGCATGTACTTGTAATACCCCTTCAATGATAAATAAAAGATATCTTCAATAATTGTGTTGCCAGGTCAATAATACTAAAATAACTTGTCTTGATGTAAGAGGTAGGGTTTAAAAAAAAGATAGACCCTTGAGATAGGGGCCTTTATGTTGAGGTATAGCCTTGAGATAGGCTGGGTGTGGAAGAGGACTCGCGTCCATACTTACATAGATCCCTACCAAATTAAATTTTCGTTTGGATAGAGGCAAAAAGATGCCAAGAGAAAAATCATTTACCGTCCTGCATGAGCCATCCATTGTGGATTGAAAGGTCTAGGGAAGACTAGAATTCACTTCAAACGCATAATATATGGACATGTAGGATTGGATGAGGGCTGGTTCTCATCGGCATACCCCCACGAGGGAAGATTGGGTTGGCTAGGTCAACCTAATGATTAGAGAATGGAACATTAAAAGACTTTAAACCTGGAAGAGGGGTGTTGCCTGGAAGAAGGCTGAACCTTGGAGAGGGTTCGCGGCCATAGGACGTGGTCAAAATCTCCGAAGAAAGATTGGGTCTTGATGTTGAGAATTAAGACGAAAACCATTTCGGAATATTCGTTCGAAGTTTTATCAGGGTCGGTGTAGAGCGTAACACACAGGCCAGATGGATATAAGAAAAAGGACATGGTCAAAAAAGTGACCAGTCACTTTTTTGATGTTCTGGATTGACACGAAAAGGCAGACGGAGAAGTTTTGAAATTGACTGGTCAACTTTGGAAAAGTGACCGGTCACTTTTTAATGATCGGATTTGGGAAATTCAGACCAATGTGGAAAAGTTTAATTTTGACCGGTCACATTTTTGACCCGGCACCTGGACAAATATATAGTGCAGAACCGGTCACATAACGCAACCAAGCCAATTAGACCTGGATGTTTTAAAGACCATGGCTTGATTAACCTGGACATTCTTAAAACAATTCCTAAGGTATAAGACCGGCTATTTTTTTTGACTGGGAAGTTAAATCAAGAATGTTCAAGAAAAGGCAAGTATAACCCAGCAACTTCAAAAGGAAACCGGGCAAGAAAGACAACCATGCAAGAAACTATACCCATGCGAGAAAATAAGTTCAACCATGCAAATATAAACAAATAGACTGGTGGAAGTTAAAGACATTCCAAGAAAAGATGATATTACAACAATTAAATATTAGGCCGGACAACCCCCAGGCCTTGGGAAATTCAAAGTCTATCCAAAAGCTACCCTAACCTATTCTAAGGGGAAAGGGGGGCTGGCTCTTCCTTGTATAGGGCTGGAAGCTTCAACTTGGCCGGGTCAAATGAAGGATCCCTCTTCTAGAGCTTTGTGTAAAGGAGTGACCTATCCTCTTTTTGGCCACACTGGAATCCATAAGACCCTATTTCCGTAATCATCCTCTTCCCCTCCGGCTCCTGATACATGACTTTGAAGAAGTCTATGGTTTCCTCCGGGGTAGTGAGAATTGACCGGACAACCTCCGTGTGATGGCGTGCAGCCCAGTCATCAGCTTCAGAGGGAAAGGCCTCCTCATTTGCCCAGGAAGATTCTTCAGCCTGGCCCAGCGCATCCTCGACCTCGGTGACCTTTCTCTTCCCTTCCTCCTCCAAAAGGGCAAACCTGGCCCTCTCCTCCTCTAGCCTGGCCCTTTCCCCCATCAGCTCTTCCTCCAGCCTCTTCTCCCTCTCAGCCCGGTCATTGAACTCCAACTTAGTGGAGTTAAGGAGGAGGGTGAGTTCTGACACTTGGCCCTTTGGTTCAAGGAGTGACTGGCCAATTTCTTCATAAATGACTCCAACCTGAAAAAGAAGCGTGTCAGTAAAAGCAAAGGAAATAACTCAACCGGGTAAACAATTAGAGATGGAATACCTTTTGAAGTCTTTTGGTCAAGGCTAAGAAGGCCTCTTCAACGGACTCCCCTTCCAAGTCGAGCGACCCGGTCTTCTTCTTCTTATGCCCCCTAGAAGTCTTATGGGAACCTTTCCTTTTATGGGATTTGGTGCGGGAAGAAGAAAGACCGATCTGTTTGGTCTTTGCCTGGACCTGAGGAGAGTTTGCCCGGTCACTTTCGGAGAGATGGATGGCTGTGGGGGACTTCACCTTCTTGTCCCGGACGAGATCGTTAAGGGGAGTGCACCGGGAAGTTGTATCCCCTTCCTTTTGAGAGGCCTGGGGAGGAGAAGGAGGCTTGGTGATGGGAGACCGGCCGCCAGGGAGGACTTCATCGTCGGACTCGTCAAGGTTGGCAATCCTAGTGAAGTTCATGTCTGCCAAAAATAAAGACAAGTGACCGGTTATATATTTCACCTTGTATAAAAAGTTAAGGGACAGTCAAAAGCTTGAGGAAAAATGACTGACCTGGATGAGGAGAACTGCCCTTAGCATGACCATTGGGGAGTTGGCCCGGTCATCTTCTGCGTCATGGGTCGCAAGTACATCCCCATCTGGGTTGCGTAACCGATACACCCAACCCCCATGTGCATAAGGCTTCCCGGTCACAGGATCACCCTTGAGAAGTTTGTCGCAGGCGTCCTCAAGCTCGGGAGTGGGTTCCGGATGAACCCTTTCAGGTTTTATAACCCAGTTGGCCCACTCAGGGTTAGAGAAGGGGAATTGGTCAGAGGGAAACTCAATGAAAACGAATCTTTGCTTCCATCTTTTATGACTGGGGGAAGACCGGTCACAAATCCCCTTTTGTTGCGGGAATGGAAATAAACAAAGCCCGGGCAGTTATTAGTCCCGGGCAAGACCTCGTACATATGGAGAAATAGTTCGAGGGAAGGTTTGATTTTTAAAGATTCACAAATATTTACAAAACAATTTAAGAACCGGTGAGCGTTTGGAGTAAGCTTACCAGGTAAAACGCGAAACTTATTACAGATCTCAATAAGGAGGGTGCGAAGAGGAAAAATAATGCCCCCCTCCAGAGAAGCAATGTGGAAACCCAACCGGGTTCCTTAGTGGGGTTCTATGACGTTGGGCCAGGAGGTTTTGGAGAGGAGTTTATAGCCCTGTGGGAGGACAGTACTGACCTCGGCCAGGACCTTTTGGGTGACCCTGGAAGACTCCTTGAACACTGGTCTGACATCAAGGGCTAGGAAGCCCAGGGATCCCAGTCGTTCTTCCCATTCCTCTCAACTAAAGAACCTTGAGATTGAATAAACCGGGCAGTTGGTTCAAGGGGACAGGCTCTTGGGCAATTATTTCCCGAGCCTCAGTACTAGGCTTTTGGGAAGAACGACAGATAAGAGGAGTTGCAGGGGGAGAAGATGATTCAGAATGGGTAGAGGAGGGCTGAGAACCCGACCCATATGACTGACCGGACACATTCTGGCTATCAGAGGATGACATAACTCTAGGCTATCGGTAAAGAATAGAAAGATGGAAGAATAAAGAGACAAAGAGGACTGGAACACTTACTTGGTAGAAAGCTAGAGAGAGAAAGCTGACCGGTTGAAGTTGGAAGAGCGAAGAGGAGAAGTGAAGAAATGAGATGGGTTGGAGGGGTATTTATAAGAGAGAGAGAGAGAGGAGGGTTGGAGTTCGAGGTGATAGGTGGGAGACTAAGATGTTGACACGTGTAGTATGTAATGATGAGGGGAGGGAAAATTCAAATTTTGAAAGGGAAGTTGAAGGGTTTTGGGGGGAAAACAGAGATTGAAAATCCAGGCCTAGCGAGTTAAAAAGGACAAGTGATTCTAAAAGTTCTGGTCAGATAGAACGACTTGGTCAGATAGAAGGACTTGGTGATTCTAAAAGTGACAGGTCCCAAAGAGAAAGGTTTGATGATTCAAAATGGATAGGTCTGATATGAAGATTTGCTGATTCCAAAAAAGGAAAGGTCAGATAGAAGGACTTGGTGATTCCAAAAGTGACAGGTCTCAAAGGGAAAGGCTTGATGATCCAAAAAATGCTTGGCTAAGGGAAAAGCTTGATGATTCAAAACGGACACGTCAGCGAGGGTTACTTTGTAACACCCTAATCCGTCCAGGTCTGCAGCCCCTTTCAGACTAAAGTATTAAATTGGTAATCGTAAAATTTAAAACTTTTCAAACACTTTTATTTATCACAATAATATTTTTCGTAACATATACAGTGCGGAGTTTTCAATATTGCGGAAGCTTAACAAATCATAATTACAAACATAATTTGTTTATGTTCTTTAATTCAAAACCATCACATCCATTCCGAAAATCTCGCCTCCGTCTGCCTCCAAAATCACGTCACATCATTCTTTCTATTAAGCTGCGTGTAGCAAATAAAACATACTACATGCTCAGCGGTGAAGCTGAGTAAGCATATCTAATGCGTCGAACTTCCATATAAATTGAACCCAAATTCATAATCAAATCATTTGATATCATGCACAAAGTATTCAGTTCAAATATACAATAATCAATTTTCAACATTCGTCATTCAATATTCATATTCAACATTCAACATCCTCATTCAATAATATCCTTAAACTATTCTTAGTCTAAGGCCAATCTATTTGATGTTTACCAACTCTTAAACTAGTTCTAGTTTAAGGTACTTCTATCCAACTCTTAAGCTAGGTCATTAGTTTAAGGTACATATATTCCGATTGATTTACCAACTCTTAAACTAGCCTTCGCTTAAGGTACAAATCCAGAAAACCGAACAGTAGGATACTAACTGTCGGGTTGGGTGGTATCCCCAAACGAGTTCCTCTAGTTTGGTTATGGATCCCGTACGTACGTTTTTACCCAAGGCCACCGAATATACGTTTTATACTCGCAAGGCCCATTCTAATCAGAGGTCTATCTTAGAGCTCTTCTAAGTAGCCTTAACAATATGATTCATTAATTCATTATTCTCAACTTAACAATTCATGATCGTCATTCAGAGTATTCAACATAATTAATTTATCATAATCAATAGTCAAACAATCATAAAATCTAATAACAAATAGTGGCCTAGTATCGAGTGTTAACACCCGAACTTACCGTCATGCATCACATTATGTTTTTATATGTCAAAACATCATTTTATTGTACAAAATCATATTTATATTGTCTATAATTAGTTGGTATCAAAAGTAGAATTTTAGAGCATAATTTGAGAAATATTTTTCGAAGCAGTAACTCGAATTGAAGTTGATTTAATATAAAATAATCTATATATATATATATATATATATATATATAATGTGGAAAAATCGATTATTTAATGAATAATAATCGATTAATAATTAAAAATCGATTTATAATTTATAAATAATCGATTATTTAACTAAAATCGATTTATAAATTATAAATAATCGATTATATAATAAAAATCGATTTATTTTAATAAAATAATCGATTATGTTTTTCTGACTTCGAGCACCTCATCTGAACAAAGTTCTAATCGATTCTTAGGAGTAAATAATCGATTTTCGGCTACTGTTCATCATCTTCTTCCTCTGGTCAGTTTCGAGTATTATCATTTTTAATCAACAAACTTCAATTAAATTATATATAAATGTTCTCCAAGGTTCATAGATCATTTTGGAATCATTAAAACATATTTTTAACATCAAATTCAAGGTTTATGATTCTTGGTTCTTAAACATGTCAAACACAAAACTCAACCAAACAACCATTTATGAACGTAAAAACAACCTACATGAACATTCTAGTCTTTAGATATATCTACGGGCTTACCTCGAAGCTTAATGGAGGTTTTTTGGAAATTTTCCAGCGAAACTTCCGGCAATGATATCTCTTAACTCCGACGACTTCACACCAAATTGACAACACCACTGCGTTCTCCTCACTCAGAGCAACAGAATAAGATGAAATATTTTGAGAAATGGTGAAGAAATGGTTAAGCTTTGGTAGTCTTATATAGGAAGGAGATGGGGAAAACTTCCAAGCCTGCTGTATCATTCCAATCGGCGTATCCTTAGTGGAGGAGGAGGCGCAGTCTCTACAGTGTCCCTGATTGGGACCAATTTTGGTTTTAGTCGGGGTACACTTTTTGGTCCAACTTTCTCCAAATTGAAATCCGTTTGCATCTTTGCGATCAGATAGTCGAATTCTATCCAACTATATAATTTTTATATTTATTTGAAATACTTTTTTCGACATCATATTTTTGAGTGTTTGACTTTGACAGAATCAAAATTGGTTTATTTGACCTTTATTCAAAAAGGTTCTCACATTTAATTCATATCATTTGTTCTTATGATTTATATCAATAAATCATTTTAAATTTCATATTATAAATAATTTCTTTATTTATTCTTGATTTGGGTCTGTACTTATGTTCCCAATCAAGACCACACAAATACTCAACATATTGGATTTATCTCTATGAGACTTATCCTGATTTGTGATATTGGATGTCAAAACACATTTCATTTCGGCCCAAATCTCAATAACTATTTATTTTAATCGAAACAAATTTGACTAATTGAATATTTATTTATTAAAAATTTTAGGGTATGTTTTGGGGCATTACATTTCTCCCCTCCTTAAAGGAATTTCGTCCTCGAAATTCTTCTAAGGGTCAACGTTTAACATTTCGTAGTGATCTCACTTTATCATGACCGTGTCATGTTCATTTGGTTAAACCATAATTACGTCATTATCCAAACGGATACGTATTCTCAAACTGTCGATGTTATCAAACTCGTTCTTTCTTCAAGAGATTAATAGGCAAGGCATCCAACAATCCATTTCGTAGGTTCCTGCTCAGATTCAACAACCATAACCTAATTTCCTTTGCAAGGTATAACATCGTATTTTGGAGCATACTTGACATATTTGTACATCATTTCGTTCATTCACAAATTTCGATTGTATGTCATTAGTCAACAACATTCTTTCTTTGATTGAATGTCCCTTAGCAGCATTTGTAGTTTTGAATCACAATAGATGTAGTGGGAGATTCCGAGGTTGTTTCAATCCATACGTTTTAGCGAAATCATCCAAGTCATTCAAGACATCTTCACATTATTCATATAGTTCAGAACTGATTTGTAAGTAACATCAAATGGCTTTTCGTGGTCCAAGATTTTCAATATATGGGATTTATCATACATTATGAGGAGGTACTACTCGTTGTACAGTCATTATCGATCTCGTATTTGAAACATTCCTTCGTTCACCTTCGTGATAGTTCTCATTACCGTTAATGTAACACCTCAATCCGTATAACCCGGAATTACACGAATTAAAGTGAAACGAGAGTTAAATAAAAATTTTGCTTGACATTCGAAAATGACAATTACTTATAAATATTAAATTTACATACTCTGGATCGCGACCCATTTAAAAATATTTTCAGAGTAATGCGGAAGTACAATAATAATCAAATCATGACACATTTTAAAATCTGATGATCAAACATTTGCCTGCCATCGTTGCATCTCCTCTAACTCAATGCCCTCCGGAAATGATTCCATCATTGTCTTCTTGTTACCTACGTGTAGTCAACGAAAAATACAAACTACACGCTCAGCGAAACCGCTGAGTGGTACCACGCTAGAATTGTAGAACAATTCATAGACATATACATATATACGTCCACAAAATGTATAATAATATTCATGATATGGCACATTATATCGTATGTTCAATTTGATGATTTATGATGGTGGACATTTGATGATGATTACCTGATGGCATATTTAATCTGTATAATTATTCTTGATGATGATTACATGACACCTATGTAATCAATATAATTGTTCTTGATGATGATTACATGACACCTATGTAATCAATGTACTTGATGATGATAACATGATGCATGATTCTAACGAGCAAGGACACCCTTGCACTATGAGATTCGCCCATTTGGTACGACGAACTCACGCGGCCTTAGTCTCACGAATGAGGTGAGACTAGAAAAATATGGGTGGTACTCGAAACCTGAATACCATGTACGTACACTAAGCCCGGAACGGGTGATGTCGGACTAGTAAGTCCCGCATATCACGCTATAAGAGACGCAATTACGCATGATCTCTTACGCATGCATATGATTTGATATGCTACAATATGTGTGATGAAATGAATGATATGACATGAACAATTTGTAAACAATATGAATATATAATCATGCATTAGTTTATTTGGATGAAACATGATTAAAATATCATTTAATTAAGCTACGGGGCTCGGAACGGTCGACCGTTTGGCGCGACGGTCGACCTTGATCTTCATCAGGTCGGATTGGAGATTCACCGTGACGGTCGACCGCGGTTGGCCGGCGGTCGACCGTTGTTGACTAGAGGTGGACGGCGGCACTTGGCTGGACAGGCGACGGTCGACCGTTGGTCTGACAGTCTTGTTCCGTTTCGATTTTTAACACGACGGTCGACCATTTGCATCGACCGTTTGGGTCTGCGAACCTTTCTCTTGATATTTTGAGTGTTCAAAATACTTCTTTAAGTCTTTTAAGCACCTTTGATTAACATATACATATTGTTGGGTTGATTTCCAAAGTTTAAATTTAATTATGTGTATATTAACTTTATGGATTTGGTGTATTTTGATCTCAACATATAGATAACTTATATATGCATCACATATATATTTTGGAATGGTTTTAACATATGAAACAACATATATGTTCATGTATGTATGTAATGAATGATTCGATAAGTCTAACGCAAAGGTACAGACCTAGAAATCATCGGCCTAAACCTTACGGTTGAGCGGGAGTGAAAACAATATCGAAATTCACCAACTTTGTCATTCCCGTCACAATTGGACAGCCTGCGGTATTTTGAGCATATCTCCATCGTTTCTTCACGGAATCGCAAACCGTTTGATTCTGTGGATTCCTAAGACGTAAGGCTATAACTTTCGTATAGAAAGTATTTCGTTTGAACATATGTAAGATAGCGTAAATCGGACCTGAAGTCACTAGAAAGTTGCTGTCCAGAATTTCGGGTATGTCGATGAACATGATTCCAACGATTAACTCACTAACTTCAACATTCCAACGCCGAACTTTCTTTGCAATACCTTCCGGATGTTCCTAATAATTGTTAGAGAGTTTATGATAAGTATTTGGGATGAAATAATATGAATTTTGGTGAAGAAAAACATGCCAACCCGAGGAGCTCGCCACCACTGGCGCAGTCCCGGTATTTTTGCCATATCTTCTTCGTTACTTAACGAAATCGCGAGCCGTTTGTTGGGTTGGATTCGTAACGCCCGGGGCTACAACTTTGGTTCAAGAAGTATTTCGAGATAATGGATGGAAAATTTCAGTCTTTACCTTGAAGTTGCTGCTGCGTTTTTGGACTCAAAATTTGGAAAGTTTGGATGGTTTTCTTGCTCCTTCTTCTTCTTCCTTAACATACTACCATGGAGTTGGAGTTTTCTTTTCTTCTTCTTGTTGCTGCCGACAGAGAGAGGGAGAGATGGAGAGGAGAAGATGAATGTTGATGATGGTGGATGATGGTGAAGATTATGATGATGATGGTAGTGGTAGGGTGATATTATAGGGAAAAGGAATTGGAGGTATATGGTAGTGGGGTTGATTTGATTGAGGATTGGAAGGGATGGGAGTGTCTCTACGTGACTTGGAGGATTTTGGGGAATCAAATTTATTTTCTTACTCCGTAACTGATAAACTGACTAAAACGGTACGCGCTTTTTCGCCCAAACTGTTCCGAATTGAAAACAAATTGTATTTTTGGAATCAGACGGTCAAAACTAGAATTTTGACGTAATCAAAATATTTTTCTGAGAACTTTTATTTTTCTCAGTGTCCGGGTCTGTCTCAGTCATAATTTAATATAATAATATGAATGAGATAAAAATATACGAATTAAATCCAAATGATAAATATGATATTGTCAAGTGTCAAAATTATGATTTCTAATCTGATGAAATCACTTTTGAATTTAGTTTATTTTATGGGTCAAAGTTACAAATTTTACTATTTAAAATTGACATAACTTGAAATCTACAAATGAGATTGGTTTATAAAATGTACCGTTGGATTCGTCTCTTCGAGACATATCCATAAATATAACTTTTTAACAAAAAGTCATTATTTTGAAAATCCATTTATTTTTAGTCAAACGTACAAATATTCCTTATTGGATAAAAACTACTTTTGTTTTATAATAAATTTTTGGCCATATTTTGTGGCGTTACAGTTAATGAGCCTTCGAAACAATTCACATTCGAGCTTTGTCTCATATTTGTTTAATCATATTCGACTTCCTTACTTCGATCAAGATATGATAATGACAGGTTCGTTTTTAGCACTATGGTTAATCTCATTTCGAGGAAAGAAGAAAATATCTTCAGTATGTGATTCAATTCACGAATTTATAAAGTAAGGAATTTTACGAGTTCTTATACCAATATCACATATAGGTTCAGAATTTTTGTTTGAATGATTCAGCTTGATCCTTGTGACGTCATTTCTTCTCTGGTTGTTGCACATACATTCCCTTAGTATGGTCATAACGGAGTTTGTTTGGTCAAATGAGATCATCGATAATAATCTTCAGAGATAACGTAATCGCATCAACCATTTTGTGGTTCACAAAGAGAGACTCAACATAATATTCCAATCAGAATGCTTTTACCGTAGTTCAAAGAGTGTAGTTTTCAAAGATCGGTGTAACGTATGTTGATGAATTAAGACAAGTTCCCAATGGTCTAATATTTTGATACAACAATGGAATTCAATTGTTGATCAAGTGGGATTTTTTTCAAGGGTGTAGTTTAACACAGCAATTTTGAGTAATCCAAGGATATGAGTCACAAAATATAGAGATAACGTTTGCGAATTATCGTTACTAATCGTAGGTTTTCATCCTTCAACGTTTCACTCTTTGGCAATTACTCAAGAGGTCGTTGTCTTAGGAAATAGTCATTTTGACTTTTCGTCTCGGATTTGAACGTGTTTTAGGACAGCGAATCTAACTGTTTAAGAGTCTCAATACGTCATATCGTCAGTAGACTATAGTATTAGCGAGTACGTTCTCGTCTGCAGGTAATTTGAATCCATTTTACTGTACGTATTTTGGCTGGTGATATTAGTTTTCCATCAATGGTCCGGTTTTAGAGACTATATATATCACGATTATGGAAAGAGTATCTCACATTCTCAAAATATGGAAGGAACTTCTCGAACACTTCCTTACACCATAAGATTCGTTGGTCTTCTTGGCAGTCACTCTCTTGGTAGAAATCCAATGTTTATGGCTACTGCAGTAGATTTAGGAAGAGAATTGATAAGGCGAAGAATTAGTCTTGCTTATGGAGGAGGCAACGTTGGCCTACAAGGAGCTGCTGCTTCAACAGTCTTTACCAATGGAGGTCTCGTTAGAGGTTTCATTCCTGGGTACATAGCAACACGACGGGTCTACAGACCTACATACGGCGTAGAGCACACAGTTTCCAGCAATTACTACAAATATTTTGAGATGAATCATGCTGTGGAAGCTTTCATCGTTCTTCCCGGAGGAGTTGACACCATGGAAGGTTTGTTCACCTTGATCTCGTGGGCTTCTGAAGGGTTACACAATAGACTCATTGGTCTCTTGAACATTGACGGTTTTTTCAATAACCTAATCAAATTTCTAGACGATGCAGTGAGGCAGAACTTCATGTCTTTGAGTCAGAGGAAACTTTTCATTTCTTCTTTCTTTGTTGGTGAGCTTTTAGACAAATTAGAGTTTGCTAAAGCTTTCCCGGGACCTGGGGTTAGTTACGATGAGTTTGTGAATCCTGGAAGACTAGACTTGGAATTGCATTTATAACTTTCTTCACGTAATCCAAGTTGTATTTTGTGTTTAAATAATATTATCCATAAACATCAATTGTAACGCCCCAAAACATACCCTAGAATTATTAATGAATAAATAATAAATTAATCACAATTTTTTTGATTAAAATAAATTATTGTTGGGCTTTGGGCCGATATGAAATTTGTTTTGACATCTAATATCAAAATCTGGATAAGTCTCATAGAGATAAATCCAATATGTGGACTATTTGTGTAGTCTTGATTGGAAACCTGAGTACAGACCCGAATCAAGAGTAAATAAAGAATTTGTTTAGAATGTAAATATTGAAATGATTTGTTGAAATAAATCATGAGAATAATTGATGTGAATTAAATGAGAAAACCTTTTATGAGGAAGGTCAATTAAACCAATTTTGACTCTGTTAAAGTCAAACACCTAAAAATGTGGTGTCAGAAAAAGTATAATGAATGAATATAAAAATTATATCGTTGGATAGAGTTCAACTGTCTGATCGCAACGGTGCAAACGGATTTTAATTCGGAGAAAGTTGGACCAAAAAGTGTACCCCGACTGGGACCAAATTAGTCCCAATCAGGGAAGATTCGTAGCAATCAGCCGACCTTCCCATTTCGTCGATCGTGAGTCACCACTGACTCAACTCCATTAGCTTCTTCTTCTTCACCAATATATAAGGAAGACCTCTCTTCCTCATTTCTTCACCATTCTTCTTCATTCTTCTTCCTAAGTGTTCACGAAAGTGTGAGGAGTGTTGTGGTGCTGTCAATTTGGTGTGAAGTCGCTAGAGTTGGGAGAAATACTCGCCGGAAAATTCTCAAAACTTTCAATAAGCTTCGAGGTAAGCCCGTAGATATATCTAGTGACTAGAATGTTCATATAGATCGTTTCTACGTTCATAAACGATCGTTTGGTTGAGTTTTGTGTTTGACATGCTTGAAGAATCAAGAATCATAAACCATGAAATTGATGTTAAAACTATGAATTAATGATGCCAAAATGATCCATGAACCTTGGAGAACATCTCTATATAGTTTCGTTGAAGTTCGGTAACTAAAAACGGTAGTTTCGAAATTGGACCCGAACGAAGAAGAAGATGAACAGTAACCAAAACCAGACTGTCTGGATCGATCCTCTGGGACTATTTTCTATACATATGGATCGATCCAGCCCCCGAAGTTCTGATCCGAAAATTTGTCCGAAATTGCTATTTTTGAGCTCTAAAATCCTATTTTTGATACCAATGGATTATGACCATTATAAAAATGATTTACCATAATAAAAATGATGTTTTTAACAACTAAAAATGTTATGTGTTGCATGACGGTAAATTCGGGTGTTAACACTCGAAGCTAGGCCGCTATTTATTATCAATTGTTGTGTTAATTGATGATTATGATAAATGAATATTATGGATGATTATGAGTATTGAACCTACTGATTAAAATAAGTATTTATGATTGAATCATGAATAAAATGAATACATTTATAATTATGAAATGATTTGTAGTGTTAAGGGTATCTAGAAGAACTCTAAGGTATACACATTTAAAAAATTGATGTTAAGGCTATCTAGAAGACCTCTAGAATAGATCCCATATTAGTATGGATTTTTGAAACATGAATATTCGATGAATTAGATAAAAATGTATAAACGGGATTCGTAGACCAAGCTAGAGGATTACTCGTTTGGAAATGCCCGATCCAATGTTGATCAATCGTTTTATTGTTGTTGCCTTAACTGACTACAGTTAAGTGTCCGAAATCATTTGCCTTAAACTAATGATAGTTTAAGTGTCTGATTGCCTTAACTGACTACAGTTAAGTGTCCGAAATCATTTGCCTTAAACTAATGATAGTTTAAGTGTCTGATTGCCTTAACTGACTATAGTTAAGTGTCCGAAATCAATTGCCTTAAACTTATGATAGTTTAAGTGTCTGATCAATAATTACCTTAAAAGAATCTGGTTATGGAAGTTATGATTTGGCCTTAGACTAAGAATAGCTAAGAGCATTATTATGATTTGGCCTTAGACTAAGAATAGCTGAGAGCATTATTATGATTTGGCCTTAGACTAAGAATAGTTAAGAGCATTATTATGATCTGGCCTTAGACTAAGAATAGCTAAGAGCGTTGTTATGATCTGGCCTTAGATTAAGAATAATTTAAGAGCACTATTGAAATAGTATCTGAATTGAATAAAATGTGTTGATATGAACTGAATAATATCAAAACTGTGAATGTCTGAAACGAACCTTGTGTGCATGATATCAAAAGATTTGATTATGAATTTAGATTCAGTTTATATGGATGTTCGACGCATTAGATATGCTTACTCAGCTTTACCGCTGAGCGTGTAGTGTGTTTTATTTGCTACACGCAGGTAAATAGAAAGATTAATGTGATCCTGGCGGCAGATGGGGCGAGATTGTCGGGATGGATGTGACAAGTTTTGAAACAATTTATGATATGTCAATATTAAAATCGCTTCCGCAATATTGTTGAATACTCCGTATTTTATATGTATTGAAAACTATTATTGGGATTAATAAAGTGTGTTTGAAAAGTTTTAAATTTTTTTACGATTACAAAGTTAAATGCTTTAGTCCGAATGGGGCTGCAGACCTGGACGGATTAGGGTGTTACATCAATGGTTAGTCATATGCGAGCTACATTTTCTTCGTTCTTCAATCTTTCACTGTTGGCGTCACTTATTCACGTCAAACGAGTCAATATATTTGTCTAGTCAGCATCACTATGTTTCACTTAGTCAATTCAGATTACATCGACCTTTTTGATGATAAACAACTAAATCGGTAGTCGCTTTATAGCAAGGTATCAGTTCATTCAACATGTTCGAGATGTCTATAGCTTTTAACAAACAGGTTCTTCGAACAAATCATCTTTACGTAGTAAGGGTAGCGATTCTCGATCGTCAGTTTGTCCATCATTCTTAACAGAGATGTGATAGTATCTTGACCGTAAGTCAATCTTAGAGAATACAATGGATCCTCTAAGCTGATCAAATAAGTCATGATACGAAGTAAAGGATAACGAATTGTTGAACTGATAGTAGTTGATATAAAGTCTCATTGATTCTTCCTTATTCACGTTTGAACAGAACAGATACTCTCCGTTAGAGAAAACACTTTGTCAGATGATTCCTTGTCAGGCAGTCTTCATAGTTGAGTTTTTAGTTTCGATGGTAACATATTCAATACAGAGTTACAAATATTGGTCCTCTCGAGGATCAAGATTGACAGAGTTTTGAACGGTGAAATATAAGGAAGTTAATATCAGAGAGGTGACATACTTTCGGTACGTTCCTTCAGTTCAGATTATTCTTTTTGGGTATCGCACGAATAGACTTCACACTTGAGATGTTTTCGCATATATATATTCGAGATGAACTTGGTTGGTTTAGAAATCAGCTTTGTTTTCACCTCTATAAGGCTACCATCATTGGTCTTTAGTTGAGGAATTCTTCATCATAAGTTGACAACATCAACGACGTTCAGTCTGTTAATGCATACTAAGGATAATGTCGATTTCCTTGTATGGTACTTCAACGATGTTTTACAAAGAATTGTCGCTTAATGAACGATTTTGATTCACATTAAGTAATTGCATAATGTGTCCTAATGAGTCAAACAATAATATCGGATACTTTAGATAATAGAGTTTATTGATTCTAAACGTTCGTGTTTGAATCAGCGATTAGATCGTCTTGATTCCACATGAGGATCTTTGACATCAGCTTCACAGATGTTTCTCAACATTTATCGTTTCTTCATAGTCGTCTCACTTTCGTACAATTTTGCGATGCAGATCAGTTTCGTCATTTGCGATGCGAAATGTACGTTGGTAACGTATCAGGAGATAATAAACATATCGTTTATTCTTTCGTCTCTTCACCGAGTACAAAAGTTCAACTAGAGTCTACGCTTGATAAAGTTTCAGTACTAATCAATTGTTATTTAATGAGAATTTTAACAAAGTCAATATTTATCTAATAAATTCTTATACCTTTCCTGGAGCAGAGGGATGCGAGAGTTGTGGATGTGACTGACACATTTTTTTTTAATTCAAATTTTGATCCGAAGATCGGTTTTAAAACCATTTGCCCCGATACCAAATTGTAACACCCTAATCCGTCTAGGTCTGCAGCCCCTTTCAGACTAAAGTATTAAATTGGTAATCGTAAAATTTAAAACTTTTCAAACACTTTTATTTATCACAATAATATTTTTCGTAACATATACAGTGCGGAGTTTTCAATATTGCGGAAGCTTAACAAATCATAATTACAAACATAATTTGTTTATGTTCTTTAATTCAAAACCATCACATCCATTCCGACAATCTCGCCTCCGTTTGCCTCCAGAATCACGTCACATCATTCTTTCTATTAACCTGCGTGTAGCAAATAAACATACTACACGCTCAGCGGTGAAGCTGAGTAAGCATATCTAATGCGTCGAACATCCATATAAATTGAACCCAAATTCATAATCAAATCATTTGATATCATGCACAAAGTATTCAGTTCAAATATACAATAATCAATTTTCAACATTCGTCATTCAATATTCATATTCAACATTCAACATCCTCATTCAATAATATCCTTAAACTATTCTTAGTCTAAGGCCAATCTATTTGATGTTTACCAACTCTTAAACTAGTTCTAGTTTAAGGTACTTCTATCCAACTCTTAAGTTAGGTCATTAGTTTAAGGTACATATAATCCGATTGATTTACCAACTCTTAAACTAGCCTTCGCTTAAGGTACAAATCCAGAAAACCGAATAGTAGGATACTAACTGTCGGGTTGGGTGGTATCCCCAAACGAGTTCCTCTAGTTTGGTTATGGATCCCGTACGTACGTTTTTACCCAAGGCCACCGAATATACGTTTTATACTCGCAAGACCCATTCTAATCAGAGGTCTATCTTAGAGGTCTTCTAAGTAGCCTTAACAATATGATTCATTAATTCATTATTCTCAACTTAACAATTCATGATCGTCATTCAGAGTATTCAACATAATTAATTTATCATAATCAATAGTCAAACAATCATAAAATCTAATAACAAATAGTGGCCTAGTATCGAGTGTTAACACCCAAACTTACCGTCATGCATTACATTATGTTTTTATATGTCAAAACATCATTTTATTGTACAAAATCATATTTATATTGTCTATAATTAGTTGGTATCAAAAGTAGGATTTTAGAGCATAATTTGAGAAATATTTTTCGAAGCAGTAACTCGAATTGAAGTTGATTTAATATAAAATAATCTATTTATATATATATATATAATGTGGAAAAATCGATTATTTAATGAATAATAATCGATTAATAATTAAAAATCGATTTATAATTTATAAATAATCGATTATTTAACTAAAATCGATTTATAAATTATAAATAATCGATTATATAATAAAAATCGATTTATTTTAATAAAATAATCGATTATGTTTTTCTAACTTCAAGCACCTCATCTGAACAAAGTTCTAATCGATTCTTAGGAGTAAATAATCGATTTTCGGCTACTGTTCATCATCTTCTTCCTCTGGTCAGTTTCGCGTATTATCATTTTTAATCATCAAACTTCAATTAAATTATATAGAAATGTTCTCCAAGGTTCATAGATCATTTTGGAATCATTAAAACATATTTTTAACATCAAATTCAAGGTTTATGATTCTTGGTTCTTAAACATGTCAAACACAAAACTCAACCAAACAACCATTTATAAACGTAAAAACAACCTACATGAACATTCTAGTCTTTAGATATATCTACGGGCTTACCTCGAAGCTTAATGGAGGGTTTTTAGAAATTTTTCGGCGAAACTTCCGGCAATGATATCTCTTAACTCCGACGACTTCACACCAAATTGACAACACCACTGCGTTCTCCTCACTCAGAGCAACAGAATAAGATGAAATATTTTGAGAAATGGTGAAGAAATAATTTTAAATTTCATATTATAAATAATTTCTTTACTTATGTTCCCAATCAAGACCACACAAATACTCAACATATTGGATTTATCTCTATGAGACTTATCCTGATTTTTGATATTGGATGTCAAAACACATTTCATTTCGGCCCAAATCCCAATAACTATTTATTTTAATCGAAACAAATTTGACTAATTGAATATTTATTTATTAAAAATTTTAGGGTATGTTTTGGGGCATTACATACTTGGTGTTTCCAAAAAAGGACAGGTATGAGGGAAGACTTGATGAATTCAAAGGTGATGGGCCAACATAAATATACTTCCCACCCTTGATGATTTCCTCACAAAGCCGGTAAGTGGAGGACTTCTTGAATGATGGGTATATCCTTATACCCGACCCGGATAACCGAAAGGGATATGTCAAAACATGACTGGTCACTTTCATCAATCACCAAATGAGGACAACTCTTCGATTGGGACGGGTCAAAAGTTGGCCGGTGACTCCCCTCAAAAAGTGACCGGTCACATTTTGGGCGATAGCCAATTCGTCACCTAATGTTACGAAGGATATTCCGAAAGACCAGAGAGACGGTTTGAGCTCAAGAAATGACCGGGTCACCTTTGAAGAAAGGTGACCGGTCATATTACCTTACTTGACTAACACTGGTCCAGTCTCTTAGGCATGGCGAATCACTTTAAAGATCGAGGGACCACCCCGCCGCTCACCCAACACGAGGCATACAGTGAAAGGGATGTTTGTCATTTTTGATAGCCTTGGTTTGCTAAGTCTCATGTTTTGATGTTAACAAACAATATAAGAGCTTAACATTTGTTTAAGTGTTTTAGGAAAACAAGAATCCATTAAGATTCGGTACTCAAGAATGAAGTCGAAACACTAAAACTAGCGTAGAATATAGGTAGAAACCAATGTAAGGATATGACTTTATATACCTATATTCACAAGCTCAAAAGCACTCACAAAATATGTTTAAAACCATCACATAAACACTTTCAAATATCTAAAAGGGTTTAAACTCAAACACGAAGGATTAAGAGAATTTTGGAAAAATCAGAACAGAGTCACGGTACCCCTAGCGGTACGCCACACGGTAGGGTATACCGCCTACACGGTACCCCCATACCGTGTAACGGTACCTAGGTACCGACGGTAGGCGTAGACGGTTGGCCGAACCCGTCCTAACCAGGTACCGCCAGAGGCGAACTGAACTTTTGGAAGACACGGTACTCCCACACGGTAGGCCGTACCGTGTCACGGTACCTAGGTACTGGATGACACGGACCCCCCTACCGTGAAGGGTACCGGATCCGTTACAGCACTGTAGCAAAATTGCCAATTTGAATTAAATCAACCCTAATCACCTCCGAACGGCTAATTAACATCTTCCACTATAAATACAAGCATAATCCTTCATATTTCTTCAAGAAACAAAGCTCTAAACATCCTCTCTTTTTATTCTAAATGTGTTCAACCTTTTATTAATTATTTTCAATATTTTGGCTATTTTAAGGGCCTTAAATTCCTGATTTTTTTACACACACTTTGAGCTTGTGTTTCTAGTTATATACTCCCATATTCATAAGTTTGAATTGTATTTTTGAGAGAGTATACCTTCCTTCTACACCGGCTAAGTTTTGTTCTTCATTTTTATATTCAAGTCGTTGTGTAGAACTCTTGTTTGTGTTCTTCAAACACATCTTTTGTAACACCCTAATCCGTCCAGGTCTGCATCCCCTTTCGGACTAAAGTATTGATTTGGTAATCGTGATAATTTAAAACATTTCAAACATTTTTATTTATAAATAATATTCCATACATAATTGTAGATAATACGGAGTGTTTAATAATAATAATAATGATAATGCGGAAGCGACTTTTAAACATGTCTCATAACAACATAATTATTTATTTTGTTCAATGATCCACCACAACTGTCTCGCCCCTTCTGCTGCCAGGAATCAGCCAATCATTCATTCTACCTACCTACGTGTAGCAAATAAAACACACTACACGCTCAGCGGTGAAGCTGAGTAAGCATATCTAAAGCGTCGAACATTCAAATAAATTGAATCTCAATTCATAATCAACCATTTGATATCATGCACCCAATATATAATTCAAACATTCATGATATTCTCACTATTTTATTCCAAATCATTTGATATTCAATATCTCAACCATGCTCTTAAATTATTCTTAATCTAAGGCCAAATCATTTTATAACAAGCTCTTAGCTATTCTTAGTCTAAGGCAACATTTCTAACCAGGCCCTTAAACTATAAATAGTTTAATGCATAACACAAGAATCGATAATCCACCCTATGAGTCATGTGGATTACGTACCAACCGAACAGTGAACTGTCGGGTGGGTGATATCCGGTCTGGATCCCGTACGTACGTTTTAACCCCGAAATATGAATTGGTCAAGGAGGTATATCTTAGATTTCTTCTAGATATCCTTAATATTCATCATCATTATACAAGTGGGTATATCTTAGAGTTCTTCTAGATATCCTTAATAATATACATCAATTTCATAATCATCATTATATCCATTTTTAATCATGAGTTAATCATACCAATCAGTAGGTTAATCATTCATAATTGGCCACAATAATAGTTCATCATAATAATCATTTAACATAACATTTAATAACAATTAGCGGCCTAGTCTCGAGTGTTAACACCCGAACTTACCGTCATGCATCACATAATGTTTTAATTTGTTAAAAACATCATTTTTGTTATGAAAAATCATTTTTATAATAATCATAATCAATTGGTATCAAAAATAGGATTTTAAAGCTAAAAATAGCAATTTCAGACAAAATTTCGGACCAGAGTTTCGGAAGATCGATCCAGCCCTCTAGATCGATCCAACTAGAAGAAAAACTCCCAGAGGATCGATCCAATGAAGGGGATCGATCCACTCTGTGGATTTTCAGCCACTGTTCATTCGTCTTCAACCTCGGTCCATTTTTCGGGAAAACCATTTTTAGTCACCGAACTTCAATTAAACTATATAGAGGTGTTCTCCAAGGTTCATAGATCATATTAGAATTATTAAAACATATTTTTAACATCAAATTCAAGGTTTATGATTCTTGGTTCTTCAAACATGTCAAACACAAAACTCAACCAAATGACCATTTATAAACGTAGAAACGACCTATATGAACATTCTAGTCATTAGATATATCTACGGGCTTACCTCGAAGCGTAATGGAGGTTTTGGAAATTTTCCGGCGAAACTTCCGGCAAGGATTGTGGTTATCTCCGGCGACCTCACACCAATATGACAGCACCACTGCGTTCTACACACTCAAAGCTAACTCTCAGAAGCAATTTGGGAAGAAATGCTGAAGAATTGGGTAGGAAGAGATGGTCCTTATATAGCCTTAGTGAAGAGGAAGCAGACACGGTGATGACCTCCTTTCGACTGTTTCGGCGGCTGAGTGGAGTGGGCTGCTATCTTCTCCGATTCTAAACGTAAGTCCCTGATTGGGACTAATTTGGTCCTAGTCGGGGAACACTTTTTGGTCCAACTTTCTCCGAATTGAAATCCGATTGAACTGTTGGGATCAGACAGTCAAACTCTATCCAACGATATACTTTTCATAATTATTTGTAATACTTTTTCCGACATCATATTTTTGGGTGTTTGACTTTAACAGAGTCAAAATTGGTTTAATTGACCTTTCTCATAAAAGGTTCTCTCATTTAATTCATATCAATTATTCTCATGATTTATTTCAATAAATCATTACAAAGTTCACATCATAATTAATTAATTTATTTATTCTTGATTTGGGTCTGTACTCAGGTTCCCAATCAAGACCACACAAATAGTCCACATATTGGATTTATCTCGATTAGACTTATCCAGATTTTGATATTGGATATTAAAAAAATATTTCATATCGGCCCAAAGCCCAATAATAATCAAAACAAATTTGTTTAATCGAATAATTATTTAATAATAATTCTAGGGTATGTTTCGGGGCGTTACATCTTTATACGGTCGAGAATAGCCGTTAAATTCTCATATTGTATCGGTCGAGGATAGTCGTTTAAATCCTTGGGTAAAGGTTCAAGGATAGCCTTTGAAATCCTTGGGGGAACGGTAGAAGATAGCCGTTAAATCTTCATTGTAAACGGTTCGAGATAGCCATTGTGAAATCTCGGAGTGAATCCTATTGGCAAGGGTTGTTTGCCAAAACTAGTGCGGTGTTTTGACGGAGTTCAAGAGGCCGGGACTTAGTGGATTCGGAAATCCTTGAGGAGGAGCCTCGAGGTACTGGAGTAGGGGTTTCCCGAACCAGTATAAAATCGGTGTGCATTTTATTTACGCTTTTATTTCTGCGTTTTATATATTGCTTCCGCATTTCCAACACCGTTTTTATCAAACTCCGAAAAGATTTTAAACGCCTTATTCACCCCCCCCCCCTCTAAGGCGTGGGCACAACGACTAAACCGACTAACAATTTTTTAGGGTTGATTGGATTGAGAATATTCACCTTATAGTCTTTGATTGAACAATGCATGTCTTGGCTTGTAGTTGCTAGATTCATTAATTGAATAGTGGTTTGATTGTGTGCAGTGACCTTCCTCCGGGTTTCCTATCTTGTCCATGGATGAACAGGGGAAGGTCACAAATCCTCCTCTATAAATATGATGATTATGGATAGAGGAGGGGATCCATTCTTTATCTCACTAAAAAGTACACTCTTGAGACAGAGTAAGAAATATAATTCGGACTGAGGAGATTTACCAGGTCTAAGTCATACTTTGTGTTCTTGTTGTGTATATTTTACTACGGGTCGAGTGTGTACAGGTCAAACTCGGTTAACCCACCCAGCTATATTTACACCATCAAGTGCAAATATATTATTTGATATTTTATGTGATCTTAATTTAGAATAAGCTTTCAAAATAATCTTTTCCAATTAAGTATTTTTAGAAAATGATCATTTTTAATAAGGGGTATATTTAATGGATTGTATGAATTCTATATTGAATTTTCTACATCCGTGGTTTTGATTTTTTTCTTTCATTTAAAATTTTCACGTTTCTACTGTTATATTTTGACCATTAATATTGATTTATTATTCATAGATAGATATATTTTATAAAAAATTAATATTTTAAGACTACATTTCAAAAGAAACTATTAATACTTCCTCCATCCTTCAAACTTTTTATTGTTTTGACTTTTTTGGTCAAAAAATGACACTCTTTGACTATAAATTATGTATAATTTGAATAAATAAATATTATAAAATTTGATATATCAAAATTATATCTTAAGATAAACCTAATTATATTGAATATACATAAAAATTAAAAATATTTTTTCCCAATATATGGTGAAAGACTTCACTTTTTGATCAAAAAACCAAAACATGAATTTTTCAAGAGGAAGATAGTATTACATTTATAACAAGAGATTCCCCTTCGCCCCAAATAGGATTTGATAAATTTGACTTTTTCAAGTCAAACAAGATGATTCTTAAACTTCAATTAAAAACTCGTAATGTTTTTAACACAAAAATAATTATATTAGTTTTATCTTACTAAGAAGTTTTGAAATTTTATTTTATGATAGTAATATGTAATACAAAAAAATAATAATTGAAATTTAAAATTTATCCTGTTTGATATGAAAAAGTTAAACTAAACAAATATATTAACTGGAAGCCATTGAAGGGAAGCCGTACAATATATTTTTTTTGAAGTATAAAGCTATTTGTACTCTAAGGGTTTGTACCCCATTTGTACACCGCACGCGGTGTACACCAACATTTTGTGTTGGTGTAATATTAATTTTTTTAACGCACCAATACTTTGTATCAATGTAAAGTTTTGTTTATGCACTAAAACTTAGTGTCAGTGTGAACCATCAAAATCTTGGTATATGTGATTGGTGTAAATTTAGGATACAAATTTTGGTAAAAGTGTAACATGGCTCTTTTTTGAAAGTTTATAAAATTTGATCCAAAAAGTGAAATTTGAAGACTAAATTACTAGAGACGGAGTACTCGTTAGTAGTCTGCCTGCACCGGGCGGATGCCTTCTAGCAATCCCGCCCAAGGCCCCAAACAGAGCCACCGTGGGAGGAAACGATCCCTGTATATATTCAGATCTCGCTCTCAAAATCTCCCTCGCCAGCCTCCACGAAGACAGTATACAGGTTGAAACAATGGTTTCCTCCAAATCGCTCCCTCTTGCACTTTTTCTCTTCTCCATTTCTCTATCCGCTGCACGAGGCGACCGGTCGTCACAGTCGCCGCCTCAATTTGTACGGACCACTGTAGAAGCTCTCTCGGATTCCGGCTACACCGCCATGTCTCTCACAATTCAGCTCATAGCCGATTCTGATCTCTTCTTCCACTCCGACTCGATAACCAACTTTACTTCCACCTTCACAATCTTCACTCCGCCGGACTCCGCCTTCGAGGCTTTTGGGCAGCCGTCTCTCCCACACCTCCTTCTCCACTTTGCCCCTATCTCGCTTTCATCCACTTCCCTCCGCTCTCTCCCATACGGCTCCAAAATTCCAAGTCTAACCTCCTCCAGTCCGCTGTACGTTACTACATCTCGCTCCGACGGATCTACGGTTTCCATCAATGGGGTCAACATCTCCGGCTCTCCAATTTTCGATGATGGTTCTGTGGTCGTCTTCCCTATCGACGACTTTTTCCGCCCTAATTTCAGCCTCCAGATTGAGGGAGAACCAAGCTCGTGTTCGAATCCTCGCCCCGGATGCAAATTGCAACCGTTCTCGCAACTACAGGACGCATCCGCTGCACTCAAATCTAGAGGCTATCTCATTATGGCCTCATTTCTGGATCTGCAGATCTCCGGATTTCTGAACCCCTCTCCGTTGAAATTGACTGTGTTTGCGCCGGTGGACGAGGCTTTGGTTATGTATTCCGGCGATGTGATAATGTACCAGTCACTTTTCATGAGGCACATTCTACCTTGTGTACTTCCATGGGCAGAGCTGAACGAGCTCGGGAAGGGTACTGGAATAGTTTTCAAGGATTACGCGAACGGGTTTACCATGAACATAGCCAGCGACAATGGCTTAGTTTTTGTGAACGGGGTTAAAATCTCATTTCCGGACATGTTTACAAATGATTGGATCGTGATCCATGGTCTCCATGATATGATTGCTCTGCCTGAAGAGACCAATATGGGAAGAGAAGATTCAGCTATGGGTTCTGAGAGCAAAATTCAGGAATCCATTTCACCAGATCGCAGTGAATTCTGAGTTGGCGGCATCTTGTCAAATGATGATTTCGATACGTTTTGGTATTCAGATTTCATTAGTTGCCTTAGAAAGGACAGTTGAATTGAATTTTCGTTTTAGCGTGTCATTGAGTTGCCGTTTCTCTTGATGTTGATCAGGATGCACAGGATGACCATCGCACTGTAGCTTTACGGTTCAAGCAAAGCTATCACTGGGCATGCCAATAGTCGTTTTATCGTCACTGTAAGTGGTACAAATGGAGAGGATTGCGTTTATGTTTTAGCTGTTGCAATTGCAACATCTCATGGCTTTCATCACCAATCTCTTGTTCTAGTATTAGACCATTATTGGCTTTCACCACCAATCTCTTGTTCTAGTATTAGACTATTATCCCGTGTTAATACCAAGTATTAGTAGGAATACACACGGGCCATCACAATATTAGATATACCAATATGTGTGACGCCGATTCCTTGGGTGCACCTTCTGAAGAGGGTGTTTTAAAACACACTCTACTTGGAGTTGGTATGTGGTACATCCGGACCTATCTAGCAATAGGTACATTCGGATAGTACTAATTCTGAAATAAAGTAGTACTCATTCTCGTACAAATATAAACATTCATTTCGAAATATGTAGTACTCCTTCTGACAAAGGTAGTACTTATTTTAAAATAAAGAAGTACTCATTTTTACACATTTGTCTAATATAATTATAATAAATAGCGTTGTGTTCATTCTGAAAAAAACAATACTCATTCTCAAATAAAGAAATGTTCATTCTGAAATAAAGTATTGTTCAATTTTTTCACAATTAAACAGTTCAGTACCATCATCAACCTCTTCCTCTATTCGATTCGTTCCTACTCATTTATACTCTCTGAGTATGGAGAATTTAAAACCCAGGTTTATTCATGCTTGTATTGAATAAGAATATGATAATTCTCATAGGTGCTGGTACTCCTTCTCAAATTTGCTGGTACTCATTGTCATATATAATAGTTATCATATATGTTCTGGGCATTGGATAAAAAGTTTACAAAATTTACAAAAATACCAAGTTGTACTTAACGGAAGGTACAACTGGATGTACCATATAATTTGCGTACCAATTACTAATTGTCATGTGTACACATGTGCCATCTCATTTAAATATAATCAGATCAATCTTTTTTTGCAATTAAATCCCAGGGTTATCTAAGCAAATTAGAAGTTTCTGACCTTCCGTTTCTATCATCTCATTTCCGTCAATATCCGCTCTCAATCCGAGTGAATTGCACCTGAACCTCTCAATCCTGGGAAATTGCTCTCAATCCGAATTAATCTCCACCCTCACCTTCGTTTAGATCCCAAGCTCAATCCATCATCCAAAGTTTTCTCTGCGCTATATTTCTCTTTCCTGCGGAGCACCTTCTCAAGCTGCCTTAGCCTTTCAGTCATTGCCAGAAGAGAAGAGAGATAGTACTTGAATTGAACTTCCCAAGCTTACAGCCAAGTTACACTGAATTTACTTGTTAACTCATGTCAAATTATTATGCTCCCATGTAAGATGGATCTAGATACTCATTTGTCTCATTCAAATTCTTAAGAATCCCATTTTCTTTAATAAATAGACTGAAAAATCAATGGAAAACATTAAAGAAGTTGGCACAAAAAAAGAACAGAAAAGGAATGCCAAAACAAATACCAACTTAAATGGAGTCTGAATTTCAAATGTAATTAAAAACACCCATCTCTGAGTAGATGAAATACCTACAAGCAGGAGTAAAATATTATTGCATTCTGCCACACATGAAATTTCAATACAGATTGACAAATGACCATCAAAGGGAAAAAAAGAACTAGGTCAACACATAGGAAGCTGAGGTCACTTAAAGATGCATATCAAATTGCCAATATTTTTTCACCACAGTTCTTTTTAGCTAAATATTTTATCATTTCTGTCCCTCCAATGGAATAGTTCTTGAGCTTTCTATTCAAAATCCAGGAGCATGATATAATTAAAATGATGGATTCAAAACCTAACATAGCATCCAAAACGAATATAAATCCCCAATTGTACTTTCTTAGCACCCACTTCAGCTGGATCAAATTGATGAATTTTCTAGAGCACATCAAATTCGAGAATGGGATTACAACAAAATAACAAAAAATAAAACCTTAGGACTCAACTTGTCATTCATCTGGATTTAATTTCTAAATGGTTGCCGTCGTGGTATTCTAATTCTGGGACCTTGACATTCATTTATTTTTATTCGCTAGTATGCATTACAGGCTATAAAATTGGATGCTACTGGTCATAACTTGCTGCTAGTACACTCTAAACTTGTTAAATGAAGCTATGGATTTTTGTTAATTTTTCTTTTTTGTATTTGTAGTCAGCATGGAACTTGAAATATTATACTCCATTTAACTTCAATTTACTATTTTCTTCAAAATTTTATATAATGCCGAGTATAAAGTTTGATATGAGAATGTGCAATTGTATATTTCTTCTGTCCCAAATTTAAATTTTCAATTTGATTCTAACGTAAATCAAGAAAAGTAAACATGTTTCGTTGAAAATTATGAGGAAAAAAAAAATTGTTGTGGATAATAATTCATGGGTACTTTATTTTTGGACAACAAAAAATTCTCCATACTTTATTTTTTGAACTATTGTTTAGGGATAGTCCAATGATTCCACACAAATTCAGCCCATCTTTGCTCGGGAGTATTTCCTAGCAGCCACTTATAGCCTTTATCTGTAGTGTATTCCTCACTTTTACCCATGTTCTTGAATTTATCTTGACTTGAAGCAGATTTTTCCAGTAGTAGCACGAGATAGATTGAGGTTTCTAATCCCGTATTAAAATATGAAAATTTCATTTGGAAACAGATGTACTATTCTCCTACTCCCTTCGTCTCATTTTAAATTGCTTGTTTTCCATTTTTTCCGTCCCAAAACAAGTTGTATGTTTCTCGTTATCGTAAACTTTTAAATATAAAATAACTAAACCACCCCTAAAATAAGTCATTCTTTCCCACCTTATCTTCTCATTCATCGTCACCTCTCCTAAAAAATTATGCCAATTTCGAAAAATCAACTCTTTTTTTTCTCTTCCTTAAATATGCCTCAAACTCAAAACAGGCGAATTTAAAACGGGACGGAGGGAGTATTATTTAATTTTTATTTTTAAATTTCATGCCAATTTTCAAAGAAAATGAATTCAAAATAATTATAGTTAAACATTGTAATAAAAAATGGACACTTTTTTTTAGAGAAAGGAGTAATAATGAAAGGGACAGGAATAGTCTAAGTACTTAACGAGAACTTTTTATTCTAGTTTCATACTCATATTCTTGGGTATATTGAAATATACCAAGCATCTAGATTTCAGAATTTAAAAAATGAAATGAAAATATAAGAGTAAATTCCATAAAAGGTCCCCAATTATAGGTTATTTTACATATTTAGTCCCTACATATCAAATATTACTAATTTAGTCCTCAATTATTATATTCATTTCCACGAATGGTCCTTCGTTAACGTTTCTATTAAGAACGTGGATAAAATTGTAAATTCACACTCCTTTCTCTCTTAATTAAGCTTCCTCCCTCCCCTTGCACTCTTTTTACCAAAGCCGTCGCTGAGTTTGAAGCTTTGAACCCAAAACCAAAATCATCACTCTTCTCTCAATTGTTTGTCTAATTGGTGGAACCTAAATTTGAAACCAGTAACCTTCATGGATGAGTTTTAACGTTAATTTTCTTTGCAATTTCTTGAGACTAACCGATAAAACTCATCCGTAAAGCTTATTGGTTTTGATTTTAGGTTCCACCATGAAGACTAATAATTGAAAGATGAATGATCATTTCAGTTTTGAGTTTAGAACTTCAAACTCGGCGACGAGTTTGGAAAAGAGTACGAGAGGAGGGAGGAAGCTTAATTGAGGAGAGAGACAAGTATGAATAACAATTGTATCCATGTTCTTAACAAAAATGTTAACAAAGGACCATTTTATTATTACTATTAATATTAATAATATTATTTTAATATTATTATAATTACTATTATTATTACTAATATTATTATTATTATTATTATATTTATTATTACTATTATTATCAGGATTTTTATTATTATTTTTATTTTTATTATAATGGTGAACAATATGGATCACGATTTGCACAAGTTTTCTCTTCTAGGTTATGATGATTGAAAGATCATGATGGAAGCACACCTCTACGCTCTACATGATTGCATGTGGATGGTGCTTGAAGATGGACCGTTAAAAATCCAAATGGAGAATCCTGAGAGGAATCCAACCAATCCAGATGTAGTCCAGTACATTCCAAAGCCCAAGGAGAAATGGGATGATAGAGATTGCAAGAAGCACAATCTGGACAACGTCGCCAAAGCAGCCATCTTCAAGACACTTGATCCCATCACCTTCTCCAAGATCAAGCATCTCAAGACTGCCATGGAGATATGGCAAGGTCTTGGGAAGCTGTGCGAGGGATTAGAGGACCTGAGAAAGCAGAAGATAGAGGTTCTGCTCGAGAAATTCAAAAGCTTTAAAATGCTTCCCGGAGAATCATTTGATATGCTGGATGAAAGATTCCACAAAATCTTAAATGATCTTGCATCACTTAACCACGTTCTTTCTCCCAAAGAAAAGAATGTAAGGTTACTGAGATCTCTTCCAACTGAGTGGTACACCAAAGCCACAGCCATGGAAGAAGGAAGAAACCTGGAGAACTACACTGTCCAAGGTCTCCTTGATGAGCTCAGAACATATGAGCATGAGCTGAAGAAGAAGAAGGAAGAACAAGTCACTCCATTTCCCACGGCACTGATGACAACCCCAAAAGTCCCATCAAGTGAAGGGACATGCCCAAGGAACTGTGACACACCTTCCTCTAACTAGCCATCAAGTTCAAGAATGAAGAACTACGATGAGGAATTTGCCATGATGGTCAAGCAATTCCGGAAGTTCAAGAAGTTCTTCAAGAAAGCTGACTCAGTCAGAAGGCCATCCAAGGGAAAGCCACAGGTAAGTGACTCCCCTCCTGAATCTTATTTATGTTATAATTGCAGGAAGCCTAACATGCCCGTACCCAAAAGTGGAAAAGTACGGAGAAAGAGAAAGAAACGAGAAGAAGAAGAAGGCAATGGTAGCAGCTGAAAGTGACGAGTCATCCAGCTCAAGCTCGGATGAAGAAGCCCTTGTCTGCACGGAGTGCAGAGCTGAGAAGTCCAACCATGAGGATAGGTGGACCATGTCAGAAGATGACACTCTCTGCCTAATGGCCAAAGATAATGCTGAACAAGAGCTAACTTCACAAACCTCCTGCTCATCTTCTTATGAAAGCATACCAACTTCTGAAAATCTTTTTGACCAGTTCAAAAAGATGATGGAAGATTTTGAGGAAATAAATCTCAAACACTCATCCTTAACAGAGGAGAACAAGCTATTGAGTGAAGAGAATCTCAAGTTGACTGAAGGTCGGAAAAGTCAACTAAATGAGATCACTCAACTCAAGGCTGAGAATGAATCTCTTTCTGAAAAGGTGAAATCCCTCAACAAGTAGCTAGGGATACTTAAGTCCAAAGAAGCAGTGAATAAGCTTCTTGAAACGACCAAACATAAGGGTCGTGAAGGACTTGGGTTTGACCCCTCTAGTTCCAAAAGGAAAGGGAGAACAACTTTTATCCCTCTTAAACCTACTGCCAAACCCAATAAGCAGAAAGGTAAGGAAAAGGAGAAACCCACAGAAGTTCCCAAAGAGGTAGTCCCTCTTAAGAACTATAGGAAGCTGGACACACCTCAAAGAGGAAATAATTTCAGAAGAAAACCTTCTAACCCTCACTATACACGAGGCTATACTCATTATGGGGTAGATAGGAGTTTTCCGAGAAATTCTAAGTGGAGAACTATGCCAAGATATAGTCATCCTCCACCCTAGAAACTATTTGTTCCACCTAAGTATGCTTACAACCGACACAGACCACACTATGCACAACCTAGACAAAACTATAGGTCTTATCAACTTAGGTTTGCTAGGAGGAAACAGGAAATTGCACCACGAGCACGTAGGAAGTTTTATGCCTACAACTATGATTACAATCCCAACAAGTTTAGAGCTGCAAGGAAAATTCCCTGCAACTTCAAACTTGATGTAGGGACACACACCATTAACTATTCCGGACCCAAACTTAATTGGGTACCAAAATCTTCCTCCTCCTAATGCAGGAAGCCACTAAGTACCTAGGTGTCTCGTACTTAGACAGTGGCTGTTCAAGACACATGACAGGTGATGCGAGCCTTTTGATCAATCTAATCCCCTATAATGGTCCAAGAGTTACCTTTGGATGAAGCAATGATTTTGGCCTTACACAAGGGCTAGGAAATCTGGTGTACAAAGGACTAACCATCCAAGTTGTATCTTATGTGGAAGGTCTCAATTATAACCTTCTAAGCATAAGTCAGTTTTGTGATAAAGGTTACTCCTTAGAATTCTGCAAGGACATGGCATCCCTCAAGAACATCTCCACAAATGAAGTCATTCTCACTGGGAAGAGAATCAAAAAAATCTATGAAGTGATGTGGGACGATGTCAAGGAAGCATGCCTAATCAGCAAAGGTGACACTAACCTTCTATGGCTTTGGCATAAGAGGTTGAGTCATCTCAACTTCAAAACCCTCAACAAGCTATCCAAAGAAGGGTTAGTAGAAGGCCTTCCCAAAGCTGTATTCAAGAAGGAAAGCATTTGTGATGCTTGCCAGAAAGGAAAGCAAGTCAAGTCCACTTTCAAGGCAAAACCGGCATCCTCAACTACAAGGATATTAAGTCTTGTTCACATGGACTTATTTGGCCCTGTTACACCAATAAGTCTAAGTGGAAAGAAATATGTCCTGGTTGTAGTTGATGATTACTCAAGATACACGTGGACAATCTTCCTCAACAGCAAGAAGGAAACTCAAGGGAAGCTCACAAACTGCATGAAGCTGATTCAAAACCAAGCAAGTCAGACCATCCAGAAGATTAGATCTGACAAAGGCACAGAATTCCTGAATGAAATCATCATTCATTACTGTGAAGAAAACGGAATTCTTCATCAGACATCCGCAGCTAGGACACCTCAACAGAATGGTGTTGCTGAAAGAAGGAACAGAACCTTGAAGGAAACAGTAAGAACTATGCTAGCCGAAGCTTTCTTGCCAAAGAGGTTCTGGGCTGAAGCTGTAAACACAGCTTGCTATACTCAAAATAGGAGTATGATTTATAAAAGGCACAACAAAACTCCCTATGAACTGTGGAATGGGAGAAAGCCTAATATATCATATTTTCATATTTTTGGGAGCAAGTGTTTTGTGTTAAACAACGGGAAGAATCATCTGAACACTTTTGATGAGAAATCAGATGAGGCCATCTTCCTAGGATATTCCATGGTGAGCAAGGCGTTCAAAGTCTTCAACAAAAGAACCATGATCACTGAAGAGTCAATACATGTTATTTTTTATGAAAAACATGTGGTTGACAAACCATCAAAGCATGATCATGAGGTTCTGGATCTCTCAGACAAGGATGAAGAAGTAAATGAAGGAGAGAGAATTAAGCCTACGGAGTTCATTTCATTCGGAAGTCTACCACTGAAGACTTCACAAAGAAATCCGGATTCAGACAGTGCTGAGCCTACCGGAAATCATGGCCAGCCTTCTAATATCCCGGATCACTCAAATGGCGACAATTCTGGAAATGGCGACCCAGTGCCAATCCATCCGGAAACATCAACAAATTCTGTTCTTCAACCAGAAGCTGAACTAGATTAACCAGTCAATCCTAATCAACACAATCTTCGTTGGTTAAGGGATCATCCTCCTCAACAAGTTATTGGAGATATTCAATCAGGCATTCGCACAAGGAGTGCTCAACAGAATCTAGAAGCCATGCTTGCTTGTTTCATCTCACAAGTGGAACCAAAGAATATTGAAGAAGCTCTAGCTGATTCTGATTGGATCAATGCAATGCAAGAAGAACTCAACCAATTTATTAAAAATGACGTCTGGAAACTTGTTTCCAGACCTACTCATCAACATGTCATTGGGACAAGGTGGGTCTTCCGGAACAAGATGGATGAAAACGGCGTTGTTGTCAGAAACAAAGCCCGGTTGGTTGCAAAAGGTTATTGTCAAGAAAAAGGTATAGATTTTGATGAAACCTTCGCTCCAGTTGCTAGACTTGAAGCTATAAGGCTGTTTCTAGCCTTTGCTGCTCATAAGGACTTCAAAGTCTATCAAATGGATGTCAAAAGCGCATTTCTCAACGGAAACCTAGAGGAAGAAGTTTATGTGGAACAACCTCCAGGATTTAAGCTACACACTAAAGGAGATCAAGTGTACAGACTCAAAAAGGTGCTATATGGACTCAAATAAGCACCAAGAGCTTGGTATGATACATTGTCTCAATTTCTTATAGACAATGGATTCATCAAAGGAGTCATTGACAAGACCTTATTCAAACTTCAAGATGGAGAAGATCTCTTATTAGTCCAAATCTATGTGGACGACATCATATTTGGTTCAACTAAGGAAGCTCTTTGCACCAAGTTCTCCACCCTCATGCAAGGAAAATTTGAGATGAGCATGATGGGGGAACTCAACTACTTCCTTGGTCTTCAAATCAAGCAAAGATGTGAAGGAACTCTCATCATCCAAGCCAAGTACACAAGGGATCTTATCAAGAAATTCAAACTTGATCAGAAGTCATCCGTTTCTGTCCCCATGAGTACATCCACCAAGCTTGATATGGATGTAGATGGAAAGGATGTTGATCAAACTCTCTACAGAGGAATAGTTGGATCTCTACTCTACCTTACTGCAAGTCGTCCGGATATCTCATATGTGGTAGGTGTTTGTGCCAGATTCCAGTCAAAGCCAAAGGAAAGTGATCTAATAGTAGCCAAAAGGATTCTTAGATACCTCAAAGGAACTCAGAACATGGGTTTGTGGTATGCTAAGAGCAGTTCATTTGAGTTAATAGGATACTCAGATTCTGACTTTGCCGGATGCAAAGTTGACCGGAAAAGTACGTCTGGTACTTGTCATTTCATTGGAGGAAATCTTGTTTCTTGGTTCAGTAAGAAACAAAACTCCATCTCTACATCAACAGCAGAAGCAGAGTACATTGCTGCTGGTAGTTGTTGTGCTCAGATCTTGTGGCTAAAGCAACAACTACTGGACTATGGAGTCAAAACAAAGGAAGTGACAATCTTCTGTGACAATCAAAGTGCTATAGCCATCTCACAAAATCCAGTGCATCATTCTCGCACTAAGCACATTGATGTCAAGCATCACTTCATCAGAGATCATGTGGAAAAGAAAGATATCAAAATTGAGTATATCTCAATTGAAGAACAATTGGCGGATATCTTCACAAAACCACTAAATGAAGCCAAGTTTTCCGATTTGCTTCACAATAGTGGTCTAATTCAATTAGACTGAGTGCGGTACACGTTGCAGTCCACTTTCCACGTATGTCGAAATAATGGATAGGCACGTTGCCTTGAGAATAGTTAAAAACCCAATCGCCACCAGCCACATATATCGCCCAAAATTAAAAATCCAATTGCCACTATTCAAATCTCAACTGCCCACTCAAAATTTTCGTCGTCTTCCTCACAAGAATTCTCAATAACCCTAATTTCCTCATATTTTTTACCCAAAATTCAGAGAAAATGAAGATTGTTGGCGCAAATGTCCATTTCCAGAACTTAGAAGGCAAGTGCTCTTCACCAACGTTCTATCAATCCTATCTGGAGATGGTTGCTGCTCAAGAACTCTCTGAATTCCTTCATATGGAGATTCGATCCAAGTATGAGGACGAAGTTCTTGAATTCTACAAGAACGGAAAGGTCAAGACTGTCCAGTCAAAGAAGAATCCATAGAGGACGATTCAAATTATCAAGTCCACTGTTGGAGGGGCCAAAGTGAAAATTTCACAGAAGAAATTGGGGGAGAAGCTTCATCTTCCCAATACTGAAAGTGAAATTGGGAGACTTCCGGCCAAGAATCTGGATTGGAAGACTATTGGGATTTCTGGGCAAATCCCCTTTGGCCCAGCGAAGAAATCAGATTTGAAGAATGATTACAAGTTAGTCCTGGAAGTGGTCATCGCATGCCTTGCATGTGGCAGTGGAGGACATGCTGATGACATCACTCAATAGAGGGCCTTCATCATTAATGCCCTCATTACAAAATCTAAGATCCGGATGAGTTGATGGGAAAAGAACCAGTTGAAGAACACTCTGCACACAACCAGAGCCCTCAGCAACTTGATGAAGAAATTCCCCAAGTTCAAAGTTCTCCAACTCCTTCACTACAGGCTCAAACTAATGATGCAGAGAGCCAATTCATGCAGCTCTATTATGATTGGAGAGCTTGGAAGGTTGGGAACTCAGCAGAGCAGTTGTTGGAATGGGACCAACAACTGAAAAATGAAAAGATCATCAAGAGATGCTTGGGTTTACGAGTCAACTATTGCTGTGAGCAAATCCTGGATGTTGACTGGGTATGGCAAAGAAACTATAAAGATTTGCATCTGGAATACTTGGCCACCACACCAGTCTCAGAATTTGAAGTGGACGATGAAGATCCTTTAGTCTACAGGCCAATCTTCTCAAAGGCCACAGAAGATCAGATGACTCTTACCACAGAAACACAAGCCAATATGGAAGCCACAGCAGAGGATTTCCAAGTTTTTCCGGAAACCTCCCCTGCTTTTGAGACTAATCTGACTGAAGTTGTCCAGGAGAATGCAGCTTCTCCCCAACAAGAACAGCACCAGGAAGCTTCAGAGGAAGAACTTCCTCAACTCCTTCAATCTCAAGATCAAGAGATTCTCACAAATCCTTGTGAGATCTCCAATCAGCCTGAACTTGAGACTCCGGAGAAGTCAACTGGAAACCTGGAGACGTCCACTCCTCTAGAAACAAATGAAGCCCTTCAGGAAGTCCAAGCTGTAGAAGTCTAGAGAAGTTCTGCAGTAGCTGAGAAGGAAGCTCAAATGGCTGGACTGGAGACCTATGAAACTCCAGTTACTATCTTTGAGCAGAAAATTGGTGATGAAGACAGAGATTCTCTTTCAAGGGACATCTCAAAATTCACGAATGAGACAGAGGAAGAATCGGAAAAGACGCTAAGGATTGATAATGAAGGAGTTGAGCAAGGAGATGCTGAATCCCTCCCTCTTCAACTCATCCACAGAGCACCTCCTTCTCATCAGGTAACAAACTTCCATTTTCACAGCTCTTCCACTTCTACACTTCCGGATGAGGTACCGGAAACCTGGACAAGAAAGATCCAAAGGTTGATTAAATCAGCCCTAGAGTCTCAGCATGCCTCTTTTAAGCAAGAGATAGAAAAGATGGAAGCTAGGCATAACAAGTTGATGGAGAAATCCGAAGAAAAACGTTGCTCAGATCTCAAGGAGATAAGCAAATCGGTGGACAAAACTCTAGAGGTTATTTCTCTTTTAAGTAACTCTGTGAGCAACACAATGGAGGCCTATGCATCTGACTGTCATCTTCAACTCAAAGAGGTTAATAGAATCAAGGAGCAGACTGCAACAGTCACAGTAAGCCTACAAAGGTAGATGTCCTTTCTTCAAAGGGATATTAGGTCAGCCTTGGCAGTGGCATCAGCAAATCAGGTGGTAACCCAAGACTACCTCAAGGTTATTGCTAAAAATCAGAAGGAAGCATTTAGGCTGTTCAGGCATTTTGGGACCTACACTGGCAATCGCAAGATAGATTTATTTGTCCAACACAATAGTCCATCCCTAATTCCACAGCTACCTATTGAAGTCAAGAAAGGAGAACTCACTTACATTCCATCTCATCTAAACATGACGGAACTCATACTAGAAGCCCAACAGAGCAATCTGGAAAACTCAACGCAGCATCTGACAGACACTGGTCTTGATGGAATAGAAGTTGTTGGAACCATTGCCTCTCACTTCTCTAATGATGCCCAAACTAAGGAAAGATACAACAACCTCAGACGCATCAAAGAATAGTGTGGAATTATGCAAGGCATTAGTGAGGCTGCCAGATCTTCTAAGCGCAAGAAGCAGTGAAGGCTCTTTTCATCAAACCAGGGGTAAGTATGTGAAAACATTATTTGGTTTTGATGAAAACACCTTCTTGTTTAAACATGAGTTTTGGTTTGAACATTGCTTAATATTTCTCTTAATTACGCTTATTTTGCTTGATCATATTCATTTTAAGTGTGATTCTTGAGATTTATCTTTAAGCGCATACATTCAGGGGGAATGTAATTCAGGGGGAACTTAACTGTTTTTGGCTAACAATTGCTTCAATTGTTTTTGGCAATGAACTATTGATAAACTCTAAGCAATGGAAGCCGGATACCTCAGTTTAAGTACTAAAGTTGGAGATCTCCGATTCAGGTACTTTACAAAATCTGCCTTCTTAAAATTGAGTTTCAATCCTTAGTTCTTTTCTAACTTCGCTCTAAAGAATTGGTCCTTAGGATGTTTAACGTACAGGACTTTGGAAAAATAGTACCACTTTTCTTTTAAAAATGAATTTCATATTTTTTTTGGTACTACCTCGTCCTAATTAGAAATTAGAACTATAGGGAATGAAAAATGATAGTTTATTTTGGGCCTTGAGAACCCAATAGGAATAATTTCTCTTTAGTGCATAGATTTTTTTTCGGGCCACTCTTTTGGGCTTAGCCAAACCAGAATAGTTACGTTTTTTTTCAAACCAAACGAAACTGATTTTAATTGGAACAGTTTCAACACCTTGGTAACCGGTAAAAGATTCCTTCAACTTTTCAAAATTCAACTTCTTGGAAGTTGAAACTCTTTTACTCTCACCGTTCCAACTACCCACTAAATGGAACCCGTGAACCTCCCCTCTCTATACACCTCTTCTCCTATTTAAACCAAGACATTCCAATCCATTCCTATCACAAACAACTCTCTCAATAAGAAAAGTCTTCAAACTCACTGTCTCAGAAAAAACACCAAGAAAAATATCCTCAATGGAGAGTAGCTGTTGCTTCCTAGATCTCAAAAATCCACTTTGGATATTAAAGATCTATCAAACGCACCGCCATCTGTACTACCAAGCAAAATCTGCTGGAAGTGAAAGCAGCAAATGGCAGAAATATCACAAATCTCAAGACAAGACTTGGTTTAGGAATTATTGTAATTTGAATTGTATTTGTTTAAGAGTTTTTGTTAACAAGCTGTATATTATGAGAAACTAAAAGAAAGTTATAAAATTAGTTCTCAGTACAGCGACCGGAACTCTTGAACACTTGTTTGTCATTATCAAAAAGGGGGAAATTGTTGGGAAAAATATTATAGATTTTGATGATGATGTATTTAGATTGTAATAGAGACTTTAGGTCTCCCCCAATATAAAATGTAATTTTTTTAGAAATATTTTTAAAACCGAGTTCTTGAGATTTCCAATAAAACTGTGATATTTCTTTAAGTGGTTTGATGCTTGAAGACTTAATCAAATTCAGTGATATGAAAATTGGATATCTTGATCGGAAATGTCAGAGACAAGTAAGGAATTCTCAAAGCAATTGAAGATTCTCTAATCCGAAACACTACATGATAACCGGATGTCTCGCTACAACCCGCTGAAGGCTAAGTCATCCAAATCGGAAGGCTGGCGCGGATCTCTTTGTCACACAGAAGTCTGTGAATGACTCTTCCGGATTTGTCAGCGAAAGAACCGGATGCCTCAAGAAAGACCGGAACTCTCAGAAGCGGACAAGTGAGAAAAGACTTAGAAAATTTTCTAAGTCTTGAATGAAGAAATTCTACCCGGGTAAGGAAAAATCAATCTTTTGATTTTCAACGGCTAGATTAAAGATAATTATGCTGATTCAAGAACAAATGACTTAAAGACAAAGTCTGGACCTCTCAAATTAAAGAGCTCGTCCAGAATTCCCAAACAAGCACTAGAAGACAAACTGAGTAAAGAGCTACAGTCCATAATTCTTGAACAACAGCTAGAAGAAGGATTCTGTGGAAAAAGGAATCCCTCCTCAAACAATTGGGTATGTCCAAACACCCATTCCAATGAGGAATCCTCAATCACTATCTTCATTCAAAATTGAAGCCAGCAAATGCAACGGATAGTCTATTTTGATTCAACGGATAGATTATCCAATCCAGCTATAAATAGCAACCTTGGAAGACTGGAGAAACAACGACGATAAGAAGCAAGAAAAAACAACAAAGCTATCTCATTCACAGTTAGCCCAAAAAGCTTGATAAAGAGAGATTTCTAAACTCGTTATCCAGAAGCAAACTTCTCTTCCTTCCAAAGAGTTATAGTGTAAACACTTGAAGGTTTCCTTGCCTCAAGTACCACACCACGTTGAAGGATATAACTTTTAATCAAACTTCTTGATTAAAAGGGGGTACATCAACTTTCTTACAAGTTGATCTTGCAAGTCCTATTGTTCGGATCTTGTAGTTGCTGAAGAAGCGTGACCTTCGAAGGAACAACAAAGACAGCACGAGTGCAGTAGCAACATTGGCCTTGCGAAGATATACCATGCAGAAATTCACATAAGTGTAATTGTTGGTTCATTATTCAACAACCAACTACATAGTGGATTTTGAGGACGTAGAAGGATTACCCCATCTTCAAACCTCGTTAAAGTTTGTGTGTCTCTCTCTTTTATCTTACTCATACTTGCAATTATATTAACTATGAAAACTAACCCATCCATAGTGATTACTGCTCACTACCCACCAAATTTCGCACACAATCTAAAGTTCACAAGAACTCTAGATTAACACTCATTTTCACGTTTTCAAAAGAAACGAAAAAGTTTTAAATTTGTAACAAAGTCTATTCACCCCCCTCTAAACTTTGTATCTCACCACTTTGGGACCACCAGATTTCAATTCGGAGAAAGTTGGACCAAAAAGTATACCCCAATTGGGACTAAATTAGTCCCAATCAGGGAGTAACGTGCTGAATCTCCTTAAGTCGCACTATCGCCGAAAGAAGAACATGAACTTCCTACTCAGCATCTACTCAGACTTTGTTTCCTTCTTCTTCATCTTCCCTATATAAGGAGAGAGCTAAACTCTCATTTCTTCACCATTCATCTTCAAACTTCTTCCTAAGTGATCCTAAGAGTGTAAGGAGTGTAGTGGTGCTGTCAATTTGGTGTGAAGCCGCCAGAGCTAGCCACAAACCTCACCGGAAGTTTCGCCGTAAAATTTCCAAAACCTTCAATAAGCTTCGAGGTAAGCCCGTAGATATATCTAATGACTAGAATGTTCATATCAGGTCGTTTCTATGTTCAAAATTAGTCATTTGGTTGAATTTTGTGTTTGACATGCTTGAAGAACTAAGAATCATAAACCTTGAATTTGATGTTAAAACTACGAATTAATGACTCTAAACTGATTTGTGAACATTGGAGAACATTTTTATATAATTTAATTGAAGTTTGGTGATTAAAAATGATAATGTTAAAACTGAGAATAGATTAGAACTTTATTCAGATCAGCGGCCGAAAATTGATTGAAGAGGATGAGCAGTGGTCTAAAATCGATTATTTCCTTACTAAGAATCGATTATAACTTTATTCAGATCAGCGGTTCGAAGTCAATACCAGTTAATCGATTTTCTGTTCCAAGAATAGATTAAAAAAATATATATATAATGGATTATTTATATTGCAAAAATCAAATTTATGAATTAATTGATTATTTATATTGTAAAAATTGATTTTTATGAATTAATGGATTATTTATATTACAAAATCGATTTTTATTAATTAATTTATTCTTTAAATTATATAAATAAATGTTTATAAATTAATTGATCATTTTAAATTATTTTTCTTCAATAGTCCACTTCCTGCTCCGAAAATGTTCTTGGAAATATTCTCTGAAATCCTATTTTTGATATCTATTAATTATGAACAATATAAATATGAGTGTACAATAAAAATGATATTTTTGGCATATAAAATATTATGTGATGCATGATGGTAAGTTCGGGTGTTAACACTCGAGACTAGGCCGCTGTTTGTTATCAAATGTTATGTTGATTGATGATTATGATGAATGATTATTATGATGATTATGACTTGATGAAACTACTGATTAAAATGATTATTGAGGATTAATTTATGAATTGAAACGAATATGTTGATGATTATGAAATGATTTGAATTGTAAGGATATCTAGAAGAACTCTAAGATTTACCTATGTTGACATTGGTTTCTAAGACTATCTAGAAGACCTCTAAGATAGCTTAGAAATAGGCCTTGCGAGTATAATTATGAATATTCGGTGGCCTGGGTTAAAACGTACGTACGGGATCTACAAACCAAACTTGAGGCACTCGCTTGGGGATACCACCCAACCCAACAGTGAGCATTCCGCTGTTCGGTTTCTGGATGACCTTAAGCGAAGGTAAGTTTAAGATTTTGAAAACCTCTTTTTGAAAATTTGTATCTTAAACTAGGCCTAGCTTAAGGTTTAGTTAAGAGTACCTTAAACTGCAATATAGTTAAACAATCTTAAACTAGAATTCGTTTAAGAGTTAGTAAACATTAAATAGATTGGCCTTAGACTTAGAATAGTTTAAGGATATTGTTGAATGAGGATGTTGAATCTTGAATATAAATATTGAATGATGAATGTTGAATATTGATTATTGAATATTTGAACTGAACACTTTGTGCATGATATCAAATGATATGATTATGAATTTGGATTCAATTTATATGGATGTTCGACGAATTAGATATGCTTACTCAGCTTCAACGCTGAGCGTGTAGTATGTTTTATTTGTTACACGCAAGTTAATAGAATGATGTGACGTGATCCTAGAGGCAGACGGAGGCGAGATAGTCGAAATGGGTGTGATGGTTTTGAATTGAAGAAAATAAATAAATTATGTTTATGATTGTGATATGTTAAGCTTCCGCAATATTAAAAACTCTGTACTGTATATGTTACAAAAAATATTATTGTGATAAATAAAAGTGTTGGAAAAGTTTTGAATTTTACGATTACCAAGTTAATACTTTAGTCCGAAAGGGGCTGCAGACCTTGTTGGATTAGGGTGTTACATAATTTGTCTTATGTGAGTGTTACTTGTCATTGGATAGATAGTGATTGGATTATGCATAAACGTGTTCTTGCATTTCGTGATCTCAATGATTCTCATACTGCTGAAAATATTTTTCTATTGTTTGAGCGTATTCCGCGAGAATACAATTTAGTTAATAAAGTGTTTGCATTTGGTTTTGATTATGCTACTAATAATACTGCTGCTATTCCGAAACTTAAAGGAATTTGCCCCCTACTACGAGAATGAGTAGATTTCTGCATCAAAAGTGTGCGTGCCATTTTTAAATTTATGTGTTCAACAGGGAATAGAAGCTATGGGGGGGGGGTGTGATGAACATTATAAATGGAATTAAAAAGATTTGGGGTAGTCGTATTAATACGAAATCCTGGAAGTCATTCTGTAAATCTAGGGATAGAAGAGCAATAACATTTGCCAAAGATATCACCATTAGATGGAACTGTACATACAAGTTGATAACCCAAAAATTCTAAGCTACAAAGAGGAACTTGCTGAATTTCTTAGGAATGAACTTAGTTTTATGATTTAATTGAATGAATTTGTTATTGTTGAAAAATTGAATGCCATATTAGAAGTTTTTAATAACGAAACTCTTACGTTCTCGCATGTTTACCAACCAACTACATATAGATTTTTTAAAGAGTGCATTACAATCGCAACATGTTTTCGTGAATGTTTAGCCGATCCAAATTTATACCCCTATGTGTCTCTCCTATGAGGGATAAATGGTGTGCTTATTATTTTTACATTCTTGATATTTACAAAATTGGTATTATTTGTGATCCTTGCTTTAAGATTGAAAATTTTAAAATTCTGATTGGCTATTACTACACTTGTTTTTTAGATGAAAATAATTATTATTACAACCAGCACCTCCTTTGCCCCCAAGTCAAAAAAAGTTTTTGAGGCTTTATTTAAAGAATTTCAAAGAATATACGGTAATGCACCGGAAGAAACAACACCTCCTTTGCCTCCAAGTCAAAAAAAGTTTTTAAAGGAATAGTTGGTGGGCTTTTGGTAAGAAAAGGTAAGCATGGTCGGCAGTCGACAAGTTCAGGTGGTACAACTGTAAGCTCCCACAACGAACTTGCTATGTACCAAGGGGTGCCATGTAATTACGACAACAATGACGACGTGGAGTTTGACGTCCTCGCATTGTGGAAGCGGAACGAACACATGATCCCATGTCTCGGAATGCTAGCAAGACAAGTTTTATCCGTCCTGGTATCAACCGTAGTAGTGGAACAAGAATTCAATTCTAGCGGCAACATTCTAACCGACTACCGATTTTGTCTTAGCGTTGAATCTCTTGAAACACTTGTTTGCAACCGAGATTGGCTCTTGGCAAGACGTCGAGCTCAAGAGTTAGGGTACGAATTCAATTCTGAACAATACATGAATGCAACCACTGAGGGAAGCCCTAGTTCTGAGGAATAAGTTATAATCTTTTTTTATGTTAATGTTAATATGTACTCCCTCCGTCCCACTGTTTTTGTCCACTTTCATTTTTACACCATCCAATGCACTTCTTTAATCCATTTTATCTTGTAATTTGTATATTAAAAAATTATAAAAATTATATATTAATAATCTATATGTTAAGACAAATCAAACAAGATCACACATGACTATATTTAGGCTTACACATTGAGAGAATTTGATGAGTCAAAGTGCTTAGATGAACAGTTCCAAAAGTCAAAAGTGGACAAAGAGAGTGGGACGGAGGTAGTAATTAGTTTTTTAGGTGAGCGATATATAAGCTTTTTCGAAAGTTTCTTTACGGTTCTTTACCTCGTCGCTTTTTTTTAACCGTCAGGATATTAAATGTAGTTGTTCATTAGTTCGTGTATTACTCGTTTTACAATATTTAAATAACAACTACTACCTCCGTTCTCAAAAACACTTCCTCTTTTATATTTTTCACTTCCAACAAAACACTTCCACTTTCTATTAAAAAACCACTTTTACCCTTACTTTTTTCATACCCTATCTATCACATCATACTTTTTCTCTAATAATCTATCCATCACATCAGGGGCAAAATTGGAAGTTAACTATAATTTAACTCTTCCTTATTTTGGCTCCAAGTCAAAGTAGGAACCTTTTTTTCAAACGGAAAAAATACATTTTTAGATCTTTTATTTCATTATTTCCTTTAACAATTACACATTTACACTTTTCAATTTTTTTTAAAAAAAATAGGGGGGGGGGTTGCCGAAACTGGTCGGTACGATATCGGTACCGCCGGTACGGGTACCGGGACCGATACTGTCTGGTGCGGTCACGGTAACGGTTCTTAGAGGTGGAAATACCGCAACCGGAGGTTCCGGAACCGGAATCGTCCCAGAATTGTACCGTGTCCACCCTAGCTCCAAGGCTTTCACCAAAAGTCTTGAAGGCTATAAAGTGAGGGTGAATCCACATTTTTTTCCCGAACCATGCTACACTTACACCATAAAATATACCCCATTTGTACACCACAGGTTTGCACAAACATTTCGATGGTTTACACCGACACAAGTGTTGGTGCGTTAATAAAAATTCACACAGACACAAATGTTGGTGCATTTTAACAAAAATTAGTTTTACACTAACAGAAAGTGTTGGTGCAAAATTGCGGGGTACAAATGGGGTACAACCCTTGGGGTACACATAGCATAATCCTTTTTTTTCCGTGTTAAAACGCATTTTACAATTAAAGGGTGCTTTAAAGTCTCAAAGGCTAATTAAAAGATAAAGTAGGCTAACGCCAAAATTCCAAAATGGATCATTTTTCAGTTTATATTTCTATTTATATGGTGCTTTATTCCGGTCTTCCTCCGCCGCACATCCCCAGCAGCTGCTTATCCTTCCCCCAATCTCCTTTTTCGCTTCTGCCTTCCGCAGAGGACCTTTTTTTTTTTCTCGTTACAATTTTGTTATTTTTTTAAAATTCAATATCCAACGGAAATGGCAGTGGCATACCGTCAATTTTTTGGTTCGGATGAGAGGAAGGCAATAGAGCCGCCGCCGCCGCCGTCGATTGTGGCGCCCGTGGCCTCATCGTCCCTCTCCACCGTTATGCTCACCCAGGATGAGCTAAAGAAACTTGCCGCCTACAAGGCGGTGGAGTATGTGGAGTCGGGTATGGTGATAGGCCTGGGCACTGGTTCGACGGCGAAGCACGCGGTGGACCGCATCGGCGAGCTATTGAATCAGGGCAAGCTGAAGAATATTGTGGGGATACCGACTTCGCGGAAGACCCATGAGCAGGCTGTTTCTCTGGGCATTCCGTTATCGGATCTAGACGCGCATCGGATTGTGGATCTGGCAATCGACGGCGCGGACGAGGTGGACGGGGATATGAATCTGGTGAAGGGACGCGGGGGGTCGCTTCTCCGGGAGAAAATGGTGGAGGCGGCTTGCAAGAAATTTGTGGTGATTGTTGATGAATCGAAGCTGGTGGGGCATCTGGGAGGTAGCGGGCTAGCGGTTCCGGTTGAGATTGTTCCTTTCTGCTGGAAATTCACCCTGAGAAGGCTGGAGATGCTGTTTATGGAGGCGGGTTGTATTGGGAGGCTCAGAAAAGTGGATGGTGGGAAGAAGGGGGAGGAGCCCTATGTCACTGACAATGGTAACTTTATCATCGATTTGTTCTTCAAGAAGGAAATGGGGGAACTGAGGGCTGCGAGCGATGCGATTCTGAGGCTTGCTGGTGTGGTTGAGCACGGAATGTTTCTTGATATGGCTACCACGGTGATTGTTGCCGGAAAGCTTGGCGTCACCGTCACAAACAAGGGGTAGCTAGGCAATTAACCAAGCCATCTCAACTTTTTTTTAATTTTTTATTTTAGATTCTCTTAAAAACTTCATACTACTACTTCAATTCACCTGATCCGTTTACTAGTATAATCTATATGATCTTAAGGAGGTATTGGGGGGGAGTCTTTAGTCTTCCCAGAACCCATGCATAATGTGTGACTTGTTGTTTGAGATTGAATGGGTGGGAATATTGCCACATCTCTGTCACATTGTGTTGTTTTTCTCTCCTATTTTCACCACCTTGGCCCTCTTTACTTTTCTTTGCTTGCTCTCTTAAGTTAAGTTGATCATTGTTATGTTTGGAAATTGTGCAGCATAACTTTTTCCCTTCTTGATGCCCTTAATAAAGAGGAGAGACTCGCTGCATCTGTCAATGATTATGACACAACCATTGCCTCTCTTTGTTTCTCTTATGAGAGCCGGAAGACATGGTTATATATAAAAAATGCAGCCAGACATAATTGTATGGAATCGAAGTTCGAGATTATCTGACATGCTTGTTTTAAAACTAGAATTCTATCACCCCGCAAGGCAAAAGCACAAGGGGGAGGATTAGACCAAAGACCCATGGATAGGAAAGGATAAAGCTATTTGTACCCCATGTTTTGTACCCCACTTTGTACCCCGTAGCTTTGCACCAACACTTTGTGTTGGTGTAAAACTAATTTTTGTTAATACACCAACAATTTGTGTCCGTGTAAATTTCTGTTAACGCACCAATACTTGTGTCCGTGTAAACCATCAAAATGTTTGTGTATAACTGCGGTTTACAAATAGGGTACAATTTGTGGTGTAAGTGTAGCATAACCCGGATAGGAAAACATAATGATTGAACTAGCAAGAAAGGTTTCTATTACTAGACCTGGCAAACCGGACCTAGACTCAGTAACCCGAACGGAATAACCCAGAATCGAATCCAAAATGACCTCAAAACTGTAGAATCGAATTAAACTCGATCACCCGAAATGATCCAACCCAAAACCAAACCGAATGTATTCTGACCTGATGCAGGTCTGGATCTGATTGAACTCGAACAAGTTAGACTCGAAACCAATTAGACCCAAAACAGATTAGACCCGAAAACCAATTAGACCCAATATTCATGAAACTCAAAACAAATTAAACTCAAATCTAAGAAAACCTAATAGCTCATTTGTTGATGTCCTTCTAAGAAAAATATATTTCTAAGTACAATTGATTTAATGTTCAAATCTTTTACTCTGTATTTTATCACATAAACTAAGATTGTTGCCTATTTTTCTAGAGTTTATATAATTTATAGTGTCATCGTAACACATATCAGTGGATATACTATGTCATTACTACAGACACTTGGATATATACTCCCTTTACATATATGGAGGAGAGGCTACATACAACGCTAACATTAGGAACTCTAATGCCAAGTGATCTCATCTCAAACATGCATAAACCCGAATCGATATGGACCCGACTCGGTATAAGACCGAACCGGTATAAACCCAAACTGATATAATCTGAACCAAAATCGAACTGAAACAGGAAAAAACTCAAACTGAACTTAACTCGAAATGAACTGACCTGAAGCAAATTGACCCGAACCAATTACTACATATATTCAAAAGAGACCTGAACCAAAAAGATCCAAACTGAAACCGAACCGATTGACCCGATTGCCAAATCTTTCTGATGGACAATAAATCCACCAAATGATCCAATTAAGAAGAATGGATCACAAGAAATTAAATAAGAACAAGCCCCCCAACTCATCATTCCTCAGACGGGCCCCGTAATGGGATGGGGAGTTTACGAAGTCCACATGGGCGCTGTAACACCCTAATCCATCCAGGTCTGCAGCCCCTTTCAGACTAAAGTATTAACTTGGTAATCGTAAAATTTAAAACATTTCAAAATTTCAAATACTTTTATTCATCATGAATATTATTTAATACATAACTGTAGCAAAATACGGAGTGTTTAACAATAGTGCGGAAGCAATTTAAACCATGTTTAATAACAACACAATTATTTATTTAAAATCACAAATTCCACCACGACAGTCTCACCCCTTCCGCTGCCAGGAACATGCCAATCATTCATTCTGCCTACCTGCGTGTAGCAAATAAAACATACTACACGCTCAGCGATGAAGCTGAGTAAGCATATCTAAAGCGTCGAACATCCACATAAATTGAATCTCAATTCACAAACAACTATTTGATATCATGCACACAATATATAATTCATTCATGATATTCTCAAAATTTTTATTTCAATATCTCAATATTCAACATTCATATTCAATATTCAATATTCAACAATATCCTTAAACTATACTTAGTCTAAGGCTAATTTCATTCTTAAACTGATTCTAGTTCAAGATATTCTAATCCTTAAGCTAGGCCTAGTTTAAAATATATTTTTAAAAAGAGTTTTCAAATCTTAAACTTACCTTCGCTTAAGGTCAACCAAAAACCGACAGCGTAGTGTTCACTGTTGGGTTGGGTGGTACCCCAAACGAGTAGGTACTCAAGTTTGGTTCTTGGATCCCGTACGTACGTTTTAACCCTAGCCACCGGGCATCATACCCGCAAGGCCTAACTTATATAGGTATATCTTAGAGTTGTTCTATATACCCTTAACAATACATTCTCGTTATGATTATCAATATATCCATTTTTAATTATAATTAAGTCATCAATAATCATTCTAATCAGTAGGTTTATCATTCATAATCATTCATAACATTTATTCATCATAATGATTAATCAACATAACATTTAATAACAATTAGCGGCCTAGTCTTGAGTGTTTACACCCAAACTTACCGTCATACATCACATAAAATTTTATTTGTAAAAACATCATTTTTATTTTATCACATAAAATAATTGTTATGAATGATTATGAATGATAAACCTACTGATTAGAATGATTATTGATGACTTAATCATGATTAAAAGTGGACATATTGATAATCATAACGAGAATGTATTGTTAAGGGTATCTACAACAACTCTAAGATATACCCATAATGAAATTGATGTTGAAAGGTATCTAGAAGAAATCTAAGATATACCTATTTAAGTTGGGCCTTGCGGGTATGATGCCCGGTGGCTAGGGTTAAAACGTACGTACGAGATCCAAGAACCAAACTTGAGTACCTACTCGTTTGGGGGTACCACCCAACCCAACAGTGAACACTACGCTGTCGGTTTTTTGTTGACCTTAAGCGAAGGTAAGTTTAAGATTTGAAAACTCTTTTTTTTAAAAATATATCTTAAACTAGGCCTAGCTTAAGGATTAGGATATCTTGAACTAGAATCAGTTTAAGAATGGAATTGGCCTTAGACTAAGTATAGTTTAAGGATATTGTTGAATATTGAATATTGAATATGAAATATTGAGATAATGAAATAAAAATATTAAGAATATCATGAATAGATTATATATTGTGTGCATGATATCAAATGGTTATTGGTGAATTGAGATTCAATTTATGTGGATGTTCGACGCCTTAGATATGCTTACTCAGCTTCATCGCTGAGCGTGTATTATGTTTTATTTGCTACACGCAGATAGGCAGAATGATTGATTGGCATGTTCCTAGCAGCAGAAGGGGCGAGACTATCGTGGTGGAATTTGTGATTTTTAAATAAATAATTGTGTTGTTATTAAACATGGTTTAAATTGCTTCCGCACTATTGTTAAACACTCCGTATTTTGCTACAATTATGTATTAAATAATATTTATGATAAATAAAAGTATTTTGAAATGTTTAAAATTTTACGATTACCAAGTTAATACTTTAGTTCGATAGGGGCTGCAGACCTGGATGGATTAGGGTGTTACAGGCCAAGTACTTCATGTTTGGTTTTCAACATCTGGTTTTAAGGTGGATGGTTTTTGTATTGGTTTTGGCTGCGAGGTTTTAGAGCGGACTGCTTATTTTGGTAGCTAGGTTTTCAACATATGCTTATTTTGGAGATCTGGAGACCTGGACCGATTAGGGTGTTACAATTTGGTATCAGAGCAAAGTGAGGCCGGAGACAGATATCTTTCTAATCTGTATGGTATGGGACATACAGCTTGGTAGGATACATGTAGCCGGTGGAGGTAGATATCTCTCTAATTTGTGTGGTATGGGACACAGAGCTTGGGGAGATACGTACAGCCAACTCATGATCCTTGGGAACCCTCGCGCGTGAACGGTGGCGAAGCGTGACTCCCCGCCTAAGGGCTCAAGCAATTGAGTGCTTTGATAGGACCAAATTGTAGCCACATAGATGTGTTACAATTTGGTATCGGAGCAAATGGTTTTAAACCCGATCTTCGGATCAAAACTTGGATTTAAATATATATATATATATATATATATATATATATATATACACACACACACACACACACACACACACACACACATATTTATTTTGGCTATATATAAAAAAAAAATTGTCAATCACATCCACGACTCTCGCATCCCTCTGCTCCAAGAAGGTAATAAAAAAAATCTAAGTATTAAATGTGTTTGTATTGAATTTCATAGATCTCAACTGTTAATTCGGAAATGATATCAAGTGTTGATTCAAGTCGCACTTTCGTACATGGTAAAAGACGAAAGAACAAACGAAATGTATATGACTCCCTGATACGCTATCAACGCGCCCATCGCTTCGCGAAAATAATGAAAAGAAGGATTTATCTGCGCCGCAAGGCTGCATGGGAACGGGATGACCCGGAAGAGACGTTCAGCATAGACTCTGCCAACAGCATCTGCGGATCCGGTGTGGAAGATAACAACAACAACAACCCAGTTAAATCCCACAAGAGTAGGGTCTGGGGAGGGTGTGTGTACGCAGACCTTGCCCCTACTTGAAAGTAGAGAGGCTGTTTCCAAAGAGACCCCCGGCTAAACATCGAAACTTGCATTGCTTGACTAACTGCTACTTCATTAATTAAAGAAGCGCAGATAGTTTAGAGATCCATTTTGATTTATTCCATCACACCCCAAAGCCAAAAAATGGTGAAATTTTGGCTCCATCGGAGATGATGGAAATCCGGTGTGGAAGATCCTTCCGTAAATTCAAGGAAATCCAACTATTCAAACGCAAACGCTTAGAATAAATCTTGTTGATCGAATCCCTTGATTGTATCAATTATTGTAATCTTTTGTAATTTCTGTCATGAACTCAACTACCCAAATAAAGAATCCTAATAAAGGAATTTCTGTTAATTGTAGAATGAGTCAAGAAACCGCACACGGACAAGGCAACAATGAACATGTAAGTGTTCACACTGAAGCATCTAGCTTCACCCCTCCTATCCAAAACGAGCCTATCAACCAAGAGGATGTTCCTCAGAACAATGCGAATGCTGGTGGTCAACCTGACTACGCAATTCCTGTTTTCTTGGAAAACTTGCTTCAACAAGTGGCCAATGCTCCAATGTTTCAACCACCACCACCGCCGCCACCGCGTGTAATCACTTTCAAATTTCTGAAAGATAATGGAGCGGAAGAGTTTCTGGGCGATCGAATCGCCGAACCTCAAGTTGCTTGGAATTGGATTGAACAAACCGCTAGAGTGTTGAGAGATCTAAACGTACCTCTCAACGACTACCCTAAGTTCGCAGCACAGTTACTTCGTGGAGAAGCCTACGAATGGTGGAAACGCACCGATGAGAGCAACGAAACCCCGAAACCATGGACGTGGGAGTTCTTCGACTGGGCTTTTAAGAAAGAGTATATCCCAGCACGTTTCCGTGAAGAGAAACGTACCGAATTTGTGGAGTTACGACAAGGAGATATGACGCTTCCCGAATATCGCCAAAAGTTTGTCAGTCTGGCCAAATTTGCACCAACATTAGTAAGCACCACGACTGACCGTATTGAGGAATTCAGGTCAAAACTCCGACCTGATCTCAGGGCTCAAGTATCTGTCATACCAACGGTGGACTTCACGGAAGCCTATGATCTAATCTCTAAAGCAGACAAGGATCTGAATGCTTGCAAGGAATACTTAAAGAAAGAAGGTGCTAACACAAGTGAACGCCGACCCACAAATTCTGTCCCGAGTGGGAAGAGACCATTTCAAGGACCCAGTAGCTCACTCTACTCTAAGAAGGGGAAATCTGTACAAACCCAATCAGTGGCGTCTGGCAACAAGTCAAAGGGATGGAAAAATCCAATGTGTAATATGTGTGGGAGACACCATCCTGGGGAATGTTGGCTTGCTCAAGGATTATGTCTGGGTTGTGGAAAACCTGGACATTTTCGGAAGAACTGTCCCACAAATCCTGGAGAGCCATTTCCACCTGCCTCTATTGCCAGCCAGGCAGCATCAACACGTCCCGCACCCAGTCAACGCTCGACTGCAGGATCTAATCCTGTTAAAAATTAAAACCAACAACAAGGACGGGCGCCTGCCTGTACCTACGCAATGAAAGCTCGAGCTGAGGCAAACCCTGACGTCATTCAGGGTATGTTTTCTTTATTTGATACTGTCATGCATGTGTTGATAGACCCTGGATCAACGTTGTCTTATATCTGTGTACATATGCCTGAAGAAGCTGACATAATGAAAGAGCAATTGGAACAACCTATACTAGTGTCTAACCCGTTAGGATATAGTATGAGGTTAGATCATGTGTATCAAAACTGTCCATTGATTGTTGAAGGACATCAGTTCTCTGCCAATCTTGTCGAATTACCGCACAAAGAATTGGACATCATCCTCGGAATGGATTGGCTCACCGAACACCAAGCAATTATCGATTGCCGACGACGAACGATTCAACTAAAGTTTGGAGAGGGAAAGTCTATAGAGGTGAAAGAGAATCTAACACCTAGATCCACTGAATTCATCTCATACATACACGCTAGGCGTCTCATTCGAAAGAAATGTGAGGCTTATCTGTGTAACGTACGTGACACACGAAAGGAAACTCCTGAGTTGAAAGACATACCGACAGTATGTGGTTTTCCTGACGTATTTCCTGACGAACTTCCTGGTATACCATCTTCTAGAGAAGAATTTTCCATCGATCTTGTTCCTGGAACAGGACTGATATCTGCAACTCCCTATCGCATGGCTCCTGCCGAAATGAAAGAGTTGAAGGCTCAACTACAAGAACTACTCGATAAAGGATTCATACGTCTGAGTGTTTCCCCTTGGGGAGCACCCGTCCTGTTTGTCAAAAAGAAAGACGGCTCGATGAGACTCTGCATCGATTACCGTCAATTGAACAAAGTCACAATCAAAAATCGATATCCTTTACCTCGTATCAATGACTTATTTGATCAGCTTAGAGGATCTACTGTATTCTCTAAGATTGACTTACGGTCAGGATACCATCAAATCCCTGTAAAGAAAGAGGACATCCTAAAGACTGCGTTCCGTACTCGTTATGGTCATTATGAGTTTACGGTAATGCCCTTTGGTTTGACCAATGCTCCAGCAGTATTCATGGATCTCATGAATAGTGTATTCCAACCTTATCTTGATCAATTCGTGGTTGTATTCATCGATGATATTCTTGTCTATTCGAAGAATCGAGAAGACGATGCGAAACATTTGGAGATAGTACTCAGCGTACTACGGGAACATAAACTATATGCCAAACTGTCAAAATGTGAATTTTGGCTTGATGAAGTTACGTTTTTGGGACATGTGATTTCTCAAGAAGGTGTTAAGGTAGACCCCAGTAAAATATCTGCCATCACCGAGTGGAAGGTTCCAAGGAATGTTCGTGAAGTGAGAAGCTTTCTTGGATTAGCGGGATACTATCGACGATTCGTTGAAGGCTTTTCCTTGATCACAACTCCACTTAACAAACTTCTGAGAAAAGATGTGAAATTTGTATGGACCGATGCATGTCAGCAAAGCTTTGAAAAACTAAAGAAATGTCTGACAGAAGCACATGTGCTGACCCAACCAGTACTAGGTGTAGACTACATGATCTTTAGTGACGCATCTCATAATGTCTTGGGATGTGTACTCATGCAAGACGGAAAAGTCGTGGCATACGCATCAAGGCAGTTGAAGCCTCACGAATGTAACTATCCTACTCACGATCTTGAGTTAGCAGCAGTCATATTTGCTCTGAAGATATGGCGTCATTATCTTTTTGGAGAGACGACATATATTCACACAGACCACAAAAGTCTAAAATACCTGCTAACTCAAAAAGAATTGAACCTGAGACAGAGAAGATGGTTGGAATTGATCAAAGACTACGACTGCTACATTGACTATCACCCTGGCAAGGCTAACGTAGTTGCTGATGCATTGAGCCGAAAGATGATAGCCGAACTCCGAGTTCAACCTACTCTTAAGAACGAAATTTATGCTGCACAAAAACGTGATGATTACTGTTTGAAGACTTGTGAACTTGTCTCTAAGGGGGAGAGACAAGATTTCACGGTGAATGATGGAATTTTATTCTACAAGGATCGTTTGGTAGTTCCTAGTGGCGAAGTGAGGGAACGTTTAATGCGTGAATCTCACGAAACCACATATACCATGCATCCTGGTAGTAATAAAATGTATCAGGATCTGAAGAAAACGTATTGGTGGCCCACAATGAAGCGGGAAATTTCCGAATTTACGACCCGATGTCTGACGTGTCAACAAGTCAAAGCGGAACATAGAGTGCCAAGTGGATTGCTGCATCCACCAACCATTCCTGAATGGAAGTGGGAACGAATTACGATGGACTTTGTAATCGGACTGCCATTATCAGTTAAGAAGAATGACGCTGTTTGGGTTATCGTTGACCGATTAACCAAATCATCTCACTTCATTCCAATTCGACGTGATACGTCATTGAAAAAGTTGGCAGAATTGTACATCCGGGAGATCGTAAGATTACATGGTGTGCCTCTGTCTATCATTTCTGATCGTGACTCTCGATTCACGTCGCAATTTTGGAAGAGTCTACAGAAAGCCTTAGGTACTAAACTCAACTTTAGTACAACATTTCATCCTCAAAATGATGGACAATCTGAAAGAACAATTCAAATTCTGGAAGATATGATGAGAGCATGTGTAATCGATTTTGGAAACAATTGGGAACAATATTTACCGCTAATGGAGTTTGCTTATAACAACAGTTATCAAGCGAGTATCCAAATGGCCCCATACGAAGCCTTGTATGGAAGACGTTGTAGAACCCCAGTATGCTGTACAGAATTAAGCGAGCAAAAGCTTGAAGGACCTGATCTCGTCCGCGAAACTGAAGAAAAGGTTCGTTTAATCAGAGAAAGATTGCAAGTGGCTTCCGATCGACAGAAATCTTATGCCGACTTAAAACGCCGTGAGATTGAATACAATGTTAATGACAAAGTATTCCTGAAAGTCTCACCATGGAAGAAAGTACTGCGATTTGGTAGGAAGGGAAAACTGAGTCCAAGGTATATTGGGCCATACCGAATCATTGAACGGGTAGGTCCAGTAGCCTATCGGTTGGAACTTCCACCCGAATAAAAAAAATTCACGATGTATTCCATGTGTCAATGTTGAAACGATACCGTTCTGATCCATCGCATGTCTTGACCGATGGAATTGTAACTCTTGATGAAAATTTGACTTATGAAGAAGAACCTGTCCAAATTTTGGCACGTGAAGTCAAGGAACTAAGAAACAAATCTGTCCCTCTAGTCAAAGTACTATGGAGGAATCACTGGACTGAAGAAGCAACATGGGAAACTGAAGAATCAATAAGAATGCAATGTCCAAACCTCTTCAATCAATGACTCAGGTAATTTCGAGGACGAAATTATTTTAAGGGGGAGATAAATGTAACGCCCCGAAAATAGGCCTATCAGAATTAATAATTAATTAATTATTGAGAAGGACCCAAAAATATGTGAATAATAAAGTTGGTCAATAAATAATAAAAGTTTTATCATTATGTAGAGTTTGACTGTCTGATTTCAACGGTTCAATCGGATTTCAATTCGGAGAAAGTTGGACCAAAAAGTGTTCCCCGACTGGGACCAAATTAGTCCCAATCAGGGACTTACGTTTAGAATCGGAGAAAATAGCAGCCCACTCCACTCAGCCGCCGAAACAGTCGAAAGGATGTCATCACCGTGTTTGCTTCCTCTTCACTAAGGCTATATAAGGACCACCTCTTCCTACCCAATTCTTCACCATTTCTTTCCAAATTGCTTATGAGAGTTAGCTTTGAGTGTGTAGAACGCAGTGGTGCTATCATCTTTGTGTAAGGTCGCCGGAGCAGTAAGATAGAGTCGCTGGAAGTTTCGCCGGAAAATCGTCAAAACCTACCTTACGCTTTGAGGTAAGCCCCTAGATATATCTAATGACTAGAATGTTCATATAGGTCGTTTCTACGTTCATCAATGGTCATTTGGTTGAGTTTTGTGTTTGACATGTTTGAAGAACCAAGAATCATAAACCTTGAATTTGATGTTAAAAATATGTTTTAATAATTCTAATATGATCTATGAACCTTGGAGAACATCTCTATATAGTTTAATTGAAGTTCGGTGACTAAAAATGGTTTTCCCGAAAAATGGACCGAGGTTGAAGACGAATGAACAGTGGCTGAAAATCCACAGAGTGGATCAATCCCCTTCATTGGATCGATCCTCTAGGAGTTTTTCTTCTAGTTGGATCGATCCAGAGGGCTGGATCGATCCTCCGAAACTCTGGTTCGAAAATTTGTCTGAAATTGCTATTTTTGAGCTCTAAAATCCTACTTTTGATACCAATTTATTATGATTATTATAAAAATGATTTTTCACAAAAAGAATGATGTTTTTAAACAAATTAAAACATTATGTGATGCATGACGGTAAGTTCGGGTGTTAACACTCGAGACTAGGCCGCTATTTGTTGTTAAACGTCTTGTTGAATGATCATTATGATGAATAATTGTTATGAATGATAAACCTACTGATTAGAATGATTATTGATGACTTAATCATGATTAAAAATGGACATATTGATAATCATAAGGAGAATGTATTGTTAAGGGTATCTAGAACAACTCTAAGATATACCCATAATGAAATTGATGTTGAAAGGTATCTAGAAGAAATCTAAGATATACCTATTTAAGTTAGGCCTTGCGGGTATGATGCCCGGTGGCTAGGGTTAAAACGTACGTACGGGATCCAAGAACCAAACTTGAGTACCTACTCGTTTGGGGGTACCACCCAACCCAACAGTGAACACTACGCTGTCGGTTTTTGGTTGACCTTAAGCGAAGGTAAGTTTAAGATTTGAAAACTCTTTTTTTTAAAAATATATCTTAAACTAGGCCTAGCTTAAGGATTAGGATATCTTGAACTAGAATCAGTTTAAGAATGGAATTGGCCTTAGACTAAGTATAGTTTAAGGATATTGTTGAATATTGAATATTGAATATGAAATATTGAGATAGTGAAATAAAAATATTAAGAATATCATGAATGGATTATATATTGTGTGCATGATATCAAATGGTTATTTGTGAATTGAGATTCAATTTATGTGGATGTTCGACGCTTTAGATATGCTTACTCTGCTTCATCGCTGAGCGTGTAGTATGTTTTATTTGCTACACGCAGATAGGCAGAATGATTGATTGGCATGTTCCTAGCAGCAGAAGGGGCGAGACTATCGTGGTGGAATTTGTGATTTTTAAATAAATAATTGTGTTGTTATTAAACATGGTTTAAATTGCTTCCGCACTATTGTTAAACACTCCGTATTTTGCTACAATTATGTATTAAATAATATTTATGATAAATAAAAGTATTTTGAAATGTTTAAAATTTTACGATTACCAAGTTAATACTTTAGTTCGATAGGGGCTGCAGACCTGGATGGATTAGGGTGTTACAGGCCAAGTACTTCATGTTTGGTTTTCAACATCTGGTTTTAAGGTGGATGGTTTTTGTATTGGTTTTGGCTGCTAGGTTTTAGAGGGGACTGCTTATTTTGGTAGCTAGGTTTTCAACATATGCTTATTTTGGAGATACTTATAGTCCTGGAGATGATTATTTTGGCAGCTAGGTTTTCGTGTTTGCTTTTCAACATCTGTGCTTTGAGCAGTTTGCTTTTGGGGGGATGCTTTTTGGTTTATGGGTACTGGTTTTAGGTTTTCAATATCAGCCTTTTGGGTTTTCCGACAGTGTATTTTTGGGTGTTGACTTTGACAGAGTCAAAATTGAATTAATTGATGTATAATTAAAATTACTCTCATATTCAATCAATATTCAATTTAAATATTTATTTCAATAAATCATTTTACAAAAGGTCACATCTTTGATCACTTCTCATTTTTATACAATTTACATACTTAAATTGTCATAACTGAAAATCTGTATATCAGATTTATTCATAAAATATACCGTTGGATTTGTCTCTTTGAGACCTATCCATAAAAGTCAATCTTAACAAAAATCATTGACTCTAAAAATTCCTTCGTTTTTGGTCAAACATAGAAATAATATTTTTGTTGAGTCAAAGTATTGTTTCTTAAATACTTTTATTATAGAATAACTTTTAGACCATGTTTTGGGGTGTTACATTTCTCTCCCCCTTAAATAATTTCGTCCTCGAAATTACTTGAGTCATTGATTGAAGAGGTTCGGATATTGTGTTCTCATTGACTCTTCAGTTTCCCATGTTGCTTCTTCAGTCGAGTGATTCCTCCATAGTACTTTGACTAGAGGTACGGCTTTGTTTCTTAATTGTTTGACCTCTCGTGCCAGAATTTTTACAGGTTGCTCCTCATAAGTCAATTGTTTGTCAAGAGTTACGATTCCCTCAGTCAAGATATGCGATGGATCAGAACGGTATCTTTTCAACAACGATACATGGAATACGTCGTGAATTTTATTCAGTTCGGGCGGAAGTTCTAACCGGTAGGCTACTGGACCTACACGTTCAGTGATTCGGTATGGTCCAATATACCTTGGACTCAATTTTCCCTTACTACCGAATCGCATCACTTTCTTCCAAGGCGATACTTTCAGAAATACCTTGTCATCCACGTTGTATTCAATCTCACGACGTTTCAAGTGGGCATAAGATTTCTGTCGGTCAGCAGCCACTTGTAGCCTTTCTCTGATCAGATGAACCTTTTCTTCCGTTTCTCGAACAAGATCAGGTCCTTCAAGTTTTGCTTGGTTAACTCTATCCAACATACTGGGGTTCTACAATGTCTCCCATACAGAGCTTCGTACGGGGCCATTTGGATACTAGCTTCATAACTGTTGTTATAAGCAAATTCCATTAATGGTAGGTATTGTTCCCAGTTGTTCCAAAATCTATTACACAAGCTCTCATCATATCTTCTAGAATTTGAATTGTTCTTTCAGATTGTCCGTCCGTTTGAGGATGAAATGCCGTACTAAAGTTGAGTTTAGTACCTAGGGTCTTTTGCAAACTCTTCCAGAATTGCGACGTGAATCGCGGGTCATGATCAGAAATGATAGACAAAGGCACACCATGTAATCTTACGATCTCATGGATGTACAATTCTGCCAATTTCTTCAAAGACATATCACGTCGAATTGGGATAAAATGAGATGACTTGGTTAATCGATCAACGATTACCCACACAGCGTCATTCTTCTTGGCTGATAATGGAAGTCCGATCACGAAGTCCATCGTAATTCGTTCCCACTTCCATTCAGGAATAGTAGGTGGATCCAACAATCCACTTGGCACTTGGTGTTCCTCTTTGACTTGTTGACACGTCAGACATCGTGTTGTAAATTCCGAGATTTCCCGCTTCATCGTGGGTCACCAATACGTTTTCTTCAGATCTTGGAACATTTTATTACTACCAAGATGCATGGTATATGTGGTTTTGTGAGATTCACGCATTAAACGTTCTCTCACTTCTCCACTAGGAACTACCAAACGATTTCTGTAGAATAAAATTCCATCAATCACAGTGAAATCTTGTCTCTCCCTCTTAGAGACAAGTTCACAAGTCTTCAAACAATAGTCATCACGTTTTTTTGCAGTGTGAATTTCATTCTCAAGAGTAGGCTGGATTCGGAGTTCAGCTATCATCTTTCGGCTCAATGCGTTAGCAACTACGTTAGCCTTACCAGGGTGATAGTCAATATAATAGTCGTAATTCTTGATGAGTTCTAGCCATCTTCTCTGCCTCAGGTTCAACTCCTTTTGAGTTAACAGGTATTTAAGACTTTTATGGTCTGTATGAATATATGTCGTTTCTCCGAAGAGATAATGACGCCATATCTTTAGAGCAAATACGACTGCTGCCAACTCAAGATCATGAGTAGGATAATTACATTCATGAGGCTTCAACTGCCTTGATGCGTATGCCATGACTTTTCCGTCTTGCATGAGTTACATCCCAAGCTGTTATGAGACGCGTCACTAAAGATAGTGTAGTCTACACCTGGTATTGGTTGTGTCAGGACAGGTGCTTCTGTCAGACATTTCTTTAGTTTTTCAAAGCTTTGCTGACATGTGTCGGTCCATACGAATTTCACATGTTTTCTCAGAAGTTTGTTAAGTGGAGTTGCGATCGAAGAAAAGCCTTCAACGAATCGTCGATAGTATCCTGCTAATCCCAGAAAACTTCTCACTTCACAAACATTCCTAGTAACCTTCCACTCGGTGATGGCAGATATTTTGCTAGGGTCCACCTTGACACCTTCTTTTGAAATCACATGCCCAAGGAAGGTGACTTCATCAAGCCAAAATTCACATTTTGACAGTTTAGCATATAGTTTGTGCTCCCGTAGTATATTGAGTATAGGGATTTGATGGTATCCTGACCGTAAGTCAATCTTAGAGAATACAGCAGATCCTCTAAGCTGATCAAATAAGTCATCGATACGAGGTAAAGGATATCGATTTTTATTGTGACTTTGTTCAATTGACGGTAATCGATGCAGAGTCTCATCGAACCGTCTTTCTTTTTGACAAACAGAACGGGTGCTCCCCAAGGAGAAACACTCGGACGTATGAATCCTTTATCGAGCAGTTCTTGTAGTTGAGCCTTCAACTCTTTCATTTTAGCAGGAGCCATGCGATATGGGGTTGCAGATATCGGTCCTGTTCTAGGAACAAGGTCGATAAAAAATTCTCTTTCTCAAGATGGTATACCAGGAAGTTTGTCAGGAAATACGTCAGGAAAACCACATACTGTCGGTACGTCTTTCAACTCAGGAGTTTCCTTTCGTGTGTCATGTACGTTACACAAATAAGCTTCACATTTCTTCTGAATGAGACGCCTAGCGTGTATGTACGAGATGAATTCAGTGGATCTAGGTGTTAGCTTCTCTTTCACCTCTATAGACTTTTCCTCTCCGGACTTTAGTTGAATCGTTCGTCGTCGGCAATCGATAACTGCTTGGTGTTCGGTGAGCCAATCCATTCCGAGGATGATGTCAAATTCTTTGTACGGTAATTCGGCAAGATCGGAAGAGAACTAATGTCCTTCAACAATCAATGGACAGTCTTGATACACATGATCTAACCTCATACTATGTCCTAACGGGTTAGACACTAGTATAGGTTGTTCTAATTGTTCTTTCATTATGTCAGCTTTTTCAGGCATTTGTACACAGATATAAGACAACGTTGATCCAGGGTCTATCAACATATGCATGACAGTATCAAATAAGGAAAACATACCCTGAATGACGTCAGGGTTTTCCTCAGCTCGTCCCTTCATCGCATATGTACGAGCAGGAGCTCGTCCTTGTTCTTGGTTTTGATTCTTGGCTGGATTAGATCCCGCAATTGACCGTTGACTTGGTGCGGGTCGTGCTGATGCAGATTGGCTAGCAATGGGGGCAGGTGGAAACGGTTCTCCGGGATTTTTAGGGCACTCCTTTCGGAAATGTCGTGGTTTTCCACAACCGAGACATAACCCTTGTGTAAGCCAACATTCCCCAGGGTGGTGCCTTCCGCTTTTGTCACACTGTGGATTTTTCCACCTCTTGGTTCTATTACCGGATGTCATTGACTTGGTTTGTGCAGATTTTCCCTTTTTAGAGAAATGTGAACTACTAGATTCCTAGAAGGGCCATTTTCCTTTTGAGACAGAGATGATGGGACGGTGAGCACTTGAGCTGACATTGTTTGTCTTCAGATACTCGATGCAAGCACTCAAGTCGCTGTCTGCCCTGGCTATGAGATCATAGGCCTTCGCGAAATCCAGAGTGGTTAGGACGGACACTCGCGACCTGAGGTCAGGTCGAAGTTTCTTCCTGAACTCCTCAATGCGATCGGCTGGGGTACTCACCAAGGTTGTGCAAACTTTGCAAGTTTGGTAAACTTCTGACGATATTCAGGGAGTGTCATGTTTCCTTGTTCCAGTTCAACAAATTCCTTATGTCTTCCTCGCTAAAACGTTTCGGAATATATTCTTGTTTGAATGCCCATTCGAAATGTGCCCATGTCCACGGCTTAGGGGTTCCTGCACTCTCATTGGTCCTCTTCCACCACTCGTAGGCTTCCTTTCAAAGCAATTGAGAAGCCAGTCTGGGATAATTGTCAATGGGTACGTTAAGATCTTCCAACACCCGAGTTGTCTGCTCGATCCAATCCCATGCAATTTGGGGTTCACCGATGCGATCCCCAAGGAATAATTCTGCACCGTTATCCCTTAGTGTTTTGTAGGTTATCACTCGAGGTGGTGGTGGTGGAGGTGGTTGAAACATTGGTGCGTTGGCTATCTCTTGTAACATATTAGCCATAAAAGTTGGAATCACAAGGTCGGGTTGACTACTAGCGTTTGGGTTATTCCCAACATTTTGTTGATTGACGGGTTCATTTTGGATGGGAGGGGTGAAGCTAGATGCTTCAGTATGAATGCTGACGTGTTCATTGTTGTTGCCTTGTCCGTGGGCAGATTCTTGACTCATTCTACAATAACAGAAATTCCTTTATTAGGATTCTTTATTCAGTAGTTGAGTTTAAGACAGGAATTGTAAAGGATTACAACAGTCGATACAATCGATGGATTTAAAATGAACAATAAGATAATTTCTAAATGTTTGCGTTTGATAGGTTGGATCCTAACGAATCTAAAGACGGTTCTTCTACGCCCGATCCACATACGCTGTTGGCAGAGTCTATGCTGAGCATCTCTTCTGGGTCGTCTCGTTCCCATGCAGCCTTGCGGCGCAAATAAATCCTTCGTTTCATTATTCTCGCGAAGCGATGTGCACGTTGGTAACATATCAACGAGTCATAGACATTTCGTTTGTTCTTTCGTCTTTTACCAAGTACGAAAGTGTGACTTGAATCAACACTTGATATCATTTCCGAATTAACAGTTGACATCTATAAAGATTTAATATAGTCAAATTCAATACGTAATTTTTATTACCCTCCTGGAGCAGAGGGATGCGAGAGCCGTGGATTTGATTGATTTTTTTTAAGGTCGAAATATATATATATATATATATATATATATATATATATATATATATATATATATATATATATATATATCATATATATAAATATTTTTTTTTAAAACAAATTGTTGATCCGAAGATCGGTTTTAAAACCATTTGCTCTGATACCAAATTGTCACACCCTAATCCGTCCAAGTCTGCAGCTCCTTTCAGACTAAAGTATTAACTTGGTAATCATAAAATTTAAAACATTTCAAATACTTTTATTCATCATAAATATTATTTAATACATAACTGTAGCAAAATACGGAGTGTTTAACAATAGTGCGGAAGCAATTTAAACCATGTTTAATAACAACACAATTATTTATTTAAAATCACAAATTCCACCACGACAGTCTCGCCCCTTCCGCTGCCAGGAACATGCCAATCATTCATTCTGCCTACCTGCGTGTAGCAAATAAAACATACTACACGCTCAGCGATGAAACTGAGTAAGCATATCTAAAGCGTCGAACATCCACATAAATTGAATCTCAATTCACAAACAACCATTTGATATCATGCACACAATATATAATTCATTCATGATATTCTCAAAAGTTTTATTTCAATATCTCAATATTCAATATTCAACAATATCCTTAAACTATACTTAGTTTAAGGCCAATTTCATTCTTAAACTGATTCTAGTTCAAGATATTCTAATCCTTAAGCTAGGCCTAGTTTAAAATATATTTTTAAAAAGAGTTTTCAAATCTTAAACTTACCTTCGCTTAAGGTCAACCAAAAACCGACAGCGCAGTGTTCACTGTTGGGTTAGGTGGTACCCCAAAGGAGTAGGTACTCAAGTTTGGTTTTTGGATCTCGTATGCACGTTTTAACCCTAGCCACCGGGCATCATACCCGCAAGGCCTAACTTATATAGATATATCTTAGAGTTCTTCTAGATACTTTTTCAAAATCAACTTCACTTTGGGTATATCTTAGAGTTGTTCTAGATACCCTTAACAATACATTCTCGTTATGATTATCAATATATCCATTTTTAATTATAATTAAGTCATCAATAGTCATTCTAATCAGTAGGTTTATCATTCATAATCATTCATAACATTTATTCATCATAATGATTAATCAACCTAATATTTTGTTGGGAAAAATATTATAGATTTTGATGATGATGTATTTAGATTGTAAGAGCGACTTTAGGTCACCCCCAATATTCAATGTAATTTTTCTTTTTAGTTATATTGTTAAAACCGAGTTCTTGAGATTTCCAATAAAGATGTGATATTTCACTCTGTGGTTTGATGTCAATCTTTGAAGACTTAATAAAAATCGATGATATGGAAATTGGATATCTTGATTGGAAATGTCAGAGACAAGTAAGGAATTCTCAAAGTAGTTGATTACTTTGAAGATCCTCTAATCCGGAACACTACATGATAACCGGATGTCTCGCTACAACCCACTGAAGGCTAAGTCATCCGGATCGGAAGACTAGCGCGGATTTCTTTCTCACCCGGAAGTCTATGAATGACTTTTCCAAATTTGTCAGCAAAGAACTGGATGCCTCAAGAAAGACCGGAATTCTCAGAAGCAGACAAGTGAGATAAGGACTTAGAAAATTATCTAAGTCTTGAATGAAGAAATTCTACCCGTTGGTAAGGAAAAATCAATCTCTTGATTTTCAACGGATAGATTGAGGAAAATTAAGCTGATTCAAGAACAAATGACTTGAAGACAGAGTCTGGACCTCTCAAATTAAAGAGCTCGCCCAGAATTCCTAAACAAGCATTAGAAGACAAACTGAATACTCCACTCAATAAAGAGCTACAATCTAGAATTCTTGAAGAACAGCTAAAAGACGGATTTTGTGAAAAAGGAATCCCTCTTCAAACAATTGGGTACGTCCAAACACCCATTCCAATGAAGAATCCTCAATCACAATCTTCATTCAAAATTGAAGCCAGCAAATGCAACGGATAGTCTATTTTGATTCAACGGATAGATTATCCAATCCAGCTATATATATAGCATCTATGGAAGACTGGAGATAGTGAAGAAGAGATATACAAGACATATACAAGAGATAGACAAGAGATAGATAGAAAGCACGAAACACATACAACAAAGCTATCTCGTTCATAGTTAGCCAAAAAGCTTGATAAAGAGAGAATTCTAAACTCCTTATCCAGAAGCAAACTCCTCCTCCTTCCAAAGAGCTATAGTGTAAACACTTGAAGGTTTCCTTGCCTCAAGTACCACAACACGTTGAAGGATACATCTTTTAATCAAACTTCTTGATTAAAAAGGGGGTACATCAACTTTCCTAGAAGTTGATCTTGCAAGTCCTATTGTTCGGATCTTGCAGTTGTTGAAGAAGCTTGACCTTCGAAGGAACAACAAAGCCAGCACATGTGCAGTAGCAACATTGGTCTTGCGAAGATATACCGTGCTAAAATTCACAGAAGTGTAATTGTTGGTTCATTATTCAACAACCAACTACATAGTGGATTTTGAGGACATAGAAGGATTACCCCACCTTCAAACCTCGTTAAAGTTTGCGTGTCTCTCTCTCTTTTATCTTTTACTCATACTTGCAATTATATTAACTGTGAAACTAACCCATCCATCTTGATTACTGCTCGATTAACCCACCAACTTCCGCACACAATCTAAGGTTCACAAGAACTCTAGATTAACACTCTTTTTCACGTTTTCAAAAGAAACGAAAAAGTTTTTTTTGTAACAAAGTCTATTCACCCCCCCCTCTAGACTTTGTATCTCACCACTTTGGACCACCACATTTAATAACAATTAGCGGCCTAGTCTCGAGTATTAACACCCGAACTTACCGTCATACATCACACAAAATTTTATTTGTCAAAACATTATTTTTATTTTATCACATAAAATTTTATTTATCAAAATATCATTTTTATTTTTAACAATTATTTTTATATTGATCATAATTGATTGGTATAAAAAAATAGGATTTTATAGCTTCAAAAATAGCATTTTTGGACTTAAAAATGTTCGTAACGGTCGACTGTTGGGTTTGAACGGTCGTCCGTTCCGTTGGAAAATGCAGGAAGATGAAGGGGTTACTATTCATCATCTTCAACCTCTAACCCATTTTTCTCAAGTTCCATTTTGGTCACCAAACTTCAATTAAACTATATAGAAGTATTCTCCAAGGTTCGTAGATCATTTTAGAGGCATCAATTCGAAGTTTTAACAACAAATTCAAGGTTTATGATTCTTGGTTCTTTACATATGTCAAACACAAAACTCAACCAAACGACCATTTATGAACGTAGAAACGACCTATATGAACATTCTAGTCATTAGATATATCTACGGGCTTACTTCAAAGTGAAACGATGATTCCGGCGGAAAAACGGTGAAACTTCCGGCGAACACCACGGCTTGCTCCGGCGACTTCACACAAAATTGACAACACCACTGCACTCTTCTTTCAACAAGGAACGAAATAGAAGGAAGAATAGATTGAATTGGTGAAGAATTGAGGGAATTGGGTCTCCTTTTATAGGGAAGGAGGTGAAGAAAACTCCATGTATGTGCGTCACTGCAAATTGTTAGAATAAGTGACCAATGCTAGAGGGGGGTGAATAGCGTTTGATCGTAGAAATTAAATCGCAGGAATAAAAAATTAAGAACGTGAAAAGTAAAGAGCGAAGAAAGCGTAAAGGGAGCACACCAAGATTTATACTGGTTCACCACAACGTGTGGCTAATCCAGTCTCCAAGAGACTCTCTCGAGCTACACTACTTCCGTTAAGCTTACGGGTGCTTAACGAACCGTTACAACCTGAGAACTCGAGTCCCACGAGCCTCAACAATGCTTGCTCGGAGATACCGCACTCCAAGACTTCAACTCGAAGGAAAATACCTTTCCTTCGTACAACCAAGGGAAACAAGCTTCCCTTAACGTGTATACAACACGAACACACTCAAGAACAAATACTCTCTTTTAGAGTGGATATTGAGTAAAATATATACACTCAAGAACAACTCAAACTTCACACAATTTGGCTCTAGAAAGCTATGGAAAATGATGTTATTTGAATGCAATGAAAGTATGAATATTGTGAAGTGAATGATGATAAAAACATACCCAAACACTCCTTTTTATAGTGCCAAAATAGGCTCCAACGAACCAATGCATTAAAGGGGTGATTTGCTTGATTAATGGAGTTGATTAAAATCAGGATCTGCAGGATATTGGCTTCCCATCGATGTATGGAGTTACCCATCACTGGTAAGCCAATTTTCCTTCAGTTTTGAAGCCAACGGTCACCTACCCATCGATAGGTAAATACTTCCCATCGCTGGGTGGGAGGTTGACTTTCAAACAAGGAAAGAATCAGCCTTAAATGACTCACAACAGTCATGCCTAACCAGCGATGGGTATGTGAAAGGTAACCATGCAAGGATAGGCAGCGAAATATAAAAAAATTTTAACATCCTAACATGATTATCTTGCCCAGAATCACGTACTAAAACTTATAGTAAGTAAGAAATTTATACCTTTCTCCGTAAGAGATAAAAACGAAGAAGCCGTAGGAAGAGCGTTGAAAGTGCAACCGTAACCGTTCAAGCGTCCGGTCTCCAACTTTGACACACGAACAACGCCAGAGTCTACCACAATCTTTATGCTAGTAAAAATTATAGTAGTATAAAATATAAAGATTAAAATTGGGATAATAATAATCTTGTATATTTCTATAGAAAATATTTCTAATAGTATTTAGAAAATATTATAGATATTTTCTATACACAAAATGATATTAATGGAACACAAAAGAATTTTGCTCTCTCAAGAAATGCTATGGCCGAATGAAAACTCTCTCAACAATACAATATTGTGTATCATTATTATAAAGAGATTTTAAAGATCAATAATACACAAAATGACAAATTAGAAAATTTCAACATCTTTAAATATATGCAAAATCAAAAGGGAAAATTGTCCTTTGTAATGTCACATGGCCGAAAGTGGATTCTGAAAAGTGAGAAGGATTCTTGAAATTCTTCTCTACTTAAATGTTCAAAGTGTATTTTATTTGACACCAAGAATTAATATAAAATTAATTTTAAATCAAATAAAATACCCATATCATTTTTAAACAAGTATAAAATATACTTCAAATAGTTTATGTCAAAATAATTATTTTCATAATTAAAATGACAAACCAAAATAAAATATTCAACAGATAATATATTTATATATATATTTCGGTGTTATCATATATGTATTAAATATATATATAAACCATATATATAATATATTATACCCCAAAATATTTTATTTTACTATTTTACAAATATACAAATTACTTATTATCCCATTGTTTAATCCTACTCCTTAAATTGTCCAAAGTGTGTGACCCGTATAGGCACTTATAAAGCTGGCCACAGTATTGGCTCTACACCAATACTATAAGCAATAAGCGGTATCTAGCAACACATTATTGCCCCCAGATTATAAGTTAAGACGTTTGCACCGTCAAAACCTTTCCACGACTCAGACTACGTGTAACTATATCCCTTTGTCTCAATGTCTAGACTTAATGCAAGGGATTAATAAAATCCAGCTTGTATCCATTAAGTCATTCACTGATTTATCAAGTGTGACTGATAGGAACAGACGTCATAAAAGCATCTCAGCATGGCCATGCAATTTGCTCAATCATAACTTATCAGTGGGCCCGCATAAGACATTAATCTCTTTTAAAAAGAGTAGTGACAAATCCTTTGTACGTAATCTACGTTTCTGAATACGCGCTGCGGCATACCCAAAACAAAGCCTGTATACCATCCTTATTTCATATGGCTAAGGACAATGCATCAAAGTATGCGTGTTCACATATGCAGAAAACATAATACTTCAAGTCGAAGGATAGTTACACCCGTGATCGCGCTAAAGATGCTTAGAGCATGAACTAAGAGTTCAAGCAACATCTTTAGGATGGGTCAGTCCGAAATCCTATTATCTCCAGATAATATCTGCCCATGTGCGGATGCGAACACGCTATCATTGACTATGAGACTAAGTCAAACACCCAACACACACTAGTCTCACATGCATTAACGATATCCTACTCTCGTTAATACTCGACTATGGACATTTAGATAAATATTTATTTCAAGATGTTAGTCTCATCAGCAGAGAAACACTATCTGATAAACATCTTTAAATATAAATCTAGGAATATAATATTTGTTTACATAAGCATGAGATGTGTAAACATATTATATCTGCCTATACATGATACGATAACGATGAACAGTTGGCCATCAGGGCACAACTCCAACAATCTCCCACTTGCACTATGGCCAATCTGGCATCGGTCGAATGCCCATGGACCTAGTGTGACCCTCATTCTTTAGCTTTCCTAAAGGCTTGGTCAAGGGATCAGCTATGTTGTCGTCAGTATCTACTTTGCAAATCATCACATCTCCTCTATCTACGATTTCTCGTATGATGTGATAGCGTCGTGCAATGTGTTTGGTTTTCTGGTGAGATCGCGGTTCCTTTGCCTGTGCAATGGCCCCAGTGTTGTCGCAAAAGAACGAGATAGGGTCATTAATACTAGGAACCACTCCAAGTTTAGTAATGAACTTCTTGATCCAAACAGCTTCTTTAGCTGCCTTGGCGGCAGCTATGTACTCAGCCTCTGTAGTCGAATCGGCAGTTGTATCCTCCTTGAAGCTCTTCCAGCTAAAAACTCCGCCATTCAGGCAAAAGAAATATCCTGCTTGTGATTTTGAATCGTCTCTGTCGGTTTGGAAGCTAGCATTAGTGTAACCGACAACCTTTAGCTCTTCCTCACCACCGTATACCAGGAATGCATCCTTAGTATTGCGAAGATACTTGAGGATGTTTTTGACCACTGTCCAGTGTGCTTCTCCTGGACTTCTCTGGTATCTGCTGGTCACGCTTAAAGCGAATGAGACATCAGGTCTAGTACATATCATGGCGTACATGATGGATCCAATCGCAGAGGCATATGGAACCTTCATCATGAGTTCCTTCTGCTCGGGAGTAGAAGGACTCTGGCTCTTGGAAAGAACCGTGCCAGGTGTCATAGGTAAATCGATCAAGGATTTTATCTATCTATGTACTTTGATTTAGACCTATTGACTTTCTTGATCTATCTCGGTAGATTCTTATTCCAAGGACATAACTAGCATCCCCTAAGTCTTTCATGGAGAAGTTCTCGCTCAACCACGTCTTTACAGAAGTGAGAGCGGGAATATCGTTACCCATTAACAATATGTCATCGACATATAAGATTAGGAATACTATTACACTCCCACTGACCTTCTTGTATACACAAGATTCGTCAGAGTTCTTCTTGAAACCAAAACTGGAAATGGTTTCGTCGAAACGTATGTACCAACTCCGAGATGCTTGTTTCAATCCGTAGATTGAACGTTGCAGTTTACAAACTTTGGCAGACTGACCAGCAATTTGAAAACCGTCAAGCTGTGTCATGAAGACATCCTCTTTGAGGTTCCCGTTAAGGAAAGCCATCTTGACGTCCATCTGCCAAATTTCGTAATCGTAATAGGCTGCAATCGCAAGCATTATCCGAATGGATTTCAACATAACAACTGGAGAAAAGGTTTCATCATAGTAAATTCCGTGGATTTCCTATAACCTTTTGCTACTAATCGAGCTTTGAAGGTATGAACCTTCCCGTCTACATCTGTCTTCTTTTTGAAGACCCACTTGCATCCAATGGGTTTTACCCCTTCAGGCGCATCAACCAAGGTCCAGACTTGGTTTGTGTACATAGACTCCATTTCAGATTTCATGGCTTCGAGCCATAGATCGGATTCGGGGCATGTAATTGCCTCGAGGTAGGTCTCTGGTTCGCCTTGATCTACCAACAAGACGTCACCTTCATCAGACATGAGAAATCCATATCTGACCGGAGGATTACGTATCCGGTCTGACCTACGTGGTATATCTTGAGCAATTTGAGGTTCAATTGCTTGATCTCTTTGCTCATGTTCCAGCACTATCGGGACTTCTTCTTGTGGTTCTCGAATTTCTTCGAGGTCTACCTTTCTCCCACTAGTGATAGTAGAAAGAAACTTCTTCTCAAGGAAGGTTCCATTCCAAGCAACAAAAAATTTGTTATCAGATGGATGATAGAACTCATACCCTCTAGTTTCCTTGAGGTATCCCACAAAAATTACTTTATCAGATTTAGTCTCCAACTTACTAGACGTCATGAGACGTTTTACATAAGCTTCATAGCCCCAAATCTTAAAGTACGAGAAACTCAGTTTTCTCCCATGCCATAGTTCGTATGGTGTGCTCTCGACAGCTTTAGATGGAACTCTGTTGAGTGTGTGTGTTGCTGTTTTCAATGCATATCCCCAAAATGATTCTGGCAATGTTGTCAGACTAATCATGCTCCGGACCATTTCTAGAAAAGTCCGATTTCTCCTCTCAGACATGTTAGAATAAGTGCCCTTCACTAGAGGGGGGTGAATAGTGAGGCACGAGAATGTTTATAAATTTTCGCGGAATAAAAATCGCAGGGATAAAGTAAAGAGCAGAATAAAAAGGAGTAAAGGGAGCACACCAAGATTTACCCTGGTTCACGACAACTTGTGGCTAATCCAGCCTCCCGAGAGACTCTCTCGAGCTACACTACTTCCGTTAAGCTTACGGGTGCTTAACAAACCGTTACAACCTGAGAACTCGAGTCCCACGAGCCTCAATACACTTGCTCGGAGATACCACACTCCAAGACTTCAACCCGAAGGAAAATACCTTTCCTTCGTACAACCAAGGGAAACAAGCTTCCCTAAACGTGTTTACAACACTAAGAACACTCAAGAACAAGACTCTCTTTAAGAGTAGATGTTGAGTAAACTATATACGCTCAAGAACAACTCAAACTTCACAAATTGGCTCTAGAAAGCTATGGAAAATAATGTTGTTTGGATGCAATGATAATATGAATAAAGTAAAGTGAATTGATGTGTAAAGCAGACCCAAACACCCCTTTTTATAGTGCCAAAAAAGGCTCCAACGGACCAATACATTAAAGGGGTGATTGGCTTGATTTATGGGATTGAATAATTTGGGATCTGCAGGATATTGGCTTCCCATCGCTGGTAAGCCAAATTTCCTTCAGTTTTGAAGCCAACGGTCACCTACCCATCGATGGGTAAATGCTTCCCATCGCTGGGTGGGAGGTTGACTTTCAAACAAGGAAAGAATCAGCCTTAAATGACTCACAACGGTCATGCCTTCCCATCGATGGTTAAGCCTTCCCATCGCTGGGTTCCCATCGATGGGTAAAGCTTCCCATCGCTGGGTAAGGGCATTCCGCCTTGTGATAATGTTGGACCAAGGCTTGAACAGCGATGGGTAGAGCTTCCCATCGCTGTTTGGCATGGTTTTGGAATTCAATTGGGCTGAAGGATGCTTACCCATCGATGGGTAATATCTCCCATCGCTGGGTGAAATGATTCTGGAATCCCGGGATCACTTTCCCATGCATGGGTGAAATCTACCATCGCTGGGTATATGGCTAGTCCAGAACCATGGCTTAGCCGACCGGCACTGAAACCCGACCGAAAAATGCAAAGTTCTCCATAGTAAAAACTAAGTGTTTAAAACACTTATTTAATGTATTTTGATGTCAAAATAAGCTTTATATGTTGAAAACCACGTCGTTAAGGTAAAAACCACGAATGACCAAGTCAATGCCGTACACGGGTGGTTTTTACCAAAAGGTTGTTTTCATGATGTTTTGATTGGAGAACCATTTAAATGCATTCAAAAACAATTCCTACACAAAAAGACTTGAAAACCACTTCATTTAAGTAAAAACCACGGCTAGCCAAGTTTATGCCGTTTCGCATGGTTTTTATCAAACGACAAAAAACGAAAGGTGGTTTTTGAAGTGTTTTTGATGGAAAACTATTTAAATGCGCCCAGAAATAAAAACCAATCATAAAAAGTTGAAAACCACTTGGTGAGTTCGGACGCCAAAAACCAATGCCGAAAACCGAATGCCGAACGCCGGTTTCTAAAACCACTTGTTTATTCATATTATCATTGTTGAAACACGGGTTTATCACGTTTTCATACTAAAGCCGTGTTCGTTGTTATGACAGGTTTTGATAATGCCAAACCGCCGTGAACGAGACAAGTCATTGAATATACAAGGCGAGAACCAAAGATGAGAAGAAATAGAACAAGGGACAAAAGAAGACCAAGAACGAAGACCGTAGTCTTAGTGTCGTTGAGTCGGTCACAATTGTGATCAAGACCGACCCAATCTTTACACCTTGGCTCTTTAGGCTAAAATTCTTTTCATTGCATTTCACATCATAAAAATTTTTTTCAAACATGTTTAAAACATTAAAAACACTTGGTGTTCGCCCAAACCAAAAACCAAGCCATCCGGCGTTCGGGTTTTAGAAACTGGCGTTCGGCATTCGGTTTTTGGCTTGGTTTTTGGCGTCCGAACTAACCAAGTGGTTTTCAACTTTTTATGATTGGTTTTTATTTCTGGGCGCATTTAAATAGTTTTCCATCAAAAACACTTTAAGTAGATTGGTTTTTATGATTGGTTTTTATTTCTGGGCGCATTTATTTCTGGGCGCATTTAAGTAGATTTCACCCATGCATGGGAAAGTGATCCCGGGATTCCAGAATCATTTCAACCAGCGATGGGAGATATTACCCATCGATGGGTAAGCAGCCTTCAGCCCAATTGAATTCCACAACCATGCCAAACAGCGATGGGAAGCTCTACCCATCGCTGTTCAAGCCTTGGTCCAACATTATCACAAGGCAGAATGCCCTTACCCAGCGATGGGAAGCTTTACCCATCGATGGGAACCCAGTGATGGGAAGGCTTAACCATCGATGGGAAGGCATGACCGTTGTGAGTCATTTAAGGCTGATTCTTTCCTTGTTTGAAAGTCAACCTCCCACCCAGCGATGGGAAGCATTTACCCATCGATGGGTAGGTGACCGTTGGCTTCAAAACTGAAGGAAATTTGGCTTACCCGCGATGGGTGAGTCTAAACATCGATGTGAAGCCAATATCCTGCAGATCCCAAATTTATTCAATCCCATAAATCAAGTCAATCACCCCTTTAATGTATTGGTCCGTTGGAGCCTTTTTTGGCACTATAAAAAGGGGTGTTTGGGTCTGCTTTACACATCAATTCACTTCACTTTATTCATATTATCATTGCATCCAAACAACATTATTTTCCATAGCTTTCTAGAGCCAATTTGTGAAGTTTGAGTTGTTCTTGAGCGTATATAGTTTACTCAACATCTACTCTTAAAGAGAGTCTTGTTCTTGAGTGTTCTTAGTGTTGTAAACACGTTTAGGGAAGCTTGTTTCCCTTGGTTGTACGAAGGAAAGGTATTTTCCTTCGGGTTGAAGTCTTGGAGTGTGGTATCTCCGAGCAAGTGTATTGAGGCTCGTGGGACTCGAGTTCTCAAGTTGTAACGGTTTGTTAAGCACCCGTAAGCTTAACGGAAGTAGTGTAGCTCGAGAGAGTCTCTCGGGAGGCTGGATTAGCCACAAGTTGTGGTGAACCAGGGTAAATCTTGGTCTGCTCCCTTTACTCCTTTTTATTCTGCTCTTTACTTTATCCCTGCGATTTTTATTCTGCGAAAATTTATAAACATTCTCGTGCCTCACTATTCACCCCCCTCTAGTGAAGGGCACTTATTCTAACAAGACACTCCATTTAACTTAGGTGTCCCCGGAGGAGTGAGTTGGGAAAAAATCCCATGCTCTTTCAGATAGTCATCGAACTCTAGGCTTAAGTATTCACCTCCTCGATCCGAGCGGAGGGTCTTAATACTTTTGCCTAATTGTTTTTCTACTTCGTTCTTGAATTCTTTGAATTTGTCAAAGCATTCCGATTTGTGTTTCATGAGATACACATATCCATATCTACTAAGGTCGCCAGTAAATGTAACGAAGTAAGAATAACCACCTCTAGCTATAGTGTTAATTGGACCACACACATCGGAGTGTATGAGGCCCAATAAGTCACTCGCCCTTTCACCGTGACCGGTGAATGGAGCCTTTGTCATTTTACCAAGTAAACAAGATTTACATACATCATATGACTGGAAGTCAAATGAATCAAGTACACCGGAACGATGTAACTTAGATATGCGTTTCTCGTTAATGTGGCCCAAACGAAAATGCCAAAGGTACGCGAGATTTAAACTGTTAGGTGTGTTTCTCTTAACATCTACGTTATATACTGCGGTATCCATGTCGAGGACATAGAGACCGTTGGTCATTTTTGCAGTTGCATAAAATATTTCATTTCTAAAGACAGAAAGAGTTTTGTCTTTTACAACGAACGAAAATCCTGCTTTGTCAAGGCAGGATACAGAAATGATGTTTCTGCTCATACTGGGTACAAACAGACAATTATTTAAATGCAATACAAGACCACTAGGTAGAGATAAACTATAGGTTCCGACGGCTAATGCATTTACGAGTGCGCCATTGCCGACTTTTAGTTGTATCTCTCCCTCCGTCAATTGTCTACGTTCCTGCAGATCCTCCATAGAAGTACAGATGTAAGAACCACATCCAGTATCCATCACCCAAGAGGTGATATCAGACATATTGACTTCAATAACGAAGATACCTGAGGTTTGAGGTTTTTATCCCTCTTTCCTCTCTGCCAGTAATTTTGCGCAGTTGCGCCTCCAGCGGCCTCTTTTGCCACAATAATAGCATACAGCAGACTTCTTCTTAGCTCCCTCTTTGGGTTTCATCAAAGAGGAGTTGGACGCTGGCTTGGATTTCTTAGAACCCTTGCGCTTGGTCCCGGCCGGCGAACGTGGCCCACTCTTCTTCGCAATAGTACTGCCCTCTACCATCAGGACAGACTTACCCTTGCCCTTCCCTAGACTCTCCTCATCAGTTGTGAGGAATTTCAGTAGCGCAGGCATAGTCATCTCTAGTTTGTTCATGTAGAAGTTCACTACAGTTTGACTATACTCAGCTGGTAATGATCCCAAGATGAGATCAGTTGCCTGCATAGGGTGCAACGGGGCGTCCAGTTTTTCAAGAGTTTCGATCTGACCGATCATCTTGAGAACGTGGGGACCAACTAGGTTACCCGTTGCCAGCTTACTGGAAAACAGAGTCGTAGAGATTTTGAAATGCTCATGTCTAGCCTGGCCTTGGTATAGACCTTTCAAGCGAGTCATCATAGGATGAGTTTCCATGTCCTTATGGAGCCTTTGGAGTTCCGGGGTCATGGTGGCTAGCATGAGACATCTCACATCACGTGCGTCATCTTCATACTTCTTGTACGAAGTAATTTCGGCAGCACGGGCGTTCGCTTCAGGAGCTTTGGGAGGCTCAGAGGTAAGGACATAGAGCTTTTTCTCGCATTTGAGAACAATCTTAAGATTCATCTCCCAATCAAGAAAGTTGGTTCTAGATAATTTTTCCTTTTCTAGAACATATCGCAGGTTGAAAGTGTTGGAACACACTTTGTACGATAAACTAAAGTCGTGTTCATTTCTGACAGGTTTTGATAATTGCCAAACCACCGTGGATATAAAGAGTTTCGTTGAATAACTCAAGGCGTGAAGAATGGCTTGGAACAAGACCTAAAAGACTCAAGGACAAGATCAGGAATTGAAGACTTAGTCGAGTTAGTCTTTTGTAATCAAAACCGACAAAAAATTCAAGTCTCGGTTCTCAAAAAAAGTCAAAACAATTTTTACAAATCATAAAATATTTTTTGTACATCAAAACAAACATTTTTGATTATTTCTTTTATTATTAAAATCCCTGGTCCTTGCTCAGAACGGAAACCACCTAAGTCGGTGTTCGGCTTTCGACGTTCGGTTTTTGGCGCCCGAACCAACTCCGTGGTTTTGAATATTTTAAACCCTGTTTTTACTTCTGAGCATTTTTAAAATGTTACCAAATAATTATTTTATAAAAACCACTTTTGTATCTTGGTCAATCGGTCTAACACGTGAAAAACGGTCTAAACCGTAAGCACGTATTATACGACCTTGGAGACTTGGTTTTTACCAAACAAGTCTTGTGTTCACTATTTTATACCATATACAATATTTTCCAAACATGGTTTTTACTTTTGGGAACTTTTCGTTTTTGGACCTCGGTTTTTCAAAACGGGTTTCTGCTGGCGAGACTTTAGCTGGGTGATAATCGATTATCACCTTAGTGACAATCGACTATCAGCCCCTGCAGCTTTGAACTTCCAAAGTTCTGAAGCACGCAATAATCGATTATCAGCTTTGCGATAATCGATTATCAGTCTTTGCAGCCAAAACCCAGAATCTTCTAAGAGGACCAATAATCGATTATCACTTGTTGACAATCGATTATCTGGGTTACCGTTGTCCTCCAATGGATAGAATTTTAAATTTTTGGACAGGGAATCTTTGGATAATCGATTATCAAGCTTTGACAATCGACTATCACCCTGTGTCTCTGAAAAATTTGTCTTCATCCTGTTGGAAACTCTAGCAACGGATTTATCCCATTTTATACACAATTCTTCAACATTTCAATACTCCTTCATTGCATAAGCATTCCTATTTTTCTTAGCTATTTGAGAGCCAATTCTTGAAGAAATTGTCGTGTTCTTGAGCGTTTAATAGTTCACTCATATCTACTCTTTGTGAGAGTTTTATTCCTAAGTGTTCAAGTGTTTTCATACACTTTAAGGGAGGTCGTTCCCTTGTTGTAAACTCGAAGGAAGTTCCTTGTTCCTTCGTGAGAAGTCTTGGAGTGCGGTATCTCCAAGCAAAGTTGTTGAGGCTCGTGTGACTTGGGTTCTCAAGTTGTATCGGTTTGTTAAGCACCCTTAAGCTTAACGGAGTTAGTGTAGCTCGAGAGAGTCTCTCGGGGGGCTGGATTAGCCACACGTTGTGGTGAACCAGCATAAAATCCGGTGTGCTCCTTCCTTACGCTCTTTACTTTAATGCACACGTTTTAATTTCCTGCGAATTTTGTTTTAAACGCTATTCACCCCCCCTCTAGCGTTGGGCCTTTATTCTAACAATTGGTATCAGAGCCATACTCTCTGAAAGACTTAACCGTTTGAGAGAAACGATCAATGGCTTCTACTCAAAGTTCATACGCAGGTTTAAGTGAAGGGAAATCCACCACGACGCCTCCATTGTTTGATGGAACAAACTACACCTATTGGAAGGAGCGGATGAGGATTTACATCCATTCCACGAACTTTCTCCTTTGGAGAATTATCAAAAATGGTGAGAACGTGCCAATGAAGAAGGTCGAGGAAACCAACGTCCCTAAGACCGAGGATGAATATGATGCGCAAGACATCAAGAAGGTGGAAAACAATGCCAAGGCCATCAACATCATCTATTGTGCCGTTAACCCAGATGACTACCGGAAGATTTCTTGTTGCACCACCGCAAAGGAAATGTGGGACAAACTAGAAATCACCTACGAAGGTACGGATCAAGTCCGAGAAGCTAAAATTGATTTTCTAACCCATGAATATGAATTGTTTCGTATGAAGGAAAACGAGAAAATCGATGAGATGTTTGAACGATTCTCCAAAATCGTCAATGATCTTCATGCTCTCAAGAAGACGTACACGGACAAGGAGCTTGTGAGAAAAATCCTGCGAAGTCTCACACCGGAGTGGCGCTCCAAAGCCGATGCCATTCAAGAGTCCATCGGCATCACCAACGTCACCATTGACGGACTTAGAGGTAACCTCAAAACCTAGGAGTCCACCATTCTATTCCCTTCTTTAGGTGAACAAAAGAAGAAGGGGATTGCACTCAAGGCTACCTCAAGCCAAGAACCCGCCATGGAAGAATCAAGCGATGAGGACAACGAGTTCGGGCTCGTCATCAAAAAATTCCACAAGTTCATGCGAAAAGAGTATGAACGAAAGGGCAAAAAGCATGGAGGACCACCCAAGTGCTATGGGTGTGGAGAAGTTGGGCACATCAAGCCAAAATGCCCAAACTCCAAAAACGAGAAGGAGAAGAAACCGTTCAAGAAGCACCGAGCTTACATTTCATGGGGAGGTGATTCCGGCGATGAGTCATCGGAAGGCGAAGAAAATGAAAGCGCCAACCTCTGCCTCATGGCACACGAAGAACCACCGGAAGAGGTATGTACCACTTCTAAAGATTCCTATACTTTTCATGATGTACAAGAAGCCTTTAATGAACTTTATGATGAATATGTCAACGCTTCTAAAATTAACAAGGATTTGAAGAAACAACTTACTTCCATGGAGAAGGAAGTTGATAAACTATCAAAATATAATGAAAAACTTAAAGAAGAAAATAAGTTTTTCGGAAAAAGAAGCGCCGACAAACCGGAAAGTTCAAAATGTAGTTCTTGTATATCACTTAAGGATCAAGTTGCAAAACTTGAAGGAACTTTGAAGAAGTTTGGTGTTTCTCATAAAAACCTTAATGATGTTCTTGACAATTTGCAACTTACTAAACATGGCTTAGGTTTTGAAAATGAAACCAATAATAAGGAAAAAGTTGAGCAACTACCTAAACAACCTAATGCTCAACCTAGGAAAACTAAAATGAACAATAATAGACAATCTACATCAACCAGGAACACTAGACCACCTAGAAAGAACACTAGGATAAACAATGATCAAGTTAGAGAATCTAGAAACCATTTTCCAAATATGCATAAACAAAACTTTTCTCAAACTAGGGTCAAGCAATATAGAAAACCTAGTAACTATTATCAACCTAGGAGAATGAATAATCCAAATGTTATTTGCCATTATTGCAATAGGGTAGGACATATAGCCCCGGTTTGTTTCACTAGGCATAGGCATTGCACTCAAAACCAATCACACTACCAACGTGCACCTAACGCCCAAGGACCCAAAAGGAATTGGGTACCTAAAACTTTTTAAATTGGTTTGTAGGTGTGCTTGAAGGCATCAAGTGTACTTTGGTACCTTGATAGCGGATGCTCCAAGCACATGACCGGAGATGCATCCAAGTTTTTGCAAATCAAACCAACTAAAGGAGGAAACGTTGTCTTTGGCGATAATAGCAAAGGCAAGATAATTGGCATTGGTTCAGTTGGTAAAAACGAAAACTCCTCTATTGATAATGTTTTGTTGGTTAAGGGTCTTAAACACAATCTCTTGAGCATAAGTCAATTGTGTGACAAGGGAAATCGTGTGACCTTCGATTCCAAATCATGTACGGTAGAACGTCTTAGTGACGATAAGACGATTCTTCGTGGTGATAGAATTGATAACATTTACATGGTTAACTTAGATGAATCTTCCTCCGACTTTGCAAAATGTCTCATGAGTAAGGAGGACGATATGTGGCTATGGCATCGTAGAGTAGCTCATGTCAACATGAATCTTCTGAATAAATTGGTTTCACAAGACCTAGTAGTTGGCCTACCAAAACTCAAGTTTAAGAAAGACACCATTTGTGATTCATGTCAAAAGGGCAAGCAAGTAAGGGCCTCATTTAAATCAAAGAATGTTGTGTCTACAACAAGGCCCCTACAACTTTTGCACATGGATCTCTTTGGACCATCAAGAACAAAAAGTTTTGGGGGAAACTATTTCGCCTTTGTGATTGTTGATGACTACTCCCAATTCACATGGACATTATTTCAAACTCATAAAAGTGAGGCATTTCATGTTTTCAAAACTTTTCTCAAAAAGGTTCAAAATGAAAAAGGCTTAACCACCGTAGCCATACGAAGCGATCATGGTGGAGAGTTCGAACGAGATCTCTTTACTGAGTTTTGTGACGAACTAGGCATCGAGCATAACTTCTCCGCTCCACGTACACCACAACAAAATGGTGTGGTGGAACGTAAAAATCGTTGCCTTGAGGAGATGGCTAGAACTATGCTTGATGAGGCAAAAATTCCTAAGTATTTTTGGGCGGATGCCGTGAGTACTGCGAGCTACGTGTTAAACCGAGCCGTCATTAGACCGATACTCATGAAAACCCCATACGAACTATACAAAGGAAAAAAGCCAAACCTCTCCCATCTTCGAGTCTTTGGTTGCAAATGTTTTGTTCACAATAACGGAAAAGATAATTTGGGTAAATTTGATGCAAAGTCGGATGAAGGAATTTTTCTTGGTTATTCATTGCGTAGTAAGGCTTATAGAGTCTTCAACAAACGCACCTTAACCGTTGAGGAATCTCCTCATGTTGTCTTTGCCAAAAATGATGCTCGCTTGGCGAGAAAGGTTTCCTGTGATGATCTTATAGATTCGTTGGAAAACATCTACGACGATGACAAAGTAGACAACTCAAAGAAAAGCCAAGATGAAGAAGTAGAGCCACCCGTAAATGAGGAACAACCACAAGAGGAGGAAACGCCAATGCCAAGGGCATGGAGGACTTCAAAGAACCATCCTCTTAACAAGGTGATCGGTGACATCAACCGAAAGGGCTCTTTGTTTTTAATTTTATTTTCAGGTGTCAAAGTCAGGGGGAACAAAGCAAATCGATTTTTTCTTGTCTCCAGACCTGGTGTAAATCGATTTACAGGCTTGTGATAATCGACTATCACAACCCACAGGAGTTGGAGCAAAGAAACTGAAGGAGCCAACAATCGATTATCAGGGGCTGCAAAACTTTCTCAAAAGTCAGGCGCAAACCAGCAACAATCGATTATCAACTATAAGATAATCGATTATTTAAGCCTGCAGAAGTTAAAGGCAACTCAGGCGCAAACTACAACAATTGATTTACAACCAGGCAGAAATCGATTATTGAAGCCTGCAGTTTCTTTGGCGGAGAATCTGAAGCCTCAGATAATCGATTTACAGGGAGTGTAAATCGATTATCAACGGCGATTTTTCAAAAATCTGACCGTTGCAGGGACGTTGGAGAGAAGTTAATGCCTTGTTTGACCATCCCAACGGATCTCTACACCTCCTCCACTATATATTGGTGATATCTACTCCATTTTTACTCATTCTAATCATCTCTTCTCCATATATTCATCATAATTCATCATTCTTGCTCCTATTCTTCATTGTTTTTCAAAAATTTCTGCAATCTCTCTCTCCTCTCTTGTTGCAAAGGCAGGCGGTCAAAGAAAGCGTTCCCGCACCGGCAAGAACGTTGCTTCCTCCTCGGCTCCTCCACCACCAGCGCACAAGTATCTCGACGGGTCGTTCCTTTGGTTCAACGACCGCGAAGAGGCGACGCGGTTCTCGGAAAAGTTTGAGCATCGGGAAATTCTCCCTCCCCGATTCTCCACCGCCCGCTTCATTCATGACTCCATTCCACGTGAGGCACGGATTATCCTCGAACGTGGAAACTTCCTCGACCTCCTCTACATCAAGAAGGTCAATTATCACCAGTTTCTTGTTCGAGCTTTCTACTCGAACTTGAAAAAGGATGAGGACGGAGCGTTGATCTCTAACGTCAACGGGGTGGACATCTATTTGAATGAGGAAAACATTCAAATTCTCACAGGGCTTCGTCGGGACGGACAGGATCTCGGGCTCTACGTCGGAGAAGAAGGAGCACAGTTCAACGAGACTGCTCTCTTGGAGGAAGTGGGCATCCGACACTTCGTCCCCACTCCCCAACAGCGGCGCCCTATGATTGCTTCCATGAGCCCCATGTTTCGATTCATTTTTTATGTTTTGACACGGATTCTCAAGCCCAGGAAGTTCAATCACACCACTCTCTCCCATGAGGACACGAAGACAATTCATGCGATTATTCACAACGCCAATCTCAATTGGTGTAAATTTGTGATGACTCACATGTTCACAGCCACCTCCGACAATCGGCCGCTCCCCTACGCCCTCCTTGTCATGGCGATTCTTGAAGAGTATAACATCAAAACTGATGTTGGGCCAAAGATAAAGGGGCCAAAGAAGAGAAAGAGGAAGCCGATGATGATGATGATGATGGCGATGGTGATGAAGATGAAGAAGAAGACATTGACGAAGAACAACTTCTCAATGATATTTCCCCGGATTTCTAGAGCTCTAGCTCTACTTTCTTCTCTTCCTTATTTTATCATCTCTTAATACGCTTTCGTTATGTACTCCGTTATTTCCCTTAATTAATTAATAAAAATATGTATGATTTTTGTTGTTAACAATCTTTTTGTTAATGTCAAAAAGGGGAAGATAAGGGCTATGCATATATTAAGGGGAAATTTTTTATTAAAAAGATCAAAATCATATGCATATCCCCGTCTTGCTTGCCATTATCAAAAAGGGGGAAATTGTTGGAACACACTTTGTACGATAAACTAAAGTCGTGTTCATTTCTGATAGGTTTTGATAAATGCCAAACCGCCGTGGATATAAAGAGTTTCGTTGAATAACTCAAGGCGTGAAGAATGGCTTGGAACAAGACCTAAAAGACTCAAGGACAAGATTAGGAATTGAAGACTTAGTCGAGTCGGTCTTTTGTGATCAAACCGACAATAAATTCAAGTCTCGGTTCTCAAAAAAAGTCAAAACAATTTTTACAAATCATAAAAAAAAATTTGTACATCAAAACAAACATTTTTGATGATTTCTTTTATTGTTAAAATCCCTGGTCCTTGCTCAGAACCGAAACCACCTAAGTCGGCGTTTGGCTTTCGACGTTCAGTTTTTGGCGCACGAACCAACTCCGTGGTTTTCAATATTTTAAACCCTGTTTTTACTTCTGAGCATTTTTAAAATGTTTCCAAATAATTATTTTATAAAAACCACTTTTGTATCTTGGTCAATCGGTCTAACACGTGAAAAACGGTCTAAACCGTAAGCACGTATTATACGACCTTGGAGACTTGGTTTTTACCAAACAAGTCTTGTGTTCACTATTTTATACCATATACAATATTTTCCAAACATGGTTTTTAATTTTGGGAACTTTTCGTTTTTGGACCTCGGTTTTTCAAAACGGGTTTCTGCTGGCGAGACTTTAGCTGGGTGATAATCGATTATCACCTTAGTGACAATCGACTATCAGCCCCTGCAGCTTTGAACTTCCAAAGTTCTGAAGCACGCAATAATCGATTATCAGCTTTGCGATAATCGATTATCAGTCTTTGCAGCCAAAACCCAGAATCTTCTAAGAGGACCAATAATCGATTATCACTTGTTGACAATCGATTATCTGGGTTACCGTTGTCCTCCAACGGATAAAATTTTAAATTTTTGGACAGAGAATCTTTGGATAATCGATTATCAAGCTTTGACAATCGACTATCACCCTGTGTCTCTGAACAATTTGTCTTCATCCTGTTGGAAACTCTAGCAACGGATTTATCCCATTTTTGGGCTATAAAATGGCACCCAAATCCTCTCATTTTATACACAATTCTTCAACATTTCAATACTCCTTCATTGCATAAGCATTCCTATTTTTCTTAGCTATTTGACAGCCAATTCTTGAAGAAATTGTCGTGTTCTTGAGCGTTTACTAGTTCACTCATATCTACTCTTTGTGAGAGTTTTATTCCTGAGTGTTTAAATGTTTTCATACACTTTAAGGGAGGTCGTTCCGTTGTTGTAAACTCGAAGGAAGTTCCTTGTTCCTTCGTGAGAAGTCTTGGAGTGCGGTATCTCCGAGCAAAGGTGTTGAGGCTCGTGTGACTCGGGTTCTCAAGTTGTATCGGTTTGTTAAGCACCCTTAAGCTTAACGGAGTTAGTGTAGCTCGAGAGAGTCTCTTGGGGGGCTGGATTAGCCACACGTTTTGGTGAACCAGGATAAAATCCGGTGTGCTCCTTCCTTACGCTCTTTACTTTAACGCTCTCGTTTTAATTTCCTGCGAATTTTGTTTTAAACGCTATTCACCCCCCCTCTAGCGTTGGGCCTTTATTCTAACAGAAAGGGTTGTTGTTGTTTGCCATCTACAGAAAATTTTGCAAACTAGGTTATCTATCATGTTTAATAATTAGTTAGGCCTTTAATTAATTCTCTCCCACTATTTTTAACAAATCAATAACCATCGATATTGATTCGGAGATTTCCGGCGAAACCTCTAGTGGGCCAAGATCCATATTTCATTATCTTGCGTTCCGCTTGGGCGTTACTCCACAAGACAACTATATAGGTAGGAACATAGTTCCAACTGATGAGCCGGGCTCTCAGCTCTGGGTCTGGTGTTGGGCGAACAATATTACTACAACCGGACCAGGACACCTTTTCACCATACTTGTAATTGGCTGAGGCACTTCTTACAAGCAGACTACTTTGGTTAGGAACAGAGTTCCAATTAAATCATAAAGATCCAACTCGTGGCTGGATGAGTGAGTAAAATCATCCGACTTGTCATTGATGACCCCAACTTACTGCCTTTGAGTCGTCCATCCATTTGACCGAGACTCAGTTAAGTCTAACCCAACGTGCGACAGCGACCACGCTATGGCGGTTCCCGTAACCAGCTTAACATACACCGTACTATGCTCTGCTGAGGCTGAGTACATGACAGTGCACATTAGCCGGATAGGTGTCGGGCGTCAGAAGGCAACAGACTTAATATTCGTGAGGGATTTATAATTTCGATCTCACCTATCGACATGGCCGCGCACATGTCCATTACTAGCGTTCAACATACATTCAACATGCATTCACAAAACGCAGTAAATAAACGTGTAATGATTGTGGCCCCTAAAAGAAAAATAAAACGATAGCTCCTACTAGCTTCCGGGCACTTGGACTTTGGGCTATCTCCATTCTTTTAGATTTCTTCAAACGGTCTTCAAATCTTTTCGTCTTCTAACCACCACGTGAGAAAAGAATCCTCGGTTGAGGTAAGAGAGAGAAATAGATTTACAACAAGAGTTTATGAGATAAGGCACGACACGCAGGCCGTATTATAATCAAATAAACTATAGCCACAATCATCCACCATGCATATCATACATCCACACAAGCAATAGAGATATACATACACCGGGTGAACCGCGCTCACCCCAGACAGTTCTAGAAAAATACTACGGGAGTAAATATTTTCTAAAACTCATAAAATTAAATTAGATGTCCAAATGAATCTAATAAAATTTTATAAAATCATTTTATAAAATCTGGATATTTGGCCATCATAAAAAAAATTCCAGAATATTTCAAAAAAGGCCATTAAAATTTCGAAACAATTTTGCAAAAATCATGAAAATTAAATTTCAACTTCCAGTAATTATTTTCAACATTTATAAACCTGGAAATAAAATTTCGAAAATTTATAAATCATTATTTCCATAATATATTAGTTAAATCTCAATAAGTTATTAAAAGGCCATTTAAATTATTTTCGAAAACATTAAATTATAAAAATTTAATATTTTGAAAAACATTTTTTTTCTTACTGAGATATAACTTTACAAAATATATATTAGTCATTTATGTAATTAAAATACAAATATATAAATATATATAATATTTCGGTAATAATACCGAGTACATATACAAATATATATTTATTTAATTACTAACTAATATTATTTTGTACAATATATTTGTCAACAACCTTATTCAAAATAGAAATAATATTTCTAATTTTAATAAAGTTCTGTTTGAATTTTCCCATATTTATTTTCGGTTTTCACCTAAATAAATACAATAAATTCAAAATAGGAAATAATACATTCAAAAATTACAATATAATTTTATCAATCATAAAATGATGTTTTATGTCCAAATAAAATTATATCTACTATTTCTACAATATATATAAATATATATTTCGAAAAATCAAAATATATGTATTTATATATATATTACGGGTAGAAATAAACAAACAATAAATTTAAAATTCATTCTCAATAATTTATTTATGTCCAATACTTATTTCAAGACTAAATAAAAATCATTTTACCATTTTTTTGAATTTTAATCATTAACAAGTTAAAACTTTGACTTTTAAAATTTTAAAAGTCAAACGTAAAACAAGTATAAAATATACTTCAAATAGTTTATGTCAAAATAATTATTTTCATAATTAAAATGACAAACCAAAATAAAATATTCAACAGATAATATATTTATATATATATTTCGGTGTTATCATATATATATTAAATATATATATAAACCATATATATAATATATTATACCCCAAAATATTTTATTTTACTATTTTACAAATATACAAATTACTTATTATCCCATTGTTTAATCCTACTCCTTAAATTGTCCAAAGTGTGTGACCCGTATAGGCACTTATAAAGCTGGCCACAGTATTGGCTCTACACCAATATCATAGATAATAAGCGGTATCTAGCAACACATTATTGCCCCCAGATTATAAGTTAAGACGTTTGCACCGTCAAAACCTTTCCACGACTCAGACTCCGTGTAACTGTATCCCATTTTCTCAATGTCTAGACTTAATGCAAGGGATTAATAAAATCCAGCTTGTATCCATTAAGTCATTCACTGATTTATCAAGTGTGACTGATAGGAACAGACGTCATAAAAGCATCTCAGCATGGCCATGCAATTTCCTCAATCATAACTTATCAGTGGGCCCGCATAAGACATTAATCTCTTTTAAAAAGAGTAGTGACAAATCCTATGTACGTAATCTACGTTTATGAATACGCGCTGCGGCATACCCAAAACAAAGCCTGTATACCATCCTTATTTCATATGGCTTAGGACAATGCATCAAAGTATGCGGGTTCACATATGCAGAAAACATAATACTTCAAGTCGAAGGATAGTTACACCCATGATCGCGCTAAAGATGCTTAGAGCATGAACTAAGAGTTCAAGCAACATCTTTAGGATGGGTTAGTCCGGCATCCTATTATCTCCAGATAATATCTGCCCATGTGCGGATGCGAACACGCTATCATTGACTATGAGACTAAGTCAAACATCCAACACACACTAGTCTCACATGCATTAACGATATCCTACTCTCGTTAATACTCGACTACGGACATTTAGATAAATATTTATTTCAAGATGTTAGTCTCATCAGCAGAGAAACACTATCTGATAAACATCTTTAAATATAAATCTAGGAATATAATATTTGTTTACATTAGCATGAGATGTGTAAACATATTATATCTGCCTATACATGATAGGATAACGATGAACAATTGGCCATCAGGGCACAACTCCAACAGTATGCCCTCCCATCGCTGGGTTCCCATCGATGGGTAAAGGTTCCCATTGCTGGGTAAGGGCATTCTGCCTTCTGACTATATTGGACCAAGGCTTGAACAGCGATGGGTAGAGCTTCCCATCGCTGTTTGGCATGGTTCTAGAATTCAATTGGGCTGAAGGCCGCTTAACCATCGCTGGGTAATATCTCCCATCGCTGGGTGGCATGATTTCGGAATCCCGGGATCACTTACCCATGGATGGGTGATATCTACCATCGCTGGGTAGATGGCTAGCCCAAAACCATGGCCTAGCTGACCGGCGCTAAAACCCGACCAAAAAATGCAAAGTTCTCCAAAGTAAAAACTAAGTATACAAAACACTTATTTAATGTATTTTGATGTCAAAACAAGCTTTGTAAGTTGAAAACCACGTCGTTAAGGTAAAAACCATGGTTGACCAAGTCAATGCCGTACACAGGTGATTTTTACCAAAAGACAAAACCGAAAGGTGGTTTTCATGATGTTTTGATTGGAGAACCATTTAAATGCATTCAAAAACAATTCCCACACAAAAAGACTCGAAAACCACTTCATTTAAGTAAAAACCACGGCTAGCCAAGTTTATGCCGTTTCGCATGGTTTTTATCAAACGACAAAAAACAAAAGGTGAATTTTGAAGTGTTTTTTATGGAAAACTATTTAAATGTCCCAGAAGTAAAAACCAATCATAAAAAGTTGAAAACCACTTGCTTGGTTCGGATGCCAAAAACCAACGCCGATAACCGAATGCCAAATGCCGGTTTCCGAAAGCCGAACCCCAGATGGTTTGGTTTTTGGTTTGGGCGAACACCAAGTGATTTTAATATGTTTAAGCATGTTTTAAAATAATTTTGATGATATGTAAAATGCAATAAAAAATGTTTTAGCCTAAAGAGCCAAAGTGCAAAGCTTGGGTCGGTCTTGATCACATTGTGACCGACTCAACGACGCTAAAGACTACGGTCTTCGTTCTTGGTATCTTTTAGCTCTTGTTCTCTTGCTTTCTTCTTATATTTATTTCTCGCCTTGTATATTCAACAACTTGTCTCGTTCACGGCGGTTTGGCATTCTCAAAACTGTCATAAAAACGAACACGGTTTTAGTACGAAAACACGATAAACCCGTGTTTCGACAATTTCCCCCTTTTTGATAATGGCAAACAAGGCGGGGTTATGCATAAGAGGATTGATTTGAGACATAAAAAATGTTCCCCCTTAATAAATGCAATTTTCTTTTCAACAAAGTTTATGTGTTGAATAAGAGTTAGTTTTAGAAAAAGTTCCCCTCAATCTATGCATAACCTTTATATCTTCCCCCTTTTGACATTAACAAAAAGAATTAAAAGTAAACTTTTATTCATTAAAAGGGAAATGCGGAATACAACGGATAAAAATTCAATCATATTTAATAAGGAGAAAATAAAGAAGAGGTCGTGGCGTCGGTGTTGGCCTTCTTCTTTGAAGCCTCTGTTTTGGTCCACGACTTTCCGCTAGCCATTGTTGAAGCGTTTAGAAAGTGAGTAGAGGCTTAAAGTATGTAAAAGGAATGTAAATTGTGTGTTAAAAATTACCAAGGATGGTTAATATTTATAGGAAAAGAGAATTTGGGCCCTTGGTGTTCAAAAATATGGCTATTGGGCATTGAATGAGGTGCCCAACGGCTATGATTTTTGAACTGCAAAAGGCTTCCCAGCGATGGTAAGGTTCTCCCATTGATGGGAAGACATGTACTAGAATGGGAGGAAAGAGTGAAGGCAGTCTTCCCAGCGATGGTAAGGTTCTCCCATCCATGGGAAGACTGCTACTCGAAATCCGTTAAAAAAAAATTTAAAAAAAGTGTCAAACACCCAGTGATGGGAAGAAGTTCCCATCGATGGGAAGAGGGCTGCTGGTTAGAAAATACTTCCTTCTCAGCGATGGGATAAACCACCCAACGCTGGTTCCCCCTGAGTTCCTCACTTTGATACGTACCTGCAAAAAAGAAACACTTTGGTACCCAAAGTATGTATATGGGTCCTTGGGGGTTAGTTAACCTTTATTGCCCACACACACACCCAAAATTTGTTTCCTTACACGTGCACACACACGATTAGATGATCGTTTAGGAATTACCTTGGCCAACCCATGATGTCGTGGTTGGCGAGTTCTAGTCTACCTGAACGGAGTGCCGATATCTCGGTGTGATTTGTGTTGGTTCCGGTAACGGAATGTGGACTTTCTTCTTTTCGTCAAAGTAGAAGAAATAGTAAGGTTTCTTTTGTGCATTATCCTGTGGAGATTGTTTATGATACGAATATCCTTTTCCAAAGGATTTCTTTTTGTTAGCACCAAATATGTTGTGTGTTTCACTATAGGTGAAGTGCCTATGTCTGGTAAAACACACGGGAGCTATTTGTCCTACCCTATTGCAATAATGACATACTACGTTTGGGTTGAACATATGCCTAGGTTGATAATAGCTAGGGGGCCTAACAATGTTTATCCTATTTTGAGAAAAGGATGGTTTATGCATGTTTTCAAAAGGATCATTTCTAGGTGTTCTCATATTGTCTCTTCTATTTTGAGAAAAAATATTTTATGCACAAAATCATTTTGATAATTTTTCTTAGGTTGTCTACCATGGACGTTTTCATTCCTAGGTTTTTGTCTAGGTTGTCTAGTGTTCTTAGATTGACTAGGTTTTCTATTAACTTGATTTTTAGCTTTCTTACGTTGAGCCTTAGGAGGTTGTCTAGGTGTTTGCTCAACGTTTTCTTTATCCTTAGCTTCAGTTTTATTAAAACCTATTTCTTCTTTAGAAAAGTGCATAGTGTCATGGAGTAAATTAAGATCTTTGTGCGGAGTATTAAATTTCTTAACTGTACTCTCAAGTTTTGTGACTTGTTCTTTCAAAGCTATGCAAGTGTCACAATGTTTCGTAGAGCTTTCAGGTTTGTCGGCGCTTCTTTTACCATAAAACTTATTTTCCTCTTTTAGTTTTTCGTTGTCCTTTTGAAGTTTTTCAAGGTCAGCTTCAAGATTAGAAAAACGTTTCTTTAAAGCTTTTTTGGTTTTAGAAGCGCTAACAAACTCGTCATAAAGCTCTTGGAGAGCTTCTTGCATTTCTTCAAAAGAATTAGAAACGGTAGAAGAATTACATACCTCTTGGTTTTCATCGTTGGCGGACTCCTCTTCTTCTTGAGCTATGAGACAAAGGTTTGCTTCTTCGTCTTCCTCTTGCTCGCTTGACTCATCGCCAGAGTCGCCACCCCAAGAGATGTATGCTCTTTGCTTTTTGAAGTGACGAGCGTTCCTTCCGCTTCTTGGGCATTTGTTCTTGATGTGCCCGGCTTCACCACATCCATAGCACACAGGGCCATCCTCAACCTTTTCTTTCCTCCTTAGAAGTTTGCAAAACTTTTTCATGACAAGCTTGACTTCATCATCGTCACTTGAGTCATTCATCGTTGGTTCTTTGAAGGCTTTTAATGTTGTGCCTTTCCTTTGGTCATTCAAAGACGGGTTAAGAATAGTAGATTCATAAGTTTTTAGATTACCTCTTAGACCATCGATGGTGACATTTGATGTGCCAATTGATTCATAGATGGCATCGGCCTTGGATCGCCATTCGGATGTCAAGCTCCATAGGATCTTTCGCACAAGATCCCTGTCGGTGTAAGTCTTCTTTAATGCATGAAGATCGTTGACTATCTTGGAAACTCGGTCGAACATGTCGTCGATCTTCTCGTGCTCCTTCATCCTAAACATCTCATACTCTTGGGTGAGGAAGTCGATCTTGGCTTCACGTACTTGGTCTGTCCCTTCGTACGTCACCTCAAGTTTGTCCCACATCTCTTTGGCGGTTGGGCAGCAGGAGATTTTGCGGTAGTCATCAGGATTTACGGCACAATAGAGCATGTTTATTGCCTTTGCATAATTTTCGACCTTTTTGATGTCCTCGGCATCAAACTCGTCTTCGGTCTTGGGGATCAACTTGTCTCCGACTTTCTTCATCGGCACCTCTTCCCCGTTTTTGATAACCAACCATAATTGGAAGTTCGTGGACCGAATATAGATTCTCATTCGTTCTTTCCAATATGTATAATTGGTTCCATAAAAAAGAGGTGGCCGTGTGGTTGATTGCCCTTCACCTATTCCTGCATACAAATTTTTAGAAGAAGAACCCATGATCGCTTTACTCTCAAACGGTTAAGTTTGGACACGAGTTAGGCTCTAATACCAATTGTTAGAATAAGTGACCAACACTAGAGGGGGGTGAATAGCGTTTTATCGTAGAAATCGCAGGAATAAAAAATTAAGAACGTGAAAAGTAAAGAGCGTAGAAAGTGTAAAGGGAGCACACCAAGATTTATACTGGTTCACCACAACGTGTGGCTAATCCAGTCTCCCGAGAGACTCTCTCGAGCTACACTACTTCCGTTAAGCTTACGGGTGCTTAACAAACCATTACAACCTGAGAACTCGAGTCCCACGAGCCTCAACAACGCTTGCTCAGAGATACCGCACTCCAAGACTTCAACTCGAAGGAAAATACATTTCCTTCATACAACCAAGGGAAACAAGCTTCCCTTAACGTGTATACAACACGAAGACACTCAAGAACAAATACTCTCTTTTAGAGTGGATATTGAGTAAAATATATACGCTCAAGAACAACTCAAACTTCACACAATTTGGCTCTAGAAAGCTATGGAAAATGATGTTATTTGAATGAAATGAAAGTATGAATATTGTGAAGTGAATTGATGATAAAAACAGACCCAAAAACCCTTTTTTATAGTGCCAAAATAGGCTCCAATGGACCAATGCATTAAAGGGGTGATTTGCTTGATTAATGGGGTTGATTAAAAAGAAGATTTGCAGGATATTGGCTTCCCATCGATGTATGGAGTTAACCATCGCTGGTAAGCCAATTTTCCTTCAGTTATGAAGCCAACGGTCACCTACCCATCGATGGGTAAACACTTCCCATCGCTGGGTGGGAGGTTGACTTTCAAACAAGGAAAGAATCAGCCTTAAATGACTCACAACGGTCATGCCTAACTAGCGATGGGTATGCCCTCCCATCGCTAGGTTCCCATCGATGGGTAAAGGTTCCCATCGCTGGGTAAGGGCATTCTGCCTTGTGATTATATTGGACCAAGGCTTGAACAGCGATGGGTAGAGCTTCCCATCGCTGTTTGGCATGGTTCTGGAATTCAATTGGGCTGAAGGCCGCTTAACCATCGCTGGGTAATATCTCCTATCGCTGGGTGGCATGATTATGGAATCCCGAGATCACTTACCCATGGATGGGTGATATCTACCATCGCTGGGTAGATGGCTAGCCCAAAACCATGGCCTAGCTGACCGGCGCTAAAACCCGACCGAAAAATGCAAAGTTCTTGAAGTAAAAACTAAGTATATGAAATCATTATTTAATGTATTGTTATGTGAAAACAAGCTTTGTAAGTTGAAAACCACGTCGTTAAGGGAAAAACCACGGTTGACCAAATCAATGCCGTACACGAGTGGTTTTTACCAAAAGACAAAACCGAAAGGTGGTTTTCATGATGTTTTGATAGGAGAACCATTTAAATGCATTCAAAAAAAATTCCCACACAAAAAGACTCGAAAACCACTTCATTTAAGTAAATCCACGACTAGCCAAGTTTATGTCGTTTCGCATGGTTTTTATCAAACGACAAAAAACAAAAGGTAGTTTTTGAAGTGTTTTTTATGTACAACTATTTAAATGTCCCAGAAGTAAAAACCAATCATAAAAAGTTGAAAACCACTTGGTTGTTTCGGACGCCAAAAACCAACGCCGATAACCGAATCCCGAACGCCAGTTTCCGAAAGCCGAACCCCAGATGGCTTGGTTTTTGGTTATGGCGAACACCAAGTGTTTTTAATATATTTAAGCATGTTTTAAAATAATTTTGATGATATGTAAAATGAAATGAAAAATGTTTTAGCCTAAAGAGCCAAAGTGCAAAGCTTGGGTCGGTCTTGATCACATTGTGACCGACTCAACGATGCTAAAGACTACGGTCTTCGTTCTTGGTCTCTTTTAGCTCTTGTTCTCTTGCTTTCTTCTTATATTTATTTCTCGCCTTGTATATTCAACAACTTGTCTCGTTCACGGTGGTTTGGCATTATCAAAACCTGTCATAAAAACGAACACGGCTTTAGTACGAAAACACGATAAACCCGTGTTTCGACACAAATCTGCGATCGGCGTAGTGGGAGGAGTGGTGATTCCTACTGATTTTAGACGCAAGTCCCTGATTGGGACTAATTTCAGTTCTAGTTGGGGTACACTTTTTGGTCCAACTTTCTCCAAATTGAAATCCGTTTGCACCGTTGCGATCAGACATTCAAACTCTACACAATGATATAATTTTTATATTTATTTGAAATACTTTTTCCGACAGTGTATTTTTGGGTGTTGACTTTGACAGAGTCAAAATTGAATTAATTGATGTATAATTAAAATTACTCTCATATTCAATCAATATTCAATTTAAATATTTATTTCAATAAATTATTTTACAAAAGTTCACATCTTTGATCACTTCTCATTTTTATACAATTTACATATCTAAATTGTCATAACTGAAAATCTGTATATCAAATTTATTCATAAAATATACCGTTGGATTTGTCTCTTTGAGACCTATCCATAAAAGTCAATCTTAACCAAAATCATTGACTCTTAAAATTCCTTCGTTTTTGGTCAAACATAGAAATAATATTTTTGTTGAGTCAAAATATTGTTTCTAAAATACTTTTATTATAGAATAACTTTTAGACCATGTTTTGGGGCGTTAGAGGCGCCCCCTCAACGGATTCGAGCCGTTCCTTAGGTTTCGCGTGACGTCTCGCACGATCTCCACTAAAAGCAATCATGGCCTGCTGTTTCGCCTTCCAACCTTCTGATAAAACTGCCGCTGGACGCCATTCTTCCTACCCTGCTACACTTGCTTCTTCACTTGCTCTTCCGCCATTACCCAACCCATTTTCCTTCTACTTCAGGTCAGTTCCCCCTTTTACCATCATGATTGTCTCTCATTCTAACTTGGCTTCTCTGTCATCCAGTTCTCGCCAAGACAGTCACTCGGCCGCTGGCCATGACCAAGGTCAGGCCAATTCTTCTCAGCCATCGCCGGCGGCCGTGGCTGGCCAAAAGCTGCACTGGCTGAGGAAGCAATTCCCCTTCTCGACCCCAACGCTGAAGGGCAAGAGGGCCACTGGATGAGAACATCATGGCGTTGTGCCATTGTCAAATTACTGACCATGGGTTTGCCGACGCCACTAACATGGTCAGGCCTTCTATTGAAGTCCTACGGCCCACTAGAACCCAAACCGCCCTGGATGCTCCTTTAGGGTTGTTTACCGTTCATCTGGCCTCTTTGAAGAAGGGGCTGCGATTCCCTCTTCATTTGTTGTTGACCATTTCCTTTTTACCTTTAAACTGGCCAAAGGTCATGGGGAGTGGGCGTCCTACGCCAGCCTTTCCCAGCGATCTAGCAAAGTCTTCACTAGCGACAAGAAAGGGTCGACCAAGGACTGGAAGCCCTTTTTTGTCTTTGTCTCGACGGGGCCCGAATCTCCTTTTACGAGTTCAGGGCTCCCATACTTCCGTTGCATTCCGTGTCTTCAACCCAACGCCACTCTCCTATCCATAACCCAGGAACTCTGCGGCCAGGGGGCCGTCGAGATTAAGGTGGTAACCAAGGAATCTCTAGCAGCGCTGGGGTTTGTGTTTGTCCAAGACAAGCATCACCATCAGCCTGAATTGCTAAGGGACTTCCCCGGGGGGAGTGTTGACATTGGCCCTTTTGGTAATTTTTTCCTTCTCCATCAGGGATCTCAATTTTATCTCTTCAGGTACTACCTGTTCCACTTGTTTTCAGTCGAACAAGAGGGGTTGGAAGAAGAGATGGAGGGTGATCTCTTGATCAGCCACTTCATTGCAGGGAGGAAGAGGAAGAGGGATGCAGCCCGGCAGAGCAGGAGCAAGCGTTCTTCCTCGCACGGAAAAGATAGCCCCCGGCAGGAACATGTTGTGATCGAGGTGGAGGATCAGGACGACGTGGTTTCGGAAACGAGAATGATGGCGATCAACTCCCTGCCGCGTTTTGTGACGCTTGGGGGCGACCTGTCCGGGTCGTCTTAGTAGGCCCTCTCGGAGGGACCTCCCTCCCCACCCGCAGTGACCTACGAGGTGGCGACCGAGGGTCTCTCGACAAGGTTTAGCATTCCTCCCCCGTCCCCAAGTCTAGGGGACATACAGCTGGAGACCTTGGCCACCCTCCCTGCTCAATATCGAGCTCGAATCTCGGCCGGTTCTGATGATGACCTCAACAACATGGTTCTTCTGAAGCTTAGTCAGGTATTCGCTTTAATTCCTTTCCTCGACCCCCTCCTGTCTTACATTCCTCCTCCTTTCTTTTTACCCTACAATCATGATTCCTCATGCCCCTGTTTAGACCACGCTAGGGATGATCGAGCTCGTCGGCTGGAGGCAGGATCGCCAAGCGGCTATGGATGAGGCGAAGAAAGCTGCAGAAGATAAGCAGAGGGAGCTGCAGGATGAGGTCGCTTGGCTTGCGAGGTAGTTGGAGGAGGAGAAGGGTCGCTCCGCCAACCTAGAGGTGGAGAATGCCTCACTGTCTTCTGAGGTGGGGTCCGTTTCTGCCCGAGTAGCCGAGCTGGAAGGAGAGAAGGCCGATCTTATCTAGTAGTTGGAGGCCGAGAGGAGCGACCAGGCCCATCGCCTCGAGGAGGCAGTCGAGTCCTTCAAATCTTCCCCCGAGTTTACCACGGTCGCCATGGAGCGGATGGACAAGCTGGTAGTCGAGTTGCTCAAGACTTGGCCCGGAGCTCAATGGATGGTCGGGGAGCCAGAGAGGAGCTTCAATTGCGGACTCTTCTGATCCCAATTGGTTTTCCGCGACAAGCTAGCTCGGCTTCCCAAGGGAATCTCCCTTCCCGATCTTGGCCTTCCCCCTCCGTGTCGTGCCTTCGCTTAGTTCGACCCCAGTCCTTACTTGGACGAGGAGAGTTCGAGTGCCTCCGATGAGGAAGAGGAATCAACTGCGCACGGTGACCAGGATGGGCAAGGCGACTGGGGGCTTGGGGCGAGTCTTGCGGTGTCCAAGGCAGGCGAGGGCACCAGCTCAGGCGTGTGATCTATCCCACGTTCCCCTTGCACTGCCGCATGCCTTTGCTTTCCTTGTGCTTTGCTGCTGTACTCTTTCTTCAAATTGACCCACTCCGTTGATGTGGGTGGGCCTTCAGTCCGGGGCCCAACTCCTATTTTTGGCCCATCTGTGTGACTAGGCCCACTCTTGTGACTTGTTGTCGTGCCGCCCAACTGGTCCACTTCCCTGTTTACAACCACTGATTAGACCATTGCGCTGCTCAAGGCTGCTTTATCGGTTCAGCTGCCTTGGGACTTGATAGTCTCTTTGGTTTCTTCAACCAGGGCCCTTTATAAGCTCCCCATACTTCGTTTGACTCCTCCTTCACACACCTTCTCTTCTGACCACGACAACTCCATTTTTCACCATGTCTGAAGAAATTCCTACTTCCTTGAATCTTTCCGATGGGTCGTCCCCTTCTTCGCCAGAGGCTGCCTCTTCCCTCAAGTCCGTTAATTCCAACAATTGGGGGGGGCCTAGACCCCTATGAATTCTTCCGCCGGTTGCCTCGTTGTCGGTGGCCCTCGGTTAAACCGCCGCCCACTCCACCAAACCCTCATGATGACTTTAGCGCGGCGTCTAAGGCACTTTAAGCCAACCAGTTACCCAATTGAGAGGTTGACTAGGGTGCTCCATTCCCTATCCACAAGTGGCATTATGCGGCTTGGAAGAGCGTGCAGGATGAGCACTTGCCTCTCTTGGAGCATGAAGAAGCATACTACACGAGTCAGGAGCAGTGGACTAGCGAGAGTCACATCAACTCGCTAGAGCAACCCAACGAGGAGGTTGTGGTGGGGGAAGAACTGGGTTCTCCTCTACCACGCCTTGCTAGTCGCTCACCCTCCCGGAAGGCCCCTAAACGACCAGGAGTAGCTCAAGCTACTTCAGGGTCTTCATCCTCATCTAGGTGATGCCGATTTGGGTTCACAGAAAAGAGAGTCCCCCTCCCTCCTACCTCTACAGGAGAAGGACGGGGGTTTTTGTTGCGACTGGGGGGTGGCCGCCCCTGTTCCATGTTGGAGAAGAGAGGTGGCCGTCTGTAGCAACTGGTGGTTGAGATTCTGCTTGCCTTTTAGCTGCAGAACTACCCTTCACCCCGCCTTTTTCCTTGTGTTTTTCTTCCTTTTCAGGCTTCGGCCGTGTGGGTTTTATGTTTTTCCTCTTGGATGTATGTGTGGATGTATGTAAGACGTACGAAAGATGTCCTCAATTGTATTGGATATGCAAGTGTAAAAGGTGGTTCTTGGTATTTAATAGATAGTTTCACGAATGAACTTTGGTGTTACATGTCCGTTTTGTTTGTGACAAGCCCCATCTCCTTTTAAAGTTGCCTTTACACCTTATTTCAAGCATTCACGTCTCCTCAACCTTTGGTTAAGAAGGCCATCTGCCTCTCCTGACTTAGCCGTCCTAGGGCTTTTTCGCCCCTTCGGCGTTGTCGTGTTCCTCATAAGCCTCCCTCGATCGCCCAAGCAACCGTTGGGTCTTATGTTCTGGACCTAGCCGCTTCTGAGGCTTTTTCACCTTGGCGTCACCCCTTTCTTAAGTGCGCTAGCCTATCGGTCGCCCCAACGATCATTAGGTCTTGCGCTTACTGGCCATCGAGCACTCATATGCTTGGTCATGTTTGGTTGCCTAATTTTAGCCACTAACTGGGCTCAACACTTCACTCCTTAATAGGCATCTTAGTGCGAATCACCGTGTAGTTCCTGGCAGCGATCTCTTCTTGTCGCTTCCTTCTTTTTTTTGAAGAAGAAGAGAATTGCTTGAGGTGCCAAAATATTGGTTTTATTTAACTTAAAGGCAAAACATAGCAGGAGTACAATCTACTGATAAAATTTGATAAGGTTATCAGCATTCCATACTCGCGAGACGTCGCCCCCGCTGGTGTTTGCAACTTGAAAGTTCCATCAGCCAATACTTCCTTTATGATGTATGGCCCTTCAAAGCTTTTTGCAAACTTCCCACCGTCAGTCGGCCGGCTGACCTCCCTTTTCCTTAGAACTCAGTCGCCTATTTTGAACTGTCTTGGTCGCACCCTCTGGTCATTGTACGACTTAACTTCTCGGCGGTAATTCTCGGCCCGGATGTATGCCCTTTCTCTTCGCTCGTCTATGAGGTGTAATTCCGCCCTCAATCTTTCCTCATTCTCTTGCGCATCAAACGTCTCCACCCTATAACTCAGCAGTGAGGTTTCGGCTGGAGCCCTTGCCTCGAATCCATATGTGAGCGCGAATGGCGTTTCCCCCGTGGCCTTCCTCGGGGTGGTCCTGTAAGTCCATAGGATGTAAGGTAATTCTTCTACCCACGCGTTTTTGCATTCCATTAACTTCTTCTTCAGGCCATCCACAATGGTGCGGTTAGTATTCTCGACCTGCCCATTGGTTTGTGGATACCCGACCGCAGCATAGCTATGCTTTATTCCCCAACTTTGTAAAAACTCATTGAACCCCCTAGCCTCGAACTGAGTTCCATTGTTAGTGATGATCTGTTGGGGCACTCCAAAACGACACAATATTTTTTTCGACACAAACTTCCTCATTTGCTCTTCGGTGATGGTCGGTACTAGAGCGGCCTCGACCCACTTGGTAAAGTAGTCGATCGCGACCACCAGGTACATGTTATTTCCCACTCCCCTGGGCAAGATACTTACCAAATCAATACCCCACAGAGCAAAGGGAATTGCCGTGCTGATTGGGGTGTAGTTCGTTGCTGGTCACCCTGGTACCCTCTGGAATTCTTGGAACACCTTACACTTACGCACGTACTCTGTGCAATCTCTAATGATCGTCGGCCAAAAGTACCCCTGCAAGGTTATCTTCCTCGACATTGTAAAAGCTCATTGGTGTGCCGAACATGTTCCCTCAAAGATTTCCTCCATCAGCTTCTGTGCTTCGTCCCTCCTTAAACAACTTAGCAATGTACCATTGTACGATCGCTTATACAACCTCCCGCACTCCAGGGTATAGCTAGGTGCGCGTCGCTTGACGACCTTGGCTGCGACTGGCTCTGTTGGTATCGATCCGTCATGGATGTACATGGTCAACTCGTCAATCTAGTCCGGCTCATTGAGTGTAATGACCAAAACTTGTCTGGGACTGATGCTTGGTTCAAATAACTCCTCTTCTTGAGTCATAGCCTTGATATGATCCAGGGAATCAATACCAAGCTTTAAGAGGATGTCTGCCTCAGCATTTTCTTCTCGAGGGACCTGCTCTATTCGGTACGCCCCTAATGCCTTAAGCAATTACAATACGGTGTCCCTATATTTCTTCATCCGCTCGTCCTTCGCTTCAAATTCCCCTGTGACATGGCCCACTATAAATTTGGAATCACACTTGACCTGGATCCGCTCAGCTTTCAAAGACGCTACCAGTCTCAAGCCACAGAGGAGCGCCTCGTACTCAGCCTCATTGTTTGAGACCTTGAAACAAAATCTTACAAAGTAATACGCCTTAAATCCTTCTGGTGATATTGCCACGGCGCCTCCCCCCGAAGCATCGGCCGCGGGTGATCCATCGGTGTATATGGTCCACCAATTTCATTCTTGCTCTTCTCCGCGGGTGATCCATCGGTGTATATGGTCCACCAATTTCATTCTTGCTCTTCTCCGCTGGTCTCTACTTCCCTTGCGGTGCATTCCACCACGAAATGCACCAAGGCCTGCCCCTAGATCGCTGGTCGCGGTTTGAATTCTATTTGGAACGAACCCAGGAATACCCCCCATTTTCTGACGTGCGACGGAGCATTAGGACTCCGAATGAGGGTTCCGATCGGATATGTGGGACAACACGTGGACCGGATGGGCCTGAAAATAGGGGGTGAGCTTCTTCACTGTGCACACCACCGCAAAGATCGTTTTTTCCATGTTTGTATACCTTAGCTCTGCCCCTCGTAATACCAAGCCACATAGTACACAGGTCGCTGAATACCTTCCTCCTCTCTCACCAGTACTAAGCTCACAGTGCGAGGAGAGATCCCCAAGTACAAAAACAATGTCTCTCCGGGCTCTGGCTTCGAAAGTACTAATGGCGAGAGGAGATACGCCTTCAACCCTTCAAAGGAACTCTGACACTCCTCGGTCAAGATGAAGCCTCTGCTTTTCTTTATGGTCTAGAAGAATGGTGCCGCTCGATCAGCTATCTTCCACAATAAGCGACTGAGAGCAGCGATCCTCCCCGTTAGCTGCTGGACCTCCTTCACATTTCGCAGAGGTTCCATTTCCATGATTGGCTTCACCTTTTCAGGGTTGGGCTCAATCCCCCTTCGACTGACCATATGTCCTAGGAATTTGCCTCCTTGGACCTGAAACATGCACTTCTTCGGATTGAGGCGGAGTTGGTACTTCTTCATTATTCTGAACACCCTTTCCAAATTCTGAGCATGGGATACCATCTGCTTTGACTTGACAATCATATCATCCACATACGCCTCCATACACCCCCCTAACACCGGCGTGAACAGCTTATTAACCATTCGTGCATAAGTCGCGCCAGCATTCTTCAGGCCGAAGGGCATTACCTTATAACAGTATACCCCATTGGGGGCAATGAAGGAGGTCTTCTCTGCATCTCTTGTGGCAATCCTGATCTAATGGTAGCCGCTGAAGGCATCCATAAAGCTCATCAACTCACACCCTGCCGTCTCGTCCACCAACTGGTTAATGTTGGGAAGAGGGAACGGGTCCATCGGGTAGGCCTTGTTTAGGTCAGTGTAATCGACGCACATCCGCCAGCTGGTCCCCTTGGGTGCGAGGACTACGTTTGCCAACCACTCTGGGTAACACACTTCCCAGATTTGCCCGATGGATTGCAGGGTGGTTACCTGCTTAGTGACAAAATCTCTCCTTTCCGAGGAGAGGAAACACTTCTTCTGCTTGATCGGCTTGTGGGCCGGATCTACCGCCAATTTGTGGCAGATAATTCGTGGGTCGACCCCAGGCATATCCCCTGGAACCCAGGCAAACAACACTTTGAACAAATGGAGGACACCCTGTTGGGAAACGAGGCTTGGATAACGCAGCGGAAAACAAAATTTATAGTCCAAAACTCGATTCCACCCAAGAACAACTTACGTAAATTACTAGCTATAGTAAGAAATTTACCTTAACGGTGAAAACGGAGAACGGAGGAACGGTCGGGGATGGTTTTGAGGAGATGAACGTAGTGCCAAACGCATGAAGCCTCCAATGTATCCACACGAACTTGCTCCGGAGTCCAAGATTAAACTTGTGCTAGCAAGTTTAATATAGGATAGTAAAAACTATAATAATACTACTTTGGGAGTAATAAATATATAGTAAAATATTTATCTTATAAATATTTCTTTATAATATTTTGTGTATATTTCTAACACTTTAGAAAAATAACTTTGAACACAAAATAGGATTTTTCTTCTCTTCCTTGTGATGGCCGAATCTATTAAGCTCAAAGGGGAGGGATTGTATTTTCATTTTATAATAAACAACTTAAATGAATTTCTAGGAAATAGCTTAGGGACAAAACAAATTAGGATTAATGTAATGTCCCCAACCAACACAACAAGACAAATATCCTTTTGTTAATCAAATATTTGATTATATCAATCAAATATATCATTAGGTAGAAAATCAATTTATGTCTTGTATTTTTCCCTTTGATATTTTTGGCCATCTCATATTAAAATCCACATTTTATTTTGACATCAATAATTATCATATAATTAAAATGATGAAAATTAAAATAATATATATATATATATACACACACACACATTCGGCGCTACATATATATATATATATATATATATATATATATATATATATATATATATATATATATATATATATATATATATATATATATATAATATATATATATATATATATATATATATATATATATATATATATATATATATATATATATATATATATATATATATATATATATATATATATATATATATATATATATATATAATAAAATTTGTTTTGTCAAAATATAATTATCATATAATTAAAATGACACAAACAAAATATAATTTTAAAATACATATGTATTTTCGAAATACATATATATGTATAAAATTATCACAACTATATATTTAATATTACTCCCACTAGTGTAGTATACTACTCCCTTACAAGTCCTAAGTGTGTGACCCTTTAGGTATCCATAACACTGGCAATGATATTAATAAAATTAATATCATAGATAATAAGCGGTATCTAGCAACACATTATTACCCCTAGATTATGAAAAAGACGTTCATCTCATCAATACCTTCTACGACACAAGACATTCTATAACTATTATCCTTCTGTCCTAAATGTCATGATTTAACACAAGGCATGGGATGTGTATCCTTGTATAGTTAAATCAGCTGTTACTGAATCTTAAGTAGATTGGCAGGGATCAGATACTTATCAGTCCCTAGATAGCGACATATCTGCGCATGGCCATGCACTTTCCCAAGTCCTACAATTCAGTGGGCCCATTGACATTATACTTCTGTACAGTAGAAGGGACAGATCCTGTATCTGTTATTCACATCTCTAAATATGCTTAGCGGCATACCCAACGCATAACTGTACGTCTACCAGTATTTCAGATAGCATTAGTTATGAATCAAAGCATACGGCCCCACATATCAGAGAATGTAATAACTTCAAGTCTGAGGATAGTTATAGCAAGGTCGATTTGAGAATACTGATAAACACATTACTGTAGATCCATGCAGTATTCTCAAGATGGGTCAATCCAGTCACATATTATCGATATAATATGCACCTACGTACAGATTAAGATATTACAATACCTATAGTCTATAAGACGCAACTATCTCATCTCGTACGTACTAGTCTTGATACGTTATGACGTCCGTATTATCATAAAGTGCGACTAGGGATATTCTAGACATAGCCTGCGTTAAGAAGTAACAGTCTCATAATCAGAACATCGTAGTCCTCATCTATGTTACTGAAGCGCTATCGTCTATGGACTGAAGCTATGTTATGTTACACGAGATATAAAACATACTTCAAGGCCTTTCATTCGTGATAAAGTGTACAGTTACATAGGTATTTGATTGCCGCTAGGGAACCTAAATACAACAATCTCCCACCTGCCCTAAGGCCAATCATGCATTTCTCGAATGCCCATGGACCACGTATGACTCTCGTGTTTAGGCTTTCCCAAAGCCTTCGTCAACGGATCCGCGATATTGTCGTCTGTACCTATCTTGCAAATCTCAACATCCCCACGTGCAACGATTTCTCGTATGATGTGATAACGTCTAACGATGTGTTTGGTCTTCTGATGAGACCGAGGTTCTTTCGCTTGTACAATTGCCCCATTGTTGTCGCAAAACAACGGTATAGGGTTCTTGATGCTAGGAACCACTCCAAGCTCAGTAATAAAATTCTTGAGCCACACACCTTCCTTGGCTGCCTCGGCTGCAGCCATGTATTCTGCTTCTGTAGTGGAATCCGCGGTAGTATCTTGCTTGTAACTCTTCCAGGTAACAGCTCCGCCATTCAAACAAAACACATACCCTGCCTGCGACTTGAAGTCATCTCTATCAGTTTGGAAGCTGGCATCAGTATATCCAACAATACTGAGCTCTTCTTTTCCTCCATATACCAGGAAGGCATCCTTAATCCTACGGAAGTATTTAAGGATGTTCTTCACAGCCGTCCAATAGCTTTCGCCAGGGTTGGACTAGTATCTACTCGTGACACTCAGAGCAAAGGCGACATCAAGTCTTGTACATACCATCGCATACATGATGGATCCAATGGCCGACGCATAAGGAACATTTCTCATGCGTTCTACTTCCTCCAGAGTGGAAGCACCCTGAGTCTTGGAAAGACTTGTGCCTTGGGCCATAGGAAAACTTCCTCGTTTCGACTCAGACATGCTGAATCTAGCGAGGACCTTGTCTATGTATGTACTTTGACTGAGACCTAACAGCTTCCATGATCTATCCCTATAGATCCTTATGCCAAGTGCATAACTGGCATCTCCCAAGTCGTTCATAGAGAAACTTTTACTCAACCACGTTTTGACGGTGGTTAAAGTAGGAATATCGTTTCCTATGAGCAGTATGTCATCAACATAAAGAGCAAGGAAGACTACAGCACTCTCACTGACCTTCTTGTATACACAAGATTCATCCGAATTTCTTTCAAAACAAAAGCCGATGACAGTTTCGTGAAAGAGGATGTTCCAACTCCGTGAGGCTTGCTTCAATCCATAGATTGATCGCTGCAACTTGCATACCTTGGTAGATTCTTCAGGAGCGCAAAACCCTTCAGGTTGTGTCATAAAGACATCCTCAAGGAGGTTTCCATTAAGGAAAACCGTTTTGACGTCCACCTGCCAGATTTCGTAATCATGGTATGCTACGATAGCAAGTAAGATCCGAATGGATTTAATCATGATAACTGGAGAAAAAGTTTTGTCATAGTCGATACCATGTATTTGACGATATCCTTTTGCTACCAATCGTGCCTTGAAGGTTTGCACCTTACCATCCATGTCAGTCTTCTTTTTGAAGACCCATTTGCACCCAATGGTTTTGATCCCTTCGGGTGCATCAACCAAAGTCCATACTTGGTTGGTGTACATGGAATCCATTTCGGACTGCATGGCTTGACGCCATTCCTCAGCCTCAAGACAACTGATTGCCTCGAGGTAGGTCTCTGGCTCATCCTGGTCGATAAGCATTACGTCACCCTCAAAGGTTAGGAGGAATCCATACCTTTCAGCTTGTGTGCGTAACCGGTTAAACCTACGGGGTTCTTGTGTATCTTGAGCATTTTGAGGTACAACGGTTTGTTCCTCTAGCTCATGTTCCAGAACCGGCGCAGTAGTTTCTTCGTCGTCTCGAATTTCTTCGAGCTCTATCTTTCTCCCACTAGTTGCGTTGGAGAGAAATTCCTTCTCGAGGAAGACACCATTGCGAGCAACGAATACCTTCTTATCGATAGGGTGATAGAATGAATACCCTCGAGTTTCCTTTGGGTATCCCACGAAGAAACACTTATCAGACTTGGCGTCAAGCTTGCCATTCGTCATAAGACGTTTGACATAAGCCTCACAGCCCCAAATCTTTAAGTGTGATAGAACCAGGCATTTGCCCGTCCATAGCTGGTATGGTGTTCCTTCAACCGCCTTGGTTGGAACTCGGTTAAGAGTATATATTGCAGTGCTCAGCGCATACCCCCAGAATGATTCTGGTAGAGTCCAATGACCCATAATAGAACGAACCATGTCAAGCAGGGTTCGATTCCTCCTTTCAGAGACACCATTCCATTGTGGAGTCCCAGGAGGTGTGAGTTGGGATAAAATCCCATGCTCTCTAAGATAGTCATCGAACTCACCACTTAAGTATTCTCCACCTCGATCGGATCGTAGTGTTTTAATACTTTTGCCAAGTTGTTTTTCAACTTCATTCCTGAATTCTTTGAACATTTCAAAGGATTCTAACTTGTGTTTTATGAGATACACATAGCCATATCTACTGAGATCATCAGTAAAAGTGATGAAGTATGAATAACCACCTCGTGCAGTTGTATTGAAAGGCCCGCACACATCACTATAAATGAGTTCCAGAAGATCACCAGTTCTTTCACCTTGTCTAGTGAAAGGAGATTCTGTCATCTTACCCAATAAACAAGATTCACATGTGTCATATTATTCAAGATCAAATTACTCCAGCATTCCCGACCGATGTAGCTTGGATATGCGTTTCTCGTTTATATGGCCTAACCTACAATGCCATAGGTATGTTTGGTTCAAACCGTTCGGTTTGTTCCTCTTGGCTGATATGTTATAGACAGGCATGTCCAAGTCAAGGACATATAACCCATTGGTCATGTTGGCATTAGAATAGAAAACATTCTTTCTGTAAACGGAAAGGGACTTGTCTTTAATAGAAATGATGAAACCATTCTTATCAAGACATGAAACAGAAATAATGTTTCTGCTAATCGCAGGAACGTACAAGCAATCGTTTAATTCCAACATTAGACCACTAGGCAAGACTGAAATATAAGTTCCGATTGCCAAAGCTACAACAGGTGCACCATTGCCGACTCGGAGTTCAATCTCGCCTCGAGCTAACCGTCTACTCTGCTTCAGTCCCTGCATGGTAGTACAGATATGAGACCCACATCCAGTATCTAGTACCCATGATGAAGATATAGACATGTTAACTTCTATAACATACACCTCAGAAGAAATGGTCGTACCTTCCTTCTTCTTGGTTGCGAGGTATGTCTTGTAGTTTCTTCTCCAGTGGCCTGCCTTACCACAGTGATGACATTTGCCCTTTGCAACTCCTCCTATGGGTTTCTGGGTTGCAGATGAAGTGGACTTTGATTTAGGCTTTCCGACCATCCTAGCCTTAATCTTAATCCCCTTCTTCGACTTCCCCTTTCCGCCTTGGACCATAAGGACGGAAGCACCCTTGCCCTTAGTAAGGTTCTCCTCTGCAATCTGGAGCATTTTAAGAAGCTCCGGAAGGGGTTTGTCAAGATCATGCATCATGTAGTTCATGACAAAACCCTTATACAGCTCAGGGAGCGACTGCAGGTTCAGGTCCGTTGCCAGCTCCTTCTGCAAGGAGAACCCGAGTTTCTCCAGATTGGTTATGTAACCAATCATTTTGAGAACGTGCGGACTGACCGGGTTCCCTGAAGAGAGCTTGCAACTAAAGAGAGCCTTACTCACAAGAAAACGTTCATGCCTGGATTGCCCCTGGTATAGCTGCCGCAAGGCCACGATCATCTCGTGGGCCTTCATGTCCTCGTGCTGTTTTTGCAGCTCGGTTATCATGGTAGCCAGCATGACACAGCTAACCTGGTTATCATCCTTAACGTGTTTCTCGTAGGCATCTTTAACCGCTTTTGGGGCGTTAGCGGGAGGGGCAGGAGGAATGGGCTTTTCGAGCACATACTCTTTCTCATCCATGCGGAGAACAATGGAGAGATTGTGTTGCCAGTCAACAAAGTTTGTTCCATTCAATTTATCTTTGTCCAGAATGGAACGCAGGGCGAGGTTGTTTGTGTTGTTGTTTGCCAACTACAGAATTTTGCGAAGATAGTTATTATCATGAATTAAGTATCTAATAGGTCTTTATTAAATGCTCTCCCACTATTTCTAACAAGTCAACTACCCTCAGGTACGGAACCTATTGACTTGGGGTTTGTATTTGAAGAAAACCCTAGCGGGCCAAGATCCATATTTTATTTAACTATAGTTGTGCTTTGCATCTTGCCATATAGTTAAATTATTTAGGTAGGAATTCATTCCAATTGCAATCGTTATTACAACTCTTGGTTCGGTGGATTCTTTTAAATAAAATTCTTAATTGGGCCAGATCCATATTTCATTTAACTATAGTTGTGCTTTGCATCTTGCCCTACAGTTAAATTATTTCTGGTAGGAATAAATTCCAATTGTAACAATTTACAACTCTGGTTGGATGATCTGATTTTATTTATTGATCCTACCGCAGTGCCCTAAGTCTCTCATCCTTATGACCAAGACTTAGTTAAGACTAACCCGGGGCGAGTCAGTACCCTAGTTACGGGTTTCGCGCCTAACCAACGTAAACCGGGCGTCTCACTTGGGTGAGTCCGTTACCGGTCTAAATTGGGTTTGACGAGTGACGGGGCGTCGGGGTGGCACAGACTTAAAATTATGAGGGATTCATAACGCAATCTTGCCTATGGCATACACCGCGCGTATGCACCAGCGAAAATCACATACATGCATACATTCAATCATACATCACATGCATAATAAGTAAACGTGAAATGATTGTGGCTCCTAAAGAAAAACAAACGATAGCGCCTTGATCAAGAGATCTCTATCTCCGGCCCATCACGTCTTCCTTAGGATTCTCTATCACGAACGGACTTCGTCTTCTTATCTTCTTATAATTTTCGAGAGAAAAGAATATTTGAGGTAAAGAAGAGAATTACATCCAGAGTATAGAGATGAGGCACGACACGCAGGCTGTATTTAAAATTACAACAAATATAACTAAGCCACAATCATCCACCATGCAATAATACATACAAGCATCACATGCATCACATCATACATATTAAAACATACACCGGGCGAACCACGCTCGCCCCAGACCTAGTTTATTCTATTCTATGGAATAAACTATCAACAATAAATTAATTAAACTAGCAAGTAATTTAATTAAAAATCATAAAATACTTTAAATTTCCAGAATGTTAGAAATTTGATTTTCTAAATTCCAGAAAATAAAATATTTTATATTTACCGTATATAT